>CALYLW010000069.1:0-72935 GCA_944989445.1 Ampullaceana balthica | reverse complement strand
CTATAGTGGGAAAAATAGATTTTCCTAATCCATTAAAAAAAAACTCTACAATCTTTTTTGGTGAACAAGTTCAAAATGCTGTGAGCTGATAAGATGTAAGCCAAAGAGGTTTTCATATATAGATTAATCTGTTAGCCCTTCTATTTCAAAAATATTAATAATTTTGTCAACATTCATGAGAAACATATTTAAATGAAAAGGTCAATCATTTTACCATCTGCTTGGGTTGGAAACTAAAAGGCTGGAGCATTGGGTTTCCTTCGTGTGGCCTTAAGAAACAAGACACGATCTTCCCAGGGTCATCAACATCAGGTGTTTCTAGATTAAAGATTTGTTTTTTTCTAAACAATATGCAACAATATATTTTTGTCATAACAAAAATTCTGTCATAGGTAAATTGCTTGATTATAAATATTTCCTTCTCCATTTTATCATATTTTAATTTCCTTAATGTTCTGACATAAATAAATAAATAATTTGTTGAAAAGTTTTTTTAATGTTTTATATTAAAAGTACTGGAATATTTTTTAAAATTACAATTTAACCATTTTTTTCTTTATCTCCACAGCCAATAGTTATAAGAGTTTTAATTACTAATTCAGTTTTTAAAAGATATTTCAAATATCTACTAATTATTTCAATTACCATGTGTCATGTCTTCACTGACTTCACTCTTTGGATTTTGTACACCGTGTGGAAAACTTCTACCAAAACATGTTATGAAATCAATCAGCTTCTCCGAGTCATATGATGTCTCAAATCCCTGCCAGTCAATGCGGATGTCTGTTTTAAAATACCAATATAACCTTACAAGTTTCTGGTATTAAAAGATAGCTACACTTTTTAAACTGGTGTTCTGGGAAAGGAACATCATTCTGCAGGACATGATCATTGTTCATTCAATATCAGATAAAGTATAAATGTAAACAGTTTAATAATTTAGTGCATGACTTCAACTCGAGTCAATTTTTTTTAAAACTCACCAACAGGACTGGAATTATTGATTTTCAGTTTTCTTGTTGTCGGAGTTCCTCCAGTCATGTGACATCCAAATCTGTAGAACAACACAGACATGTTTTTATGATCACTCAAACTACACAATCAACTGAAGTAAGACAGAAACTACACAATCAACTGCAGGAAGAAAGAAACTACACAATCAACTGCAGGAAGAAAGAAACATTTTAAAGCATATATTTTTGCAAAAATCTTCTAAGCCCATCAAAAATACAAATGTAATCAAAAAGGTGATTATCCAGAAGAAGCCTTACCTTGCTATTGGCTTCTGATCAGGCTGACCAATGGTCATCTGGAAACTCAATGGGCAGCCGATAACAGTCATAATCATTTCAATAACTCCTGGCTCAAGATCTCCAACCTGAATAGAAATAAAATCTTCCACTAAAATAACAAACTTCAAAACAAAGTTTTAATCTTCAAAGAAAGCATCAATACCACAGGCTAACATTAAAAAACATCACCTCCGTTTTTATTTCATTTTAAGCCATGTCATCTAACAACTCTGGTGTTAATCACTCAACAGTTCTTATGGCAGCAAGCACCATTCATACTGACTTTCTTTGTTTACAATGTAATTCAACACTTACCTTAACACGGATCTTGTCCTTGTAGGTTCCCCACATGTCATTAAAGGCGGTGACCTCAATAATCTGCTCACCAAATGGCTGCAGGTGACCAGTGACTGGCTGTAGGACAAATGCTGCCCCTTTACCCTCTCTCAGGACAAATTTGTTGAAATCTTCAATTAAAATTTTTTTTAGAAAATGTTTTGTTTTTATCTAGTCACTTGTAATTAAACATTTTGATTTGTTTAGTGACTACAATGTTTATAGGTCACTGACCCAAAAACAAGGTTGCTAGCTGTCAGTTTTTAATGAAATACTGCTATTATTGGATCAAATCTGTAAGTGTGTATGTATTTATTTCTATTTGTGGATTGATGCAAATTAAGAACTCTCCTTTTATTTTTGTGTTCAATATTGTAGAATAAGTTTAATAATAAATAAATTTACAAATTGTAATCATGTTTCCTATATTTGTATTTGTATACCCAGTTACTGATTTTCCAAATCATTTTTCAATACTTGCTGCTCTTTGACGAGTCACATAAATGATTAGTTAAGTTAAAGTTTAAAATAACCTTATGTAACAATGACCAACAATGATTTCTATTTAATTTTCCTTTCTTACTCGTAGAGCATGTTTACTTTTATAGCAAGACATGATATCTAGATGCAGCCTGGTGAAAATGTATTCCTTAAAGATTATTCCTTACCTGCTTTTAATTTCTGAGGAGCTTTGCTCAAAGGATCAGCAATGTTCGGGGTTCTTGTCAGCAAATTTCTTCTATTGCTAAACAAAGAAAATAATTTTTTTTTCAATGGAAAAATTGTAAATATTATTGTTCATTAATACTGGTATAAGACATTTTAAAAGCCAGCTTCTTGATGTTTGATGATAACAATGGTGACATTCAGAGCATCACAAAAACAAATCATTCATTAACAAAGAGCAACCAGAAAATTTATTTTTCTCACCTGGGATGGGGGTTTTAATCTAAGGTGTCAGATACTAAATCTCAGCAGGATGTACAAGATGTTTTTAACTTAAAGCTGATTAAAGATTTGTCATATATAGAGGATAAAAAAGCTCCAATACCCCAGAGTCTTACATAACTGTTCAATCTATTTACAACCAACACCCACGTGTTCCATTTTAGAGTACCTTTGAGCTGTGTAGTTTTCATTCATGTCTGGCGGTGCAGGTAAAGTCGCCACAAGGTAATCAGCTTCCACCTTGTAGGAGGCTCTGATGGCCGTCTGGTTGTAGATGTGAATGTACCTGGTCACACACTCACCTAGTCTTACGCTGTCTCCAAACTTCAGCAACATTTCATTGCTGGATTTTGTAGAAAAGATTTCAATAAGGGTAAATAATACTTTCAAAAAACAGAATTTAAATTTTAAGGATTTTCGTTAATTTTTTTAAAAAATATTTCAGGTATCATTTAATTCATCTGTAAGTTTTGGCCACTCAAATGACACCCTGTAAAAAGTTGTTTTTTTTTATCTTATCTATTACAGTTGCCCCTTTTATATAGAAAATTATTGGCAGTAACAATAAATTTACTACTCTTATTGCACAATATTTTTGCATTAATTTGACCTTAAAACTAAGACTTACATATGGGATCATTTAATGAAGCACAGTTACATATCATAAAAATGTCAATGAAAATAAATCTATACATTGACTTAACTACTGTTTACTCAAGCTCAATGTAGTATTTATTGAAAAGCAGAAACAATGGTTGCGCAATATGAGAAATTTTCATCTCCTAAAGTTACTTGACAAAAATGTGCAATTTAGCACAATTGGTTGGTTGTTTGTCCTTCAAAATAATGATGACCTTTCATTTATAACTATCTCAATGAGACCTCCTCCCTTCCCCTCTACTCCAACACACTTTGATATGCCACTGGAAACTTCTTTGACACTCCAGAACTAACTATAGCCTATTATGCCACATATTTAGTAAATAAGTATTCAAATTTCTGTTAAAAAAATTGGAGGTTTTTTTAATAATCTAATTTGGGTCAAATATTGGGAATCTATTCATGTGGAAATGTTAATTTGATTGACTATTACCTAGAGAAAAAACGGATTGTGATTAGTACCATACCTGACTTGGCTTCTGTCTGATGATGTCTTGTATGTCACCTGTAATGTTTTGACATCACACCTGATGTTGATGTATAGCGGCTCTTGTTGTCCTTCAATAGAACAGGGCACTTGAATTTCATTGAACTGAATCTGTAAATGTTAGATGATGGGGTTCGATGACAAAAGTTGGAGTAGATATTAGATGTATGAAACTCAGTCAGAAGACTTCACTATCAATGTACACTCTAATGTTTGTTGGTCCGTGTGCACAGTAAAAAATGTGTGTGCAAAGTTTTACCAAATTTGCTGTGTGGTAATTCAAAACTTCTGCTCAGTAGCCATCAGATATCTGCATGGCCATGCAGGTGCGCAGCTTAGAGGGAACATTGTTCACTTTATATAATAATTGGACATTACAAGTTGCTTTCTTTAATGTATATTAAAATATGATTTTTAATCAACTTAATTCAAGATATGTCTGTATTTGTTTATCATTAAAGTAAACTTCACATTATCATAAGCTTCTGACTTAATTAAAGACACTATAAACTTACAGCACTGAAAGGTGTGAATTTTATAGTAATAGATTTTTGCTCCCAACTGAGTATCTTCCCTTCTCTTTCCTCCACTTCAACTTCACACAAGTTCTTTTGTAGGCCCTCCACCTTAGTAAGGAGAATAAGAGAAAATCTTAATTCATCTTTCCGTGTTACAAAAAATGACCCATTTTTAAAAAAAGATAATTTTATCTCCTTCTTACGTCTTAACTAACATTTGGTTTATGTTGTGAATGTTTATGTCTTAACTAACATTTGGTTTATGTTGTGAATGTTTATGTCTTAACTAACATTTGGTTTATGTTGTGAATGTTTATGTCTTAACTAACATTTGGTTTATGTTGTGAATGTTTATGGGAAACTAGTAGCACATATGAGGCAAAGATGGTCTGCATCATCATTTTTAAAAGAAATTTATAAAAGATATTGATAACAAACAAACAAAATTTGGATAGGACTTGTTAATCTTGAATGTTTTATTTATTTTTTTTTCAAAAAGTGAGTTCATAGAGGGAATGAATTTCATACAATGAAATTTCAAGCAACCCTTGTATAATTGGCATAGTGAAACTCAAGAGTTAACTGGCAAATAAATTGGAACTACATAAAAAATTATGTTAAGTCAGATCACAACAAACCTGTCCCCACTTGTAGACTGTAGGAAGTAAAGTCTGATTGTGAAGCACAACATTAAAAACTTTAGGAACATCTAAGAAAACCTCTGGAAGAACTTGATCACACTCCAGAAAGCACACAATGGGATTCTGGGCCTCTCCATACAAGGCAACAAAACTGGGGATCAGCAGAGAGTTGAACTGTTGGGAGATTCTATACTTCATTTAAATAAAATATTCAGATGAAACGTATGGGGTGTGCGGTGGACACCATGAATTTTTCAGCTGTTGTAATACAATTGAATGTTTGACAACGAAATAATTCATTGTGTCCATCGCATAATAAACAGAAATGCAAAAAATTGAATGCTTATTTTATGCATTTCTATTTATTATGTTTTAAAAGTACAATAACTGCTGAAAGACCCTTAAAACCTGCAATATTGTGATTTTTAAAAACTATTTTTGATGTTTCAATTTGTATTAGAAGCATAATTTTGAAAAATTGAAGGAAGAAAAAGCACATTAATTTTTTTACCATGTTTCGCCTTGATCACATTGAACTTTGCAAAAGCTCTTCAAATTTTGAGCTGTCTTTGGTGAAAAGATCAACTGGATTGTTTTCCTTTCTAAAGGTGGGATTTCTCCACTCAGCTCCATAAATTTCACATCACTTGAAATCTGAAACCATAATCATAAACTTAATGAAATGGTGACATAAATCTTTAATTTTTCTACATGTTGCCTGACTAAAAAAGTTATAAGACTGGCACTTTATGTTGAAAAATATGTTATTTTTATCACAATAAGAAAATTGATAAATTTGCTTACCACTTTTTTACCATCATTTTCTATTTCATTGTCTTTGGACTCAAATATAAAAAACTTGATATTCATAGCCGAAGTGTTGAGGATGGTGATTTCTCTGGACTCTGACTGACCCACACGAACCAAGCCAAAATTAACTGCAGGTTGAAGGATTTTTATTTCTGGACCCTAAAAAAAAAGATAATTCATAAGTAGACAAGTCGGCCTATGGTTGTATTTTGGTTTATATGCCAATAGAAAAAATAAGCAGCCAAGAGGAAAAAATTATCAAAAATTACTTGAAAAAAAAAGCTCCTTTCTTTTTAATTACCTAAAATCTCCTTGTTATTAAGTTTGATATACTTATAGCAAGTTGAAAACAAAAGGTCAGACCAGTATCTCCTGTGACTTTTATATAAAATGATTCCTATTTCACCATGATTTTTCAACATCGACTCCCATTTTTGCTCAGTCAGGGTAAATATTTTGGAAACTATTAAATTTGTACCCCCATTTAGTGTATCTAAGTCCATATATACCAAATAAAAAACAGTAAACATGAAAATGTTAATGCTTTAGAAAATGAAAATTAGGGTAGTTGACCCTTTAATCGTTTACTAGGCCTACATTTTACAACAATTTAGTATTTTCATTTATGTCAAACACTCACTTTGAACTCTGCTTGTATGCGAAGTGGTAAAGGTTCTTCCATGTGAACAACATGACACATGAGAGTATGGTCGATAAGACCAGGTTCTACTCCAGTGATACATATCTCCAAATCCATAGCCATACCTGGATCTAATGGGAGAATATTAAGCCAACTCTTCAATAACACATATAAAAAACTACATAAAATATAAGTTTTCAAATAAAAGATGTGTTTTATGTAGAAAATACAGAAATTCATAAAAATCTGAAAAAACATTTTTGATCAATTGTTATCTGATAAAATTTGTCAAAGATATAAAACTAGAATTAATCATCCAATATAGAATGCTTAAATATTTGGACTTACCGAGCTCTCCTAATGGAGGTTCTACTTCAATCATGTAACTTTTTGTGTAAGTTTCCCATTGAAAAGCTATAGTTGAGTAACTGTGATTTGCCATCTGAAAATAACATACAGTTTTCTGAGTGTGCAAAAAAGCTCAGGAAAACAAAAAGTATATACTCTAATGCAGTGGCGGATTAAGGGGGGGTGCTGATTGGGTTAAAGCCAGGGGCCCCCAATGATATAAGGGGCCGAAACTTATTACATTGTACAATAAAGGTGGCTGGACTGGGCCCCAGGTGGAATTGCAGCCAGGGGCCACGTGCAATCTTAAACTGCCCCTGCTCTAATGCAAGCATATGCTTTCATACCTCAATTTTAGATGTATGCTGGAAATTATGCAGTTAAATTCATATCAACTTTCTTACAATATAATCCATACAGGATGTTCTAAGCCCAGCATTCATTGTGCACCTGCTTTCCCATTATGCACTACCAAATTTATTTTAAAAAAATAACATTTAGAAGATCAAATTTGATGTGATTGGTGCTTGTTCTTTAAAAGTTCTGGAAGTAATATTTGAATTGCATTTGTAAATTTATAATGGACAGAATTTTAGGAGCTATGTGCATGTGTTCCCCAACTAATCTTCTAAATATATAATAAGAAAAACCCGTAAAAAACCAAGTTTTTGACTATAAATCCTTTATGTACGAGAAGTAACTAAAAGAATGTTCATTATAATACGCAGCGCCAGACCATCCAGAAATACAAAATTGAAGTTGTGTCGTAAAACATGTTTAATATAATGCGCACCGATCAGGAATATGTTTATAAAAAGAGCTGTCAATAAAATACGCACCTTATTGCGCGACAGAAAGGTTTTCATATATACGCACGCGACGCTCTATCTCAAAAAATAGCATGATACATAGGAATAAATAAAAATAATCTAAAAAATCAATAATTTAATTACGGTACATGCGATCGATCTGAAATTTTGATACGTTGTTTTTATCATCGGTACAAAACTGCCTGCAAAATTTCAGCTCGCTATCTTGCGAGCAAGTGGGTTAAAAATCGATCAAAAGTTTTGGCGACAAGCAAGCAAGCAAGCAAGCAAGGTCCGCCGCAGACACCACGAGTTAATATAAAGGATTTAAAAATCAATGTATGTATGTATGCATGTCTGCTATAGCTGACTAAACCATTCATCCGATCGCCATGAAACTTTTGGAGACTTTTGAGTACGCTCCCGGGATGGAAATAGGCTACTTTTTTTCAAAATTTAACACTCATGGGCCGCCGGGGGCCCTTAATGAGAATTTTTTCTTATATGAGCTACATAAAAATTAGTTTTGGGCTTATCTGCTTGGAAAATGAATGGATCTTGACCAAACTTGGTACATAACAACTTGATAGCCTATATTAAAGTACCATATGGAATTGAACTCCTAATGTACGTTCCTTTGGGGCCAGGGGCCCAAAATCTTTTTTTTTGCAAGCGTTAAATACTTTATTCCCTTTATGATTTACACGATCTTGAAAAGCATTGACTAATATATCTATCATGATCCAGATTGAAATGAACAGGTATTTTAAAGTTAATTTCTAGCACCGATTGGGCCCGGGTGCCCTTAATGTTGTTTTTGTTAATCTTATCTATATATATAAAAATCAATGTATGTATGTATGTATGCATGTCTGTTATAGCTGACTAAACCATTCATCCGATCGCCATAAAACTTTTGGAGACTTTTGAGTACACTCCCGGGATGATAATAGGCAACTTTTTTTGCAAAATTTAACACTCATGGGGCGCCGGGGGCCCATAATGAGAATATTTTTTCTTATATGAGCTACATAAAAATAATTAGGTAAATTGATGGATCTTAACTTAACCAAACTTTGTATATAAAAACTTGGTAGCCAATATTGAAATACTATAGCGCACTAATTTCCTAATGTTCATTTGTTTGGGGCTGGGGGCCCAAAATGTCTTTTTTCATAAACATTTAAGATTTTATTCCCCATTCAATTATTAAAGATACAGATAAACATAGAGAAATATATCCGCTATGAAATTGATTGAAATAAACAGGTGTTTTGAACTTGACATCTTGCACTATTTGGGCCCTGGGGCCCTTAATGTCGTTTTTTGCTTATATGAGCTATATAAAAATTAGTTTATGTAATAGCTACTGAGTAAATGAATGGATCTTAACCAAACTTTGTATATAAAAACTTGGTAGCCCATATTAAAATAAAAAAGGGCATTGCACTTCTAATATCCAATTGTTCAGGACTGGAGCCCCAATGTCTTATTTTTCAAATATGTTTGAGATATTATTTGCCATTCTATTTTTAACGATCTTGAGAAATATATCCATGATGAAACTGATTTAAAATGAACAGAATGTTGAAATTTACATCTTACATCGATTGGGCCAGGGTTCCCAAATGTCTTTTTTTCGTATATGTTTGAGATATTATTTGTCATTCTATTTTTAATGATCTTGAGAAATATATCGATGATGAAACTGAATTTAAATGAACAGGTTTTCCAAATGTACATCTTGAACCGAATGGGCCCGAGGGCCCCTTAATGTATTTTTTTTTCTTATATTAGCTAAATAAAAATTAGTTTAATTGTTAGATAATGAGAAAATAACTGGATTTTGACCAAACATGGTATATAAAAACTTAAGAGTCTATATTAAATTACTATAGGGCACTGAACTCCTAATGTCCATTTCCTCGGGACTGGGGGCCCTAAATTTGTTTTTACTAAAATTTTAGTATACGTGTATTGTATTCCCCATTCAATTTTACACGATATTGAGCAAAATAGATAAATATCTTTATACATATAAGACGCATTTGTTGTCTGTCTGGTGGTCTGTTCCCTAATAACTCAAGATCCAGACAACCAAATAACGTGAAATTTGGTACACGTACACAAAATTATACCGGAAAGGTTATTAAACAGGTTTCGTTCCATATATATAAGATACTGGGGGCCGGGGCCCAAAATGTAATTTTTCCTTACATGAGCTATATAAAATAAAAATTATTGAAAATTAAGACGTAAAATAATGACGCAAAATAATAAACATTTTGGTGTCGAGATTAACAAGAAGGCGATTATCGCCATAAAATAATTTTTTTGTTGTTGTTGCTTTTGTTGTTGCTTTTGTTGTTGTAGTTGTTGTTTTGTTGTTGTTGCTTTGTTGTTGTTGCTGTTGTAGTTGTTGTTTTGTTGTTGTTTTGTTGTTGATGTTTTTGTTGTTGTTTTGTTTTTGTTGTTGTTGCTGTTGTTGTTTTTGTTGTTGTTGCTGTTTGTTGTTGCTTTTGTGTTGTTTTTGCTGTTGTTGTTGTTGTCCACATCCCTTGCCCTGCGACGACAATGTCCTTCATGTTGTTGTTGCTTTGTTGTTGTTGCTGTTGTAGTTGTTTTGTTGTTGTTGCTTTGTTGTTGTTGCTGTTGTTGGTGTAGTTGTTTTATTGTTGTTTTGTTGTTGATTTTGTTGTTTTTGTTGTTGTTTTGTTTTTGTTGTTTTGTTGCTGTTGCTGTTTCTGTTGTTGTTTTTGTTGTTGTTGCTGTTGTTGTTGCTGTTGTTGTTGTTGTAGTTGTTTTGTTGTTGTTGCTTTGTTGTTGTTGCTGTTGTTGTTGTAGTTGTTGTTTGTTGTTGTTTTGTTTTTGATGATTGTTTTTGTTGTTTTGTTGCTGTTGTTGTTTTTGTTGTTGTTGCTGTTGTTGTTAAACCCGGGAAAAGCCGGGTACTTGCCCCTAGTATTTATATATTTGTAATGGAAATGAACAGATTTTCGAATTTCATATGTTAAACTGATGGGCCCGGTGACCCTTAAAGTAATTTCTTTTTTATCTATATGTATTCCTTTTTACTGAGATCGTTGCAACGCACAACGGGTCTGCATGTCATAAATATAAAAATCAAAGTATGTATGCATTTCTGTTATAGCTGACTAAACCATTCATCCGATCGCCATGAAAATTTTGGAGACTTTTGAGTACGCTCCCGGGATGGTAATAGGCTACTTTTTTTTTAATTTAACACTCATGGGGCGCCGGGGCCCATAATGGGGATTTTTTCTTAAAAGAGCTATATAAAAATTAGTTTAAGGCTTAGCTGTTTGGAAAATGAATGGATCTTGACCAAACTTGGTACATAACAACTTGATAGCCTATATTAAAATACTATAGGGCACTAATTTCCTAATGTCCATTTGTTTGGGGCTGGGGGCCCAAAATGTCTTTTATCATAAACGTTTAAGATTTTATTCCCAATTCAATTATTAAAGATCTTGAGAAATATAGATAAATATATCCACTATAAAATTGATTGAAATAAATAGGTGTTTTGAACTTGATATCTTGCACTAATTGGGCCCTGGTGCCCTTAATGTCGTTTTTTGCTTATTTGAGCTATATAAAACTAGTTTATGCGTTAGCTACTGAGTAAATGATTGGATCTTAACCAAACTTGGTAGCCCATATTAAAATGACAAATGGCACTGCACTTCTATTGTCCAATTGATCAGGGCCCCAAATGTCTTTTTTTTTAATACTCTTAAGATATTATTTCCCACTCAGTTTTTAACGATCTTGAGAAATATATCCATGAGGAAACTGAATTTAAATGAACAGGTTTTCAAAATGTACATCTTGAACCAAATGGGCCCGGGGGCCCCTTAATGTATTTTTTCATTATATTAGCTATATAAAAATTAGTTTAAGTGTTAGATAATGAGAAAATAACTGGATTTTGACCAAACTCTGTATATAAAAACTTAAGAGCCTAAATTAAATTACTATAGGGCACTGAACTGCTAATTTCCATTTCCTTCGGACTGGGGGCCCTAAATGTGTTTTTTACTAACTTTTAATATTGTATTCCCCATTCAATTTTACACGATATTGATAAATATAGATAAATATATTTATATATTTGTTATGAAATTGATTTAAATGAACAGATTTTTAACTTCATATGTTAAACTGATAGACCCGGTGACCCTTAATGTAATTCCTTTTTGTATCTATATGTATTCCTTTTTACTGAGATCGTTGCAACGCACGACGGGTCTGCTAGTAAATCATAAATTTTAAAAAACCTGCTATTGGTATGATAACTTTCCTCATTGCATCTTTCCAGAAAGATAAGAGGTTTTAAGTTGTAAGCTGAAGGTTACAAATCTTTATTTCTTAGTGATGTTCTTTTATGATTTTCTTTTATTTGATGTAAAAAAAAATTCAGAACCTCTCCCAAAATGTCATTAAAAATTGTAACAGAAACCTAAAATTCTCACTCATCACAAGCCAGCAAGGAAGTCCCTTAACGGTATCACCCGAAAGGGTACACACAAAAAAGAGAGTTCAACAGTCTGACAAGCTTTAGCAATGTTGTGCCAAAAATAAAGATATACATAATTATTTTTAGGGTCAATGAAATGAAAATTTAGAAATTCTGTTAAAAAATAAATACAATGGCACAAAATGCAGGTTAAAAATAATGCCGAAATTCTTAATGTTTTTTAATGCTTACAGTAAAAAGCTTTTTCACACTTGTACCAATCAGAGAACTTGATTGAATGAAGATACCATATGGGTGGAGAACTACATTTAATGGTAAACATTTTCCTTTTACTTCCATTTCTAGACCTGTAACATCTCTGTATGGCAAAGCTGTTAAAAAAATGTAAAATTTTGTATTTCTCAATGAGTACACACTTCTAAAATACATTTAAATAAAAATTATTTAATGAAATATTATTTCAGAAATAAATTGGTTACAATTAGTTCAAGCAAAATGGTTGAAACTTCCATTTTATTATTAAGAGAAGACAATCTTTTTTTATGCTTACATGAATCATGGATATTTCATTGACATAGCAATTCTATTTACTAGAGATCAAGTTGACAAAACTAATTACTGAGAAACCTTCAAAAAACAAACGCCTGATTTAATTTACATTATTTTTTCTCAGTTAATTAACTAATTATCCTTAAAGGGCTGTGTTTAAAAAAAATTATTTTAATGTTTGCATTTTTCAATTTTATTGCTCATTATTACAATGTAGAGAAAGTTGTTACAAATAGGAGTGTTATTTGTTGAAGGAGGAAATTATAACATGTTCATAGCCCTTGCGTTTCCCAAACCATACAAAATGCATCAACTGAAAATCTGCTCAAGTTAACAGAAACAAAGAGACAATAGTTACCTGATCTCAATAGATACCTGATCTCAATAGATACCTGATCTCAATAGATACCTGATCTCAATAGATACCTGATCTCAATAGATACCTGATCTCAATAGATACCTGATCTCAATAGATACCTGATCTCAATAGATACCTGATCTCAATAGATACCTGATCTCAATAGATACCTGATCTCAATAGATACCTGATCTAGAAAAAGGAGTGATGATGTTCAAGTGTTTACAGAAAAATAATTTAATGCTTAGTTTGTATTATGGAAAACCAGCTCATAGTGTAAGTCATATAAAATATTTTGTAGGAGCAAGGCAGCCGCACAGGGAAATCAATTTATATTGCTAACAATGTTATCCTCATCATCAGTGGAGCTCATAGGACCCTGCCCTGCACCCTCATGTTTGTCACCATGATCAGACACCCAGCTGATGTAATTCAATCTCTTCAGACCATCTCAGTCATGGTAAACCAATGAGTCAAACTCTCTTAGTTTTATGCATGTTTAAAACTTTTGCTGCTCTACAATGAAGCATTCCCTCAAGCATCCTCATTCTGATGAGTCTTGATTTGTTTTAATTGTTGCGACTTCATGTAGATCTTTGAACAATTGAAAAAACTCTTGGTTTTTACCAATTCTCACCCCAATATTTTCTAGCTCTGGTTGTATATTTGTTTCATATCGAGTGGGTTCTTTGCTTTTCTGTTAAGGGACCTAATCTAACATAATAGTCTAAATGAGTCTAAATAACAACTAGGACAGATTTCAATGGGTTAAAAATAGGGCTGCGGAAATTATCGATTAATTTCTCGATTAATCGTTAACAATTTTATCGATTAAATATCGATTAAAATAATTTTAATCTACATTATAAAAATTCAATTAAAATTTTTAAAAATATTTATAATATTTTTTTTAAAATGTTAGTAATAAATAATAAATTATTAATAATTGATAATAATTTATATATATTTTTTTACGTACAAACATCTCCCGCGTAATATTAAAATTTATTTTATTAATTCATGTTGACCGGCAGACGTCAACTATAAAATGGCTGACAGTCAGAGCCGTCTTTAAACCATTTTGGGCCCCCGGGCAAATAAATAGTGTTGGGCCCTTCCCCCGCAGGAATAAAAAATGAATATACATAATATCTCTATACATATAAGACGCATTTGTTGTCTGTCTGTTCCCTAATAACTCAAGATCCAGACAACCAAATAACGTGAAATTTGGTACACGTACACAAAATTATACCGGAAAGGTTATTAAACAGGTTTCGTTCCATATATATAAGATACTGGGGGCCGGGGGCCCAAAATGTAGTTTTTCCCTATATGAGCTATATAAAATAAAAATTATTGAAAATTAAGACCTAAAATAATGACGCAAATTAATAAACATTTTGGTGTCGAGATTAACAAGAAGGCGATTATCACTATAAAATAATTTTGTTGTTGTTGTTGCTTTGTTGTTGTTGCTTTTGTTGTTGTAGTTGTTGTTTTGTTGTTGTTGCTTTGTTGTTGTTGCTGTTGTTGTTGTTTTGTTGTTGATGTTTTGTTGATGTTTTGTTTTTGTTGTTGTTGCTGTTACTGTTGTTGTTGCTGTTGTTGCTTTTGTGTTGTTTTTGCTGTTGTTGTTGTTGTCCACATCCCTTGCCCTGCGACGACAATGTCCTTCATGTTTTTATTGCTTTGTTGTTGTTGTAGTTGTTGTTTTGTTGTTGTTGCTTTGTTGTTGTTTTGTTGTTGATTTTGTTGTTTTTGTTGTTGTTTTGTTTTTGTTGTTTTGTTGCTGTTGCTGTTTCTGTTGTTGGTTTTGTCGTTGTTGCTGTTGTTGTTGCTGTTGCTGTTGTTGTTTTGTAGTTGTTGTTTTGTTGTTGTTGCTTTGTTGTTGTTGTAGTTGTTTTGTTTTTGTTGTTTTGTTGCTGTTGTTGTTTTTGTTGTTGTTGCTGTTGTTGTTAAACCTGGGCGAAGCCGGGTACTTGCCCCTAGTATATAAATAAACATATTCCCATGGGGCTCATATGCTCGTGGGCCCCCGGGCAAATGCCCAATGGGCCTATGCGTTAAGACGGCCCTGCTGACAGCATCAGCGCAGTTAAATTTAAACATATAACTAGAAAGTTGAGCAAATATGTTGTTTTTAAGCTAACTGCGGATGTAAAAGTCGAATATGGTGAAAACGTTTACTGTGTCCACTGCCATAAACAATTCTCTTTTAAAAGATCAAATACATCGCTGACGTACCACCTTCAGCACAAATCAAGTATCAACACATTGTCATGAAATTTAGTTCAAAATATTCTTCATTTTCAATATCCGTGAGAAATTTTCAGTTTAATGACGTCATAAATTTCTATTTTTGGTTTTAATCGAAATTATCGATTAATTAATCGATAATTTTTCAAAAGTTAACGATTAAATTTAAATTAATCGATAACAGCCCTAGTTAAAAATTTGTCAGCTAATTCTTTAATATACAAAGTCACAAAATGTATTTAGTTATCTCACAGTCTACTTTATCCCTACAAAATTTCTGACATATTTGAAAGGAAATATTGAAACTTGTTTACACAGAATACATACTTAAGCTAATTCTGTTGTTAATTATTTTTAAAAGATTTGTTTTGGAGATTTTTAAACATTGAGAGAAGATGCAAATTAGTGAAAAATCCTTAAATATTGTATTTAAAGAAAACAAAATAAAATGATGAAATCAATTTTACATTGCCCAATGTTTATCTGCTGAAATTCTTCTTCTTCATGCAATGTTCCCAAATCAGATAAGATGCTCTGACTCTCATTTACAGCTGGTACTTGCTGAAGAAGCATGTGAACAGCACTATGGTAGTTCCCCTCCTGAGAAAAAAACTATAAATATTAGTTCTTGGAAGTACTTATTTCTGTTCATATGTAATGTTACAAATGAAAAGCCTTTCAAGCCGAGCATATGTATTTTTTCAAATAATATGCTCAAATGAACATTTTCACTCGGTAACATAATTTATTCTCAAGATTATGAGTCTAAAATATAAAGTACCAGTTTTTCAAATAGGTTTTGCATTTCATGGTAATTTTTTAACTTGTTTACATATACTAGCATTGGGCTGAAGGTCATTTGTAAAACAAGCATTATCTACCTTTGGTGGAGCAAATGTAAATTTGAAGTTGGTAGTCTCAGATGCTTTCAGTACCCCAGCATGTGGGAATACACTGAATACACCATTCAATTCTGGGACTCTTTCGTCAGTGAGTGCAGGAGGTTTTAACTCATTCATTTTCTCATCACAATCTTGGTTTGCTTTGATTATTGGTTTATAAATCATCCACTGATAAGGAAGTTCAACTTTCCTGATTTTGGTGTAAGAAATAGTACAGTTTGCAGACATTTTCATTAAAACTAACTTTCCTCTTGATGTGCTAAAGGTATTACACTTTTAAAATCTATAAGTAATGAAACTTAAAACTATATAATTTGCAATTGTCACGCAAGTCAGTCAGTCTGTCCTGACGCTACTAATTTTAGAAAGCAGGGAAAACCAAATTACTGCACCAATGCATCAAAAGGTGTGCAAATTAAAAATGCGCTGTAAAAAAATATAATATTGCGTCATTGTTTACGCTCATATTTTAATTTTGGAAAAGGGATCAATGTAAAAAGAGGATTTGATGATGGTTAATTATAAAATAAAAAAACAAACGGGGCGCGTAGGCACCCTAAAACCCCTATTATTAAATACTTTGTGTACATTTCAGAAAGTTTAATATTTCGTATTTATCAAACAAGGACAAGTTAGTTGGGCTTTTGAAAAAGGTCGGCGCCGTAGGCGTCCTAAAAAGTGCATTTTTTATAAAATAAATAGATTTCAGCTGAAAACTTCCGTCATTTTTGACGGGTGTACACTAGTATTTATATAACTCCTAACCCAGGCCGTAATGCTTTAGTAAATTTGTTTTTCTAATTTTTTTAATTTAATTTTTTATTAATTGACAACATATTAGACTTACGTGAAATTTTTCACTGAAACATTTATCTCTGTGTATGTGTATGGATTCAAGTCATCACATCTAATCAGATGTTTGGCTGAGATGTCATTAAATTCCCCAACCAGTGGTTCTGAAAGGCCCATTTCAACATTAGCCAAACCTACTTTGGCTATTTGCCCTTCACCTATAGACAAAATTAAAATACAAAGGTCTTTGTGAATTGTATATGAAATGCAAAAAAAGTCAACATCCAAGACATTGAATCAGTCATTATTTTAACTACTTTTAATCCTCAAGGCAAGCAAAAATGAAAAACTATAATGAGTTTGAAATTTTAAAAAAAATTGTAACTTAAAAATAAACTGGCTCCACCAACCTTGTAGTTTAAAATGTGAAGTATGGCAGTTATCACATGAAATTGTCATTTCTTGAACATACGATTTTGTTAATTGTGGATTGAATACAACTTCTAATACCATTGTCTTTCCAGGTCCAATTTCAAAAGTGGCTGGAGTTATTTCAAATGGCGTACATTTGATGCTGGGCTTTGCCGAATTTGAAGGTATCACAGTCTGACATAAATTTAAAGTTTAGAATTGACTTTAATTTAAACAATAATTTACAAATGTGAAACCTTCTCATTACAAAAAACAAATTTCTAAAAGTTAGTTAATATCTCACCCTAATACTAGTTGTTGGCCATTTATTCCTTGGCATCAAGCAGAAGCGACCATGGCCACCTACATTTTTTACTAGGACATGCGTAATCTGGACTCCACCCACCAGGCAATAGCCAAGGTCGACCACCTTTGGCACTGTTTTAAAGTAGTAAGGATGATTAAATACAAGACTTTATAAATCAGATAGATGATTTTTAAAATGTCGCTGAAATGTATTTACAATGAAATGCTTTGATTATGTTTCACTCAAATATGTCAGGTCATCATTGTTTGATATTTTAAAATACAAAATACACAAACAAATTGTGCAATGAAAACAATAAATTTGAGCTTTATTTTTAAACTAACACGAAGCTAACTTCATCAGTAGCCGAAACGTCTACTGTCGTGTTAGTTTAAAAATAAAGCTCAAATTTATTGTTTTCATTGCAAAATTTGTTTGTGTATTTTTTATTTTATTTAAAAGCTTTATCGCGGTCCGATTCTATATGATATATTTTATAGTTTAACATCTTTAAGATGTTGAGCTTACATTTGGTAGAGAACTAAAAACTAAATTTATATCCTCATGATAAAATTAAATATTGCTAAAATCTAGTGGACTTTAAATTTTTAAATGACAATTATTTTATCAATGAAAAATTTCACAAATGCTTACAAGTCAAAATAGGTGGTGGGCGACAGGCTCTCAATGGAATAATGACAGGTTCACTAGCTTGTGTTTGTACTGTGATTAAGTCATCATAGTCCTTCAAAGAATTTGGTGCAAATCTTATATCATATCTGCAACTCATTCCTGGAGCTACCAGGCCATTTTCTCCAGGGAACTGACCTGAAAATTAACCATACAGATTTGAATATATAATTTTATCTATTACATGTTTTCATTTCTTTCAAAGTTAAACTTGAAAATGTTAATTTATTTTATTGCAAAACTTGTTTAATTAAAGTCTCCTGTGTTACCAATTCCTAAACGTTCAACTTACCTAAGCCAATTGAAAAAATGTTACTTGAGGGAGGTAATACACGACACTGACGCATGACAGTAGACATATTTTTCAATTCTAGAGATATCTTTAAAAAAAACATTTTCCAGTTGTAACAAATCAAAAAGATTTGACATTCAGCTTATTTAATGAGATTGTTAAATTAAAACAAAAGTTTTAATAAAAGGTAAACAATTTAAATAGTGTGTTAGGCTTAAGTTACAAATTTGCAATGAAAATCACCTTAAGACTGCTAGACTTCTAAATAACATAAATTTTACACAGCTTCATGTCCACTTATACCAATAGGTAATTGGAAGCTTACCTCATAAACTTCTCCTACTTTGTAGTTGTTAAACTCAACAACAGAAGGAAAAGGCACAAATACAACAGGGCTTTTTAGTTTTCTGATATCAAATATTTTAAAATATTATTTGTCAAGCATAATGAACATGTGAATGGATATATTTCTAGTTTTGTAATATTTTTTTACAAAAATACTTTGTAAAATTGTAAAATTAGTTATTTATTAAATTAAAATACAAATATCAACCCGTTAAGTCAAAAAATATTTACAACAAGTTATTTAAAATTGTACAAGAACTGAACAGACATCAATTGAAAATGTTATAAATTTCTATTTGTAATGATTAATGCAGCAAACCCAACCATCTTTCTATAGTTCTAGAAAGTCAGATAATTGTGCTGTATTGATGTTACTTTATAGTTTCTCCTTAACCCCCTACACCTGTCTCAAAGTGCTATATTTGTAAGTATTGCATCTTTTAAATAAAAATAGCTAGTTTTAAATCAAGTGATTTCAGATTCAAATTTGAATTTATAATTTCATACTGATTTGTTAAATATTGACTGAGTTATTGTATTTGAAAACGATTATGTGAAAACACACTTCTGTTAATTATACAAACCTTTATTTATTTAATTTAAGGAGTGGAGATAATTTTTTGCTGTAAATCTTTATCCTTATTTTTCAACCAAACATTGCTCAGTTTCCAAATTTGCTCATTTCTAAATTAAGAGACCCACCAAACCTATACTTTTAACCAAAAGTTACATTGAATGGATGATTCAAGATTTCATCTCTCTGATCAATGTTAATTAAACACACTGTAAAGTATTTTATGATTTTCAAAATTGATTTATCACTATTGCAAACAAAAATGTCAATTCTTAATTCATTGAAAACCCATAAAGAAGCCTGAAAGGCTGTACAGAGCCTAATAACTTTTTTAAATATTTACAAAGTACAGGTCAGCTAATATGTTTGGTGGACATAGTATTTTTCCCTTTATTGAATTTCTACAAAATACTTATGTCTAAAGTTATTATGTATTCTTTTTCTGTTTCAAAAAATATTTTTCAAGATAATTTTTTTAAAATCATACCGATTTGGTTTAATTTGAAGGTCAGAATCTTTTGTCTTTCTTTTATTGGCTTGAATTAGTGTCTTGCCACCATCTGTAGCTTCTGGGGCTACAAATCGTGGATTTCGCAAAAAATTAACTTTGGCTTGAAGCAAGTCTAGAACTTTTCTATCAGCTTCTCTCTGTTCTTCAGATAAAAATTCTTTCCAACCATATTTTTTTGGAAATTCAGGCTGGAATATAGATTTAAAAAATAATGAAGGTAATACTTTGAAAAAAGTACTCTAGCAAGAAAAAAAATATTTTAATATACATAGTCACACTATCTTAAAAAACTTTATGGAAGCTCAAATTTATCATTAACATTTCAAAAACAATTATTTTATTTTAAATTACATCTTAATAATGTAAAAATATGACCAAAAAATTAACAAACCTGGTTATCAATAATTTTCTGCTTTTCCAAATTATATTCATCTCTACCTAAATCTGATACTAAAGTCTCTATCTCAAAACTGTCCCCTGGAGACCAAGATAAAGGAGGTTCTAACTGATGCTGGGTGTTTGGACGACTGTGTTGCTGAGAAGCTAAGGTATCACGAGCATAATCTGGTAACTGAGGAGCTTAAGACACAAATTGCTTATGCAATAAAAATTTTAAAAAGTCTTTAAGTTTAAGAAATAACTGAAGTTAGAAAAATTTTAAAAGACCATAAACAACTTTGACAAGAAGATACATTTTTGATGAATTATTTAAATTTCAAATTTTAATGGTTACATCAATCTTATTTTAAAAATATAAATGAATAATTTATCATAAACTTTTATGCCCCAACCTACTCTGAAATCTTCTTAAATTTGAATACAACATATTTAAAAATGTATTCATTTGAAACATTGAGGTTAAAAATTATAATAAAGTATTTATTTATTTTTTTGTTGATGTCCTGACATAATCTTTAAATTTAAATTGATGTATTTTTGCACAAGAGAAAAATCCGGTTAAGTACTTGAAGTTAATAAGTAATTATTAAACCATCCTATTTATGAAATAACATAAACAATAAATGAATAAAATATATTTTAATTATTTTTAATAAAATAAATCATATGTAATGCAGCACACAAAAAATCTGAAATTCAATTAAATACTGATTCAGAACTTAATCTCACACATGTATTCTTCCCAGCAATCACAGCAAGTTGCCTCTTGAAAACAAAAGTAATGATTTTCAAGATAGTTTCTTCTGTTTACATTTCTTTATAGACATGTTGTTTTTTTTTAATTTAATAAAGCTCTTCTTTGTTGTATAATACATGTAAAAAAGGTAATTTACCATGCAAATACACATTTTTTTTACAAATTCAAGGGAGGTTACTTTTGGGACAATGACATCACAATTTAGGTTAGTTTTAATCAAAGTACATAAATTAAAATTTTTGCAAGGTAGGTTTAATTTTAATATACATATATTTATGTTATCTGTTGCAAGTTATTATAAGTTGAAGTGAAAATAGAATTTAGGTTAAAGGAATTATTTTGAAATTAAAGTTAATTATAAACTTTTTTTTAAATGTACAAATGTATAACTTCTTAAAATTAATGGTGGATGCTTATAAATTTAGTACAATATTTAATTATTGTAATTCTTCTTTAGATGATTTAACACGTCAAATACCTTGGGGAGCAGGCACAGGCAAAGGATCTGGCAGCATATAGTCACCCGGTGTCAATAGATTGTGTTTTCTTAAAAGCTGTGAATCGATGCATGATGGAAAGTGTGTTCGAACTGATTTTTGGAGAAGAAAAAGAAATAAAACTCTAAACTTGTGCCTGAAATATTCAACTATTGATATATATTATAGTTTATTCTCCTAAAATTATTTATTATTACCATCTAAAATCTAAGTTTTAAATTTAATTATTGGATTTTGTGATAATAATACTAGACATGAGAAAATATTTAACGTAAATTTTAACGCTTGTAATAGTGTTTCTTTTTCAAAAAAATAATAATTTTTCTAATACCCCAGCTTTCTCTGTGCCGGGATATACTTTGTTTGCAATTCATGATATAGTTTAAAGCTTTTTAACTAACATGAAAGCAAAAATTTGAAACATCTCTCATTTCCCCTTTCTAAAAATTAATAGAACTCATACATCCTATTCCTTCAATAAATGATTTTAACAAAGTAATAAAAAAAATTATTAATTCATTAGCATTATTTTTCTCAAATGTTTGGACAGGCTTATTTGAAATCAAGAAACAACATTGAAATTAAAATATTTTTACCTGGTGGTAACCCTAGAGATGAATATTCTACACAGGATGCTGAAGCCTTGTTAAGTGAACGCTCATCTGCTGACATAGATTTTGCTTGTGCTTGCATGATGTGTCTCTCAAGCATGGCTGCCTCATCCATGCGGCGCTGCCACTCAGTGTGAACCTTAGTACCAACACACATTAGTTTGAAACTTAGTTTGTATAAATACAGTAAAATATTAGAAGTTAAAATAGCATTGGAAATAAATAATATATTTTAAATTATTTTTTTTTAAATTTTAATTTCATAGAGAAAAAAAATGGAACTTTGATTTAATCACTTTAAACTTAAGTAAATTAAATATTCATAATAATTAGACAGATGTTTATTGTAACTTTAAAATTGTTGCTTATTTATGTATGAAATAATAATTTAATTTTTTTAAAATCCCTAGCTTTTTATTACAGTGTGGAATAATTAATAAATTTAATATGATTTTATTTATTAAAAGTTACAATTTTCAAACCTGCTCTAGTTTCTCCACATATTGTTCATGATATTCATCATCACCACCTTTAGAGACTTTCAGATTTTTCACAAAGTCTGATCTTACTATGTCACGTGTGTAAAGGTCCCGAAAAATCTTTGCCAATAAATGGCGTACATCTTGTGACTGACTGGCTGAAGGTCTCTGTAGATACATTGGTGGCTCTTGCCCCAAGCCCAAGCTTTGTTTCTCCATTTGTTCCATTTGCATATACTTTAACTAAATGGCTATAAAATATATATTAATTGAGACAAGTATTTTAATTATATAATCATAATTATAACAAGAGTTAAATAAATTTTAACAAATGAAGCAGAAAACATTTTACAGGAATAAAATTAATATTTTAATCATTATAGGCATAATAATTGAATTAATTGTGTTGTCTAGAATTTCCATATTCAAAAATGGGGTGTGGTCATCCTAGGATTATTTAAATTATATGCTTTAAGCCAATATAAAAATTATTGACATTTTGACAGTAATACCCTTGCTCAATGAAAATAAAACAAATAAATATCTGTTTATGATGTATGCCATATGAATACACAACCAATGATTTTTATTTCTTTGTAATAAATAAAATCAGGGGTACCATGAGGACGCCTAAGGTAGACTGAAAATGTAAAAATTTTGGTCGGAAAGTTGGAACAAGATGTCTACTACACTGATCTTGTGCAAAAATGTCACAATTTTATGCAAAATTAGTCTGTTTAAACAGGTGATTGGTTATGGGTATTGATCCACCGGCATTAAAAGGTAAATTTTGCCTTCTTTTGTGCTTGAGATATTAGGGTAAAATAGAAAAATTAGGCGATTTCTTCTAAAAATGTTGACTTAACAGGGTTGACCAGTAAACTGAGGTTAAGATAACTGGGTTCCACATAATTAACAGTCTATTTAGTATTTATATCATTTAAAAATTCAAATTAATACCAATAAATACTAATACACTGAATACTATGCTAATAATACGATTATAATGTTTAATTCTATTAATATCAATTATATCCTGGTTATTTTTTATAATAGTTATAAATTATAAGTTATCTCATTATTAAAATTTATTTACTATATAGTATTAATAATATTGAAATTTTATTATAGTAGGACTATGGCCTATGCCTATAACTATAATAAATACATGTAGTATAAATAAAATCATTTTAATTTATTGTATTTATTTAATACTAGGGCTGTTAACGATTAATTTAAATTCAATCGTTAACTTTTTGAAAAATTAACGATTAATTAATCGTTAATTTCGATTAAAGCCTAAAATTAAAATTTATGATGTCATAAGTAACATTTATTAAAACGTTCTTGTTGAAATTCTAACTAACACTGGAATGTCTCCTTTATATGTCATCTTTTAACCAACTACGCAAAAAGACAAGTGTGTTGACATTATTTGGTTTAAGTGATGAGCGGGTCTAATTGACAATATAACCAGCCGAGCTGAACAAGCATTAACATGGAACTGAGGTAACAGAACAATGGTAAGCAAACTTTATCACCATTTTGAACATTCTCGTCAGTCAATAGTTAAAACCAAAATATTCGTGTAATCGTCAGGAAATTTATTATTTATCGGCCGCTATTTTTTATTAATTTTTTAAAAAAACCTTTTGACTTCCAATAATTTGCAAGTGATGGGTCGATTAATCGTTAAAAAATATTTAATAGTTCAAATTTTTTAACGATTAATCGAGAAATTAATTGTTAATTTCCGCAGCCCTATTTAATACTAATATTATTAAATATTAATCAATAATATTTTTTAGAATTACCTATGAATTTATGAAAGCATACATAGCATTATTGTACAGTGATCAGTGGTACCTCAAGATACAAAAGGCCATTCTAAGAATATTTTGTTCCAAGATACGAAAAAAATTCCAAGATACAAAAAATGCACAGCTGACAACACAACATTTGCCTGACTCATTTTAGAAACATTGTAAAGAGCAGACAAAAACAACCTTCCTTGGATCAATATTTTGCTAAGAGACCATTAGTAAGCTAGGATGTTGGTGGATGTGAGGCAAAGAAAATGAAAGGTGAAACAGAAAATTAGAAAGCGCAAAACAAAAAGATTTTTTTTAATTTTAATTTTTTTAAAGCAAAAATAAATGTACATGTCATAAGTTTAAGTGTTATGTTACGTATGTTTAATCTGCATCCTTCCATCTCAAGAGACAATGGTGCATCACCATTGGGTTGGGTTGCATTTTCTTGTGTGGCTGAGCAGTCCTATCCTTGAGTGACAATATTTTCCACAGCTTTTGCACACAAGTTCTGTGCTTCCCAATGTTTTGGCCTTTCTCCTAGCTCTTCTGTCTGCAGCCTCCTTCATCCTTCACTCCTCGGCTATTATAACGCCCTCTTTGACAACAGTGCGCCATGTATATCGGTCTTCTGCTTTACATTCCCATTCACTTGTGCTTATTCTGGCTGCTGTCATGTCTCTCTAGCAGACATCTTTAAATCGGAGATGTGGGCGACCTGTCTTCCTCTTTCCCGATGCCAGTTCTCCATATGTTTAGCGAACATTTAAACTAAATTTAAGTATTTATTTATCATTGATCTATGCAAAGTTTGTACACATTATTTTCATAAAGTTAAGTGTTGCGTACATACTGCCATAATGTTTTCTGACATCTGTTCTTCTCCCTTACCACCTCCTCCAACACTTCGCCACATCGACTCACTTGAAAGGTAAGTGCAAGGGTTCACATTTGTGTCCATAATATTTTTCATTTATTTTATTCTGTTTTCATTGTTTTATTATTATTTATTAGATTTATAATGTGTACTTTTTAAGGATTGAAGAATCTTACCTTGTTGCCTTGTTTTTCTATGGTTTTCCCTTACATTTTCAATTTTAAGTGTTGTTTCTGTGCGGTTTCGAATGGATTAGGCATTTTACATGTTAAACTTAGTTTGACAAACAAAAAATCCAAGATACGAAAGCCATCCCGAAATGAATTAATTTCGTATCTCAAGGTACTATTTGTATATAAATATAAGTAAGTACTAAGTAGTAGTATTTTTTAATGCAAATTTATAGTATAACCTAGTTATCTTAGACTTAGAGGTCGCCCATAAAGTACGTCACGCTATTTTTACCCTTTTTAACTCACCCCTGTCACACATCTCAGACACCCCCCCCCCTTAAAGTACGTCACACTTTCAAACAAAAATGTTTTTTATTTAAAAAAGTAATCAAAATTTAATATAAAACAGCATGACGTCACACATGGCCGAACCCCCCCCCCTCCCCCTGTCACACGTTTTTACACCTCTCTGGAGCGTTACTACTTTATGGACAGCCCCTTAGCCTTGCCTTAGAGGTAATAATAATAATAGTAATTAAATCAATAATAAAATGCCATTGTCATAATAATAATATAACTAATAATAATAGTCAATTAATAGTCAATAGTAATTTAGTAATTAGTAGTTAAAAAAATAATAAATAATAATATTAATAATATTATTATTATTAATTTTATTATTTTAAATCAAGAGTACCAAAGAAGTTGAAGATTAATTTATTTTTTAAAAGAAATATCCATTAGGCTTCGATAATAAGTTCATTTATTTGTCTTCTTCGTCACAACCTGTAGTTAAAGCATTTAGCATAGTTTTTAAGCGCTAAACAATTTGAAGGCCTACCACTACTAATAATAATTAGTTACCAATAACTGCTACTGCTACTACAGTGGTAGCCATCTATTTATACTTCCGTTACACAGCTGTAGCTAAGAGATTTTTTTAAATTACGATTTACGAAAGAAAATAAAAAGTTTGTTAATTCTTTATTTATTTTAAATATATCATTTTGACTTCTCAAAAACTTACCATAACAAGAAAATACATTTTATTTATAAAATCATTTTATGATTTATTAATTAAATGCTTATCTTTATTTGCGATAGTCTACTGTGGAGTAATTACCAATAAAGAAAAAGTAAATACAAAAATTTAAAAAATAGGATTTTATTATAAGCCTATGACTACGACATATCTGTATCAGTCCATTTATGCCATTTAATATTGTCATTTATTAAGTTATAACTTAGAGTTAGAGTGATATTTGACTGGCATAGGTGTACTAAGAATCTAACTGTACCAGTGCACTCTGTGATAATATATGTTATTAGTTATTGTTGTTTTGCAACAAAAAGTAACAGACTTTGGACACAGACTGAGTCACTCACTGAGTCAACTCAAAGTAGTCAAAGTTTGACTTACTTATTTAAACTTATTACTTAGGTTTGACAGTCAGATTTAACAGTGAATTAACAGTAACTTACTTAACTATTAACAGTATCAGTAACTTTGGAGTAACAGGAATCAGTAATCGAAACTTTGGAGTAACAGGTATCAGTAAAGTCTTTAAGTAAAGTAACACTATACTGTCAGTTTTATAGTATATTTATACTATACTATACTCTATAAATTATAAATAGTCTATAGCAGAGGTTCCCAACCCCGTGCCCGCCATGGCGCCCGCGGAACGATTCGTATGTGCCCGCCACAGAGATGTAATTGTTTCATAAACATTAATTAAAAATGTGAATTATATTTATTTGTTAGAATTTTTTTTTAGACCTAGGTTTATAAAATACGTTCGTATGTTTGCAATATTGTATGTATGAGTGGTTCCTTTGCTGACAGTACTTGACGCAACTTGTATAGCGGCGAACCAGACTGGACTATTCCCGCTAGCCTGGAACCCTCCTGGAACAAGGAGTGATGTGCAAATAGCATTCCCCTCCTTGATCCACGTTGTTGTCATTGTGATTGCGATAGCTGCCAGTTCCAGTCGCGACAGTTAGCTAAGAGACATCTTCGTCTGACGAAACACGGATTAGGAGTTTTGATATTCCTTCTATAAATTTATAACGGGGTAAAAGCGAGCGTTCCCTGAAATGAATGGACGGAGTAAAAGACAACAAACCTATAATTTTAACACTGACTGGGAGGAATCATATTGTTTCGTTAATTTGAAAAATAAATGCGTTTGTTTGTTGTGTGGTAGTAGCATTGCAGTGCCGAAAAAACATAATGTTGAACGACACTTTCAGACAATTCATGCCACTTTTGATGTGAATTATCCACTTAAATCTGAAGTAAGAAATAAAAAATATGTCAACTAAAATCAAGTCTAACTGCACAACAGACTGTTTTGACTAGACATGTGGAACATTCTAAAAAGGCCACCATTGCTTCTTTCAAAATTTCTCACATGCTCGCACTAAAGAAGACACCTTTCATTGATGGTGAGTTGTTTCAGGAACTATTTTTGACTGGTACCGATTGTTTTTTTGATGGATTTTATAAGAAACGTGTGATTGTCTCTGCAATACAAGACTTAAAGTTGTCAAATAACACTGTCACAAGAAGAATGAACGCAATTTCAAAAGACATACAAACTCAGTTAAAGACTCACTTGGAAATATGTGACTGGTTCTCGCTACAATTTGACGAGTCAACAGATATATCAGACACTGCACAGTTAGCAGTTATGGTGAGAATGGTATTTAGTAACTTCACAGTAAAAGAGGTTATGTTACAAATATTACCTATGAAAGGACAGACAAGGGATGAGGATATTTATAATACATTCAGAACATACGCCAAGTCAATAAATATGCCTTTGCACAAGCTGTCTGTGATAACCACCGATGGGGCACCAGCAATGGTAGGTAAAAACAAAGGATTTATTGCCCTCTGCAAGAAGGATGAGTCATTTTCAAACTTTATGTCATTTCACTGTATTATCCACCAGGAAGCTCTGTGTTGTAAAATATTGCCATTTGAACACGTTATGAAAATAGTTACAAAAATAATCAATTCTATTCGAGCAGCTCCTTTGCAACATCGACTGTTCAAGGTTCTCTTAGAAGATACTGAAGATAAAGAACATGATCTTATTCTGCATACTGAAGTACGTTGGCTCAGTAAAGGAAAGGTCCTTACAAGAGTTTTGAGTTTAATTGAAGAAATACAAACATTTATAAACGACAAAAAGGAAAATTATGATGAACTAGCTGACTCTCGCTAATTGATTGATTTGGGATTTTTCACAGATATCATGGAAAAATTGAATTCTTTAAATTTGGAGTTGCAGGGGAAAGACAAAAGCATGGCTCTGAAAGTCATTTAAAGCTAAATTGGATTTGTTGATATCACATCTGCAGATCGATTCTCTCGTGCATTTCCCACATATGAAGAAAATGCTAGGCAACAATGAATTAAACGGGTCATTATTTATTAAGCATCTTCAACTGCCAAAAAACAGTTTGTAGAGAGATTTTTGCAGTTTACACACATTGAGCCAATTGTGTCCTTCTGTATCAATCCTTTTACTTGCCAAATAAATGTAATGGAAAAGGCTGCATGTATTGCAGATTTTGTTCAAGGTAAGACAGAAGAACTAGAGTTAGAAATGTTGGACCTTAAGAATGATATTTTGCTAAAATCTTTAGTATCAGGTGACTTTTGGAATACAGTAGACAGAGAAAAGTTCCCATTTAAAAAAAATGGCAGATAAAATTGAAACATTTTCCGGTTCGACATATTTATGCGAATCATTGTTTTCAAATATGAACTTAATAAAAATCAAGATATAGATCTTGACTCACCGATGAGCATCTTTATGATTGTTTGCTAACAGGATTATCGTCATACTCTCCTAATTATGAGGCACTGGCCAATGATATGCAATGCCAAAGATTACATTGACATAATGATATTTTATTTTTTTATAAAATGTTTTCTTTGCATTTGTGTTTTTTGTTTACTTTGTTTACGTTTTTTAAATACATTTTTCTGTGTGTATGCAGTTTTAATAATAATTTTATTATTTTGAAACATGATTGTTTATTATTTAATTAATTTATTAATAAATTATGAATATAAGAAAAAAAAGTATGGGAAAATGAGAAGTTATGGAAGGAGTTTTTCGATTAAAAATAGGTGGCGCCCGCCACCCTACCAATATTTTGGAATGTGCTCTAGAGTACAAAAAGATTGAAAAACCCCTGGTCTATAGTATACTATTCTGTAATAGTAATACTAAATACTATACTTAATAAAATAACGGAGTGGTTATCAGTTATCCCCAGAATTCTGCGAATAATTTTCAACGTTATCCCAAGAATTCTGATATTCTGCGAATAACGTTGAATGTTATCCCCAGAATTCTGTGGCTATTCGGATCCAGGGTCTCTATACTTTAGAAAGCTCAAATTCCATCATCTCTTCGTGGCCCCATGGTAGAGGGAAGGACAGTTGACTTTGTGGTACCAGGTTCAATTTTCACTTGTGACTTGTGCTCATTACAGGGCTCGATTTTTAGATTGGGAATATTTTTTTAAATTTTAATTTTTTTAAAAATAAGTCTATTTTAACCCTTTTGTTATTGCATAATATTTAAATGACTCACGTTCATCCCACTGCGACGTGACCTTGGTAGCGGCGCACGCAATTGACATATAATTATCCTGCCGATATTGCTAACACTACTAGACTAATAATCAATATACATAATTCCCGTCGTCTGTATGTATGTGTGTGTGGATGTAACGCTATACTAATTTTAGAAAGCAGCGCGCCAAATTACTGCACCAATGCATCAAAAGGTGTGCTAAGTAAAGATGCGCTGTAAAAAAATATTATATGACGTCATTTTTTAAGCTCATATTTTATTTTGGAAAAGGGAACAATGTAAAAAGAGGATTTGATGATGGTTAATTATAAAATCAAAAAACAAACAAAAAATCTACAACCCCTATTATAAATTACTTTGTGTACATTTCAGAAAGTTTAATACTTGGTATTTATCAAACAAGGACAAGTTAGTTGGGCTTTTGAAAAAGGTAGGAGCCCTAAAAAAAAGTGTATTTTTTCAAAATAAATAGATTTCAGCTGAAAACTTCCGTCATTTTTGACGGGTGATACGCTAGTAATAGTACTAATAACCTATCCTATATTATAAATAAATATAAATATATTGGCCTATATTCTCCAATACGTCATGGACTGTAAAACCTATATTACTACAGGACCGGCCTAAGGCCTAAGTCTAAGGGAATTGGAGGCCCTGGGCGAAGTGAATTTGGTGGCCCTAAATAAAATGTAATAGAAAAATAAAATAATAAATATTGAAAAATTCTTGCGGGAGGCCCCCATTAATAATGAAACTAATCGGAGGCTCTAGGCGGCTCTATCACTACTACTAATAATAGTACTAATAGCATATCATATAGTATATATATATATATATATTATATATATATATCTACAGTCGAACCCAGTTTAAGTTGACGGCGTTGGGGTATGAAAAATGGCATCGTGATAACCGATGATCGAGTTAAACGAAAACCAATATGGCGGCAAAATTTTAACATGCGCTTGAAATTTCTTTTTATGTACATGATGTGCCTTAATTAGTGATGGGACGATTAATCCGAATCGTATCGGAATATCGGGACCCTAATATTTCTTCACTCTTTCCTAAGGTTGTTAAGACCGTTCGTATTTAAGTACCGTTTAAGTTTAAATATAAACCTTTATTGCGTTAGCGCAGTTCTTTTCCCTAGTACATAACTACATGATACATGTATAAGGAATTCATCTAGTCCTGCCCGACACACCTGGTGCGCGCTCGCGTGCGTGCATGCGCAGGGTCCGCTCGTGACTGGTGACTTTCCTTACAAGTACAAGCTACACAAATACATAACCCACCCCGTCCGTCCCCTCAGCTTACAATGGACTTAGAATTCCTTCGGTAACTTGAGTGCTAATCGGACTAACCAACAACAATGGTGTGGGAGATTGAGGGTGGGTAAACTGTCTGTAGTCTGTTATATTATATATTTTAAAATCTGGGGAGCCTTGTTTACAGTAAGCACCCTATGATTTTTCGTCCCATCACTAGCATTAATAAATGAGAATGTACATGCACATGCTTTTGGAGGTTTTTTTTACACAAAGGCGTTGCCGTTATTTGTTTATCATGACCTATTTATGACTCATAACAAAGCGAACTCTTCTCTATAAAAGTGTACAAAAATAAATTAGGAACTCCTTTTGAACCTTCAACTTTGATACATTTTAATTAATTCTAACCAATAGTTAAATGGCTTTTGCAAACGGCCACTTCTTATGAATTAAACAATGAGAACAAAGCAGTAGCAATAGAGTCAAAATGAGGTTGAAGGATGAATGGAATGACAACAAATCTGCACACGGTACATTTTGTTATTCCATACGAAACGAAAGTTTTAGACATGCGATTCTGCGTGCATCTTTGCTATTGGAGCAATTACGTAATACTCAGCATCACTTACACGGCCGATTGCCGAGTATCTCCGAGTATATGAAAATCGGCGATGCCGAGTAGCCGAACCGATCGGTTCAGCCCTATCGATAAGAACATTTTCAAAAGCTGGCTATTTAAGTTAGTAACAGCGCTGTGAGCAAGCGGGCTGTGACGTCACCAGCGAGGCAGAAATTTTATGCCTTCACTTGGTTATAAAAAATCACATCTAACATTTTCAAAAGCTGACGATTGGTCATGGGGATCGAGATAACCAACACTAAGTGGAAAATTTGACCCTCTTTTGTGCTCGAGGTGTTAGGGTTCGGCGACTTAAAATAATCGAATTAACTGATGAGAAAATGCAAAGACAAAGAGGAAATTTGGCGGTTCCAAAAAAAAACTTTGACTTAATATAGCTGGCGAGTTAACCAGGGCTCGAGTTTAGTGGGCCCCACTGTAATAATATAACATGCACTGCGAAATAATGAAGATTAAAGACTGCTAACGCAATTTTCAAGCACCTCGGGTGAATACATACCCCATGGAGACATGTCAATTCACACACGGATCAAATTGAAACAAGTAAAAAAATCCGGTAATTTTCATTGAAATCTCGTAGAATCACACAATAGCCGGAAGTCTCGAGGAAAGCGAGATGTCGACACTATTTTTAACTAAAAATACCAGAGTGCATCGTTAGGCAAACAGACGAGGATCGAGCTAACCAACGTTAAGTTGGAAATTTGGCCCCCTTTTGTGCTCCAGGTATTAGGTTTCGGCGACTTAAAAAAATCGAATTAACCAATGAGAAAATGCTAAGACAAAGAGAGAATTTGGCGGTTCCATAAAAAACTTCGCCTGAAGCGCCACTGAAAGGCCCACAAGTAGCTTGCAAACAGAGCACGAAAAGTACCACTCTGATACTGGAGTTTACTTTTCAGTTGTATCCACAGTCCTTTGATAGTTTGAGTGTGAATGCCCCTGTGTACTGCAGGTAAAACAATCTGAGTAATGTTTATCGGAGCGGCTGGTCTAGGTGCCATAATCTATATATATAATTCTCTTCGTGGGACCATGCGAGACACCACGCAAGTATGTGCAACCGAGCATGACGAATGACCCTCACTGGGGTTGACCAATGTATCGAGTCCAACAATGGTCCTTGCGTTTCACTTGCATTGTTTCTTCACAGAAAATGTGAGATTCGTAGTTTACTGGTTATCATGTCCGCCTCATACGGGGAAGGTCCTGGGTTCAAGCCCCAGCAAAAACATTGTTTTTTTTTAATTTTTAAAAATGTCTGTTTGGGCCTGTTCTTTTACCCCTTTATTGCCAACACTAGCTGACCCGCGGCATAGCATACGCCGCTAATGATTTAGTGACAGGTGAAGACTTCCTGAAAGACACAGTTGTCAAAATGTGGTGGGTTTGGGCAAACGACTGTGAGTGGATGAAAAGAAGGAACTCCGCAGACTTGCTCATCATAGACAGTGCAAAGAACGGTTGTGTGTGTTTTGTGTGAGAGTACAGACACAAAAAGCAGCATTAAGTAAATAAAATATAGCGAGTAAACGTGAAGACATGCACACTGAGGTTGTTGTTACCCGCCTCCCATTTAATACTACCATCCCTGTGATTGGCCAACCCTAGCAAGGATTAGTTATATTGTTAATTGGGTGTTGTTGTTGTTTTTTTGGAATACCGATTATTAAATATGTAACTCCGATTTTGAACCGATTATCGTTTTTTAGCTGACTTCATAGAAGTTAGGGGTGTACCGAATTTGGCCTGCAAATATCTCGAAACCAACAATGCAGTTCAACAGACGTTCACTCACGTTGTTTTGATTTCTTCGTGCTGTAGTTTATGTCCGTTCTTTCTCCACTTTCTTTGCACTCTCTATGAGCAAGTCTGCGGCGTATGCTACGCCACGGGGCATCTGGTTTCTTTTTGATTTATGAAAATAAGCTGAAATAAGTATTGATTAACAAAAATAGCATCATTAATGACGTAAGTGTTCATAACTGAGACGTTTCCGTAAGTAACTAGGCATAACTATGTGATAACAGATACAAAATACTGCCGGACCTCGCTAAGTCGAACTTCCCTAAGTCGAAAACCTCCCTATATCGAATTAATTGTTAGTTCCCGGCCAAATTCCTTGATTAATCTGCACCATTACGCCATTTTCCCTTACTTGAAAACTCTGTAAGTCGAATTTTTTTCGGGTCACTTTGAGTTCGACTTAGCGAGGTCAGACTGTAATTTGGGACTGGGATCGGAGGATTGCAGACAATTTTTCCCCCTTGTATTTTGCATACTCCTCAGCTTGTCTGAATAAACCATGACATCTTTCTGTAATCCTTGCGAACTACAATTGTATGTGTACATTTAAGGCATCTTAAAGCATCAAAGCAATATTTTTATTTGCATTGTGTTATCTAACGTCATAAGCGTAATAAACTTTGTTTTAAAATGTGTATGCGTGTAGAATAAAAGTACATAATGATAAATATTTGAGAACTAGTAACTAAAAATAAATGATTGATGCCAATAGTGCATCGTTATTAGGGATGTTCCGGGATTCAAATTTTTGAAATCCGGCCAGAGCTGGATTTGGCCAGATTTAAAATTGAAATCTGATCGGAGCTGGAGCTGGGTTTGTAAAAATGGCTGGATTCCGGATTTTCCGGAGCCATTATATATTTATATATTTTATGGCTCTAGGAAGTGAAATTCTGCCGTAAGCGGATTTGAAAAAATGGCCAGAGAGCCGGATTTGTTTGAGCCGAAATCCGGTACACCCCTAATTGTTATTGATAAAAAAAAACTAAATTATTTAATCCACAATAACACACAATTAAAAAATAAATAAATACATAAAAAATTAAGAAATTTAAACGTCTCTTATCTTCTCTGTTTACAGACGCTCCTTCTATACAGAAGATTATTGCGTCCTACGCTTATTTATGATTTGTGTTTAGTCCTGCATTTTTATTAGAGATTTAAATGTTGATAAAGTGTTGGTTTTCCTGGATTCTTCAGGTAACGTGTTCCACGCCCGAATTCCGGACGGGAAGAAGGAAAACTTGTATGTGTTTGTTCTTGCATACGGAATAAGAAAGGTGTTTTTATCCTTATGTCTATCTGAGGGTTGTATTAAGTTATCTTTGTGTTGTATTTCTAAATTAGAATTAATTGCTTTATGTATGATTACTACTTTGCTCTTGGTTCTTCTATCCTCTAGTGTTTCAAGGTTTAATGATTTAACTAATGGTGTTATTCTTGTCAGTTTTGAATATTCTCCAGTAATGAATCTGGCAGCTCTTTTTTGAATTTGTTCTAGTTTATCAATGTTTTCTTTCGTGGATGGGTCCCATACAGAAGATGCATATTCTAGTACAGGTCTCACCAAAGTGAGGTAGCATTTTAGTTTTATATCTCTATTACATTTGTTAAAGTTTCTTTTTATAAAGCCTAAGGTTTTGTTTGGTTTTTTAATAACTTCATTGACATGGGGATTCCATGATAGTTTGAAACTTATAATTAAACTGCTAACTAGTTAACATTTAAATTTAATGCACGCTAGAAAGAGATCAACATAAACATATAGTCAGTGACCTCATGATTTCTAATACGTGTGTCATGATATCTCCTCCTTCTCTCCAGTCACATACCACTTTAGGGAGATTTACAAACCAACATGATAAATGATGCTGCCATAGTCTGAGATGGGTTTCCCAAAGTTCGACACTATTTCTAAAGCATTAAACAAAAACAAAAAATATATATATATATGTCTGTGTGTGAGACATATATTTTGCTCAATAATTTAAAATAACACTGAAACTGTTTTATGAATATGATATTAAAGTAAAGGCACCAGCTACATTAATATGAAACTTTGCTTTCACATAGATGGTAGAACTTTAACTGGCCTCTATTGGTCTGTGGGTTACAAATCTATTAATATAAATTAAGACTAATGGCACTATTTTCTACCCAGTAAATAGCTTTAACTGAAATAGGAACATCATCTCACTGATATGAGCACACAGGTTTTAAAATAGATTTAGATTAATTAATTTTTTTTCCATACCTTTGATCCAATTTATTTAATATTTTCTTTAAAGTTAAAGCTTTTACAATAATTTTTTCAATTTTTCTTTCAGCATCATGGATAAAATGCCAGATGAAGTCCTTTTACACATTTTTTCAAAACTTTCTTTTCCTGATTTGATTTCTGGAGCTCGTCTAACCTGCTGGCGTTGGAATCGCCTGTCAAAAGATTCTTCCCTTTGGACTGATTTGGATCTATCCTTGGTCAAATTTTCACAAGAAAATTATAAATTTCGTAATGGTGTCAGAAGTCTTTTGTGTGATATTCAAGACAGCTTGGAACGATTAACCTTCAGCAATTTGCCGGTTGATGGGGGCACCTATGAACTTTTCGGATCCGCATGGAAGCATAAAAATAAAGCCAAATTCAAAAAATTAAAGTCACTAGATTATTCATATAGTGATGTGTCTTCTCGTAATCTTCGTGTTGCACTCACAACCCATCCAGACATAGAAGAACTGTATCTTGCTTATACTAAAATTCCATTTTCTCAAGTTATGAAGGAAGCAATCCATCTACCAAACCTTAAGAAGCTGGTCTATCATGATTCAAAATCACGAGATCATATTTCAGATTTGTTGATAGATAAATTAAATGTCTTAAATGTACCTAAACATTGTCAGCTGCTTGAAGTTGTTGAATTACACACAATACTGGCTGACTTAGATGGTGAAGTCATTCAGCAGTTTGTCAAATATTGCACTAAATTAAAAAGATTATCTCTTACTTGGTCAACAAATTTAACAGCAGATGCATTCTCTTCCATAAATACTTCCATGCATCACATTACAGAACTTGGACTGTTAGAGAGGCAAGAGACAGGGCCTTTCCTGAACTTTGTACTTCCATCCTTTCCTTGTCTAACCCAACTAACAGTCAGTGGTCAAAACATCCATCTTGAAGATTGCATTGCCATTGGAGAATGCTGCCCAAAGCTACAAGAGCTTGTCTTTGAAATGAAATGTACAATGCACTCTTGCAGTTGTAGTTCAGATTCTCATTTGTATAGAGACAATTCATTGTGTGGACTTGAGCTTCATAAAATTATTGAAAAGTGTAAAGAATTGCGTAAACTGCATGCTCCATTTTCAAATATTGATGATGACAGTGTGATATTTCTTGCTGAAGAGTGTCTCTACCTTGAAGATGTAAATTTTACTCATTGCCATCGGCTTACAAAAGATTCAGTGTTTGCATTTTCTAAACATTCCCTGTGTTTGAAAAAAATCAATTATCAAGATACCTTAATAGATCATAGATACCTGCTTGGAATGGTGAGGAAATGTCATAAGCTGGAAGAGTTAGTATTTGACTGTAATTTGAATCAAAGCTCTTCTGCTAATGACAACACTACCCAACCTAACATTGCTTTAGAAGAGGAAGTAAAAGAGACACTTGATTTTCAGGTAGAAGTTAACCAAAATGATGAAATTCCTTTTATAGATATGACAGAAAGCGCAGATGAGTTTGAGCTGCAGCATGATTTATTGAAACGCCTATCAGACTCAGATTTTGGAAATTCAAGTCACAATGATAGTGGCATTGGAGATAATTCATACTTACTTTTTCCTGAATCTGTTCAACATTCTCCAGTCAAGTGGAGGCACTGCCACCTTAAAAAAATTTCTCTAAAATACTCAATAGCAATGGGACAATACCTGCGAGACATTATTAGTGAATGCCCTGATCTCACATACGTTTCACTTGATGGAGCAGTGGGCCTCTCTGACAAACTTATCATAACCTTAGCAAAGTCATGTCCTAATTTACGAAACCTGAGTGTTTCCTCTTGTGCTTTAATGTCTAAGGGTCAATCCAACAATGGTTTTGGAGATCAAGGCTTATTAGCTTTAACTGAGTACTCTCAAAACCTTGAGGTTTTGAGCTTTTTATATAACAAAAGAATCACACCTGTTGGACTAACAGCACTGTTTCATTCACTTGATACAACCCTAAGGTCACTCGCGTCCCTAAGTCTGTGTGTGGGCAATGGATATGCTTGTAACATTTCTGTCGTAGCTCTCCATGGGCTAAAATACCTGTCAGAGAGCTCTAAAAAACAACTCAAGGCTGGTGCCTGCACCTCAAGGGGAATCAGTTTCATGGTCCTTCATTTGGATTTTCTGAAGAGGAAACGTCATTAGGGAAATATTTTTTACATGGATATGTGTATTACTATATTTAATTATAAGGTTTCTCTTTGGCTTTTTTAACTTACATTATTGTCTCTGAAGAAATGTTTTGATGCATTAATTATTAATTAATTAAGCAATGTTTGAATCAAGCTATTTTTAGTTCATGATCTTTGATTTTGTTAGTATTTGAATGACTTGAAAATAATTCATTTTGAAATTTCATTTATTATTTAAAAAACCCTCAAGTTCACAACTCCACTTTTTTTGTCACACATGACTTGCCTTCCAGGTTGATCTTATCAATATGGGCCTGACCTGTAAGTTGGCATCTAAGTTGCTGATATAGATTGGGAGCAGAAGATTTATGGGCTAAAAGTAGTGGAGAGAGGAAGAAAGTGTTCTAAAATTTTTTTTTAAATCAGCCCTACCCATTGTGCTTTCAACCAACTTACTCAACTACACTTCTGTGGACTTTCACGCATTTAAAACATTATAAGTTATTTCCTATTTTTTATGTTAATTACTTTTTTTTCAGCTCAGGTATTCAATGGGGTGGTAAATCACATATCATGTGACAATTTACCCAAAAAATGCTTTTTTTTATTGGTGATTTATTGTATATATGAATTATTTTTCTTAAATTGAATTAAAGTTACCTTTTTGGGATTAGAAGTATTGGCATAAATGAATCGGACTACAACTTTTGCTAAATTCCTTCTAAAATACATTCATGTATTACAGCAGTATATACGTGTATTTCTATGTTCTTTTAAGTTTAAAGTTTGTTAATATTTTGTATTTATTTTTTTTAAATGTAGTTTTACTTTTTCAACTAATTGTAACTTGTTAAAATTTTAACAAAAAATGTATTACTATTAGCATCAAAGTTATGTTTATAATTACAAATGTATGTGTGAAGTTGTTTTTTGGATAAATTATAATTTAGTTTCTTTATTTGAAATCCATAAAACAAGGCATTTAAAATAATGCTTTTAAAATAATTTTTTTTTAAACTGAGAAATGTGTTATATATACTAAGAAGAAGTACAAACCTATGCTCAGTACAAAGTATTTTAATTCTTTGCATTAAAAAATAATTTTTAAAGAATTATTATAAGTAATAACTTTCCTAATTACCTTTTATGACACTTTGTATAACTCAAATAACTGCTGTGCTAAGTTCAGTCCGATTAAAATTTCCTTATTTAAGATTTGCTATATGGAAAGTACAAATTAACTCGGCATCCATTGTTTTTAATTTAAAATAAAGATTGTATCAGTATTAACTAAATAAAATTACTAAAAATTCCTGAGTTTAAGCAAACATCAGACTATTTTCAAGACATCCCAGATAATCTTTAATTTTTAAGTTTATTTTAATTTTTAAAATATCAAAGTTTATATTGAATTCTAATTCTAAGTAAACAACGATCTGACTGAAAAGGTGAGGCCATTGTTTAAAATTTTTATTATAAGTTATAACTTGAAGTACTTTGGATGCCAGAGTAATTGCTTTTCCAGTACATAGAATTTTTGTCAAGACTTAATTTGCCATTATGATTTAGTGTCATTAAAAAAAATTATAACCTGTAACTCTAAGACTTTTAAAGCTATTTCTCAACATTCACACTCAACACTTTACTTAATATCAGTAATTTGCTTTGTTTTTGTTTGCATTTTATTCATTTGAAGCATTCACATATTTCAAAATAAGAAAGGGACTGACCAAAAAGCTAAAGTATATTTATACTTTATACTTATTTGTGTAAATAAAAGAATCTACTTTTGCCTTTTCTCAATATAAGTATTCATTAATGTTTTCACTTTTGAATAATCATTTTCTCTAATATTAAATAAATTACCATGTACTGTATTTAAAATATACTTGAAGTAAATGTTATAAATATTCATCAATTTTTTTTCTTTCTTGACTTTCGTTCAATAAAATTCACTGTTATTTGATCACCTCTTATTTGTATATGATATATTAGCATTGTTGCACATATTTTTTTGTCTTACTGACAATAACGTATTAGTTTCTGATAAGTGCTAAAAAAATTATTGATCTAAAGATAATTCTAGTTTTTCAAAATTACCAACCAGTAAAAGAAATGTTGACTTTAATATTGGACAGGCATCCATAACATTATTTCACTAGTATAATATAATGCTAATGCTATGTTAATGCATAATAAACTATCCCTTTAAATAAAGTCACTTTTTTTTCATTTTCAACATGTAGTGTCAAACTCAAGTAGACAAAATCAAAAACTCAAGATCACACAATGTTGCGGGACAAACAGGATAAACATTCATTACGTGAAAAAATATTTAAAAACGGATACAATTTTGTTTCATAAAATTCATTGACATATCCATTTTCGTTCTTATGCCAAATTTTCAGATCGGATGTTTGGTATCTTTTCCTTCTCATTTATGTTAGGAGTACATGATACATGCACTGAGGTTTTCTTGAACTTGATAAATTGTAAATTAGGTTCTTCTTGCCTTTTATATATTTTAATTTATAGGTCACATTTAGCCCTTGATGTATCTTAAATTAGTGGTAGCTATGCTTCTTGGGATGAAATTTAAATAAGGCATTTGGGCCAAATCTGACATCTAAAATATACACTTCCAGGGACATGAAATAACAGGTGAAAACATGTTAAAATTAAAATACATACAAAATTCTCCTCATTGAAAACTGCTGCGCAGTGCCTCCGATAGCTGTGCAGACCAAGCAGCTTAAGTTAAAGGAAATATTAGTTACAAGTAAGGTTGTGTAAGGACCAGTTTACCATCGAAAATCCCATTTAACCGTCCGGTCCTTATGTTTTGAGAACCAAGAGAATGTAAAAAATTTCGCCATGCGTCATCTGATGGTGATATCAAAGCGCCTGTGATGTCACCGCCGCTGGTGTTCAGCTCTCTTGAGCTATGCCCATCAGCTCAGCCAAAAAAAAATTTAATTTAAAAATCGTCTTAACAAAGAAGTTAGCCATGATGATTTAGTCAATTTTTATTATTTATGTATTAAAATGGCTTATAATCAAAGATTAAGTCAGTTTGTTTTTTGAGGACCGCTTAACAATTCTTTAAAAAAAAAGGAATGGTTAAAACATACTTTGGCAGTAGCGAATTATTTTTCCTTAGTTTTTAAAACTCACAAGATAATGTAACATTTTAGCACACTTCATCCATTGACGACAGCGTGATTGCCTTCTTGTGTAGCAATATGGTAATTTTTAGTTAAATGCCTTTGACGTGCACATACTTAGCAGGTAACTAACTATAAGACCGAAATCGAATTTGAGCACCGGTTAACCGTCCAGATCTTTCCTCTTATAATATAAGAAGAATCACTATTGGCCTTGACCGTTATTCACATTTTGTCATCACCGCAGCGCTGTGTTAGTTCTTGTACTTCACCTCGGCAACTAAGCAAATTTTAAAAACATACATAAATCATTCATTAGCCGAACGCGAATAACTGATGACTTGTATATTATTTATATACCGGAATATTAAAAAAGCGCTTTGATGTCATCGTCGCTCATGTGTTGGCTCTATTATTCTGCCGTAACACAACAAAATATGAACTCCGGGTAATAAGTTAATACGGACTAATTGAAGATATGGTTAACCGGTCCAGATTAATAAGGACCGGTCCTGATCTGAGGACCCATTAACCGGGTAACAACTTTAGTTAAATGAACAACATTCACTCTTTCATATAGACATTTGTGACAAAAGTCCAATAGGTATAATCAGTGATAAAATGTATTCGGAGGATTTTTAGTTACAAAAGAATCCTAAGTCATGCATATCTATTAAACACATTCCTTTCACTTGCATAGTCAATATGTGAGATTCAAACTCAACATTACTAGTTTTCCTCAAATGTATCTTAAAATCTCATCATTAGCTAATTTTAAAATAAATGTCATGCAAAATTAAGCTTCAAGGTGACTACTAATAACATACAATGCCACTGCAATGCAAATGAAACAAATCATTAATATATTTAGAGCGTATCACCCCTGTAACTCTCCAAAACCAGGAAGACCTAATGATATCTATTTCTTTTACATCTAAAATTACTAAAAATTAAGATATAGGCGGCCATGTCCTGGGAAAATATTAGTGAAAAGATGCAATTTCTGTTCCATGTTGTAATTAAAATATTTTCTTGACAACTTTTTGGGGTTTTCAAGTTAAATATGGATTAACTGATACACATTAAGAGTTACAGAGGAGATATATCAGTTAAGTACCAAAATTAGATAAATTAATTCCAAAAATAAAATGTATGTTTGAAAAAGACTTACAGATTGTACAAATTTAAAAAGTATGGTATTAACAGAATGTTTTATTTATTACACTTTATGCTCGAAGAGTGAATCTCAGGCAAATAAAAATGAACATTTCAAAAATATGAAGTTGAGCATATATTTTAAAGATTTACAAGGAAGTCTAACAAAAATCTTTCACAGGAAAGCAAGATAAAATTGAAGACAAAATTAATTCATTACAGGAGCTATCTCCGCAATAAACAATTCATTTTTTATCACTTAACCAGTCACATTAAATACCACATTAAATTTTTAAGGCTATCAAAAACCTAGAAAGTTTTTTTCTTCAAAACATTCATAAATTAAACTTAACTTGTAATATCAAACATTGCATACCTTTAGAACATTAATCTTCTGCAAGAGCATTGGAGTCTGCCCCCCCCCCAAACCAAAACTTGCATTTACTAAAATTTGATAATTAAATTTTGTAACTCTGATCCACTCACTTTTTAGCATTTAACTTTAAAGTGGTAAAATTGATATATTAAAAATATACTCTGTGCGTTAACAAGTGACAACACTAATTTTTCTGTTATTAAAAAATGTGACATTAATATAAAGTGAAATTCTAAACTATTTTTCCTCTACGTCCAACTGAATCTTATATCTGAAAAACTATACACTTTGAAAATTTATTATTAAAATATTTCTATTTATTATTCACCAAATAAAATTGATAACAAAAATGGAATGTTAAAATTATTTCCTCTTAATATTCATTAATATGGAAGGGCGATAGCCCAGTGACTATCAAAGCTGGTTCTCTGCAGGTTTAGATTTCCTATTCCACAAGTATCTTGATAGCACAGAGCCAGATTTTTAATGAGATCCTCATGCTTGTTATGAAAAAAACTTTCAAAATTTATAAAACAAACTTCGGGGCTTTTAATTTTATGACATTTCAAAGTTTAATTTAAACTTTTTTTTTATCTTTCTTACAAATGGACCCTTGTGACCTTAGCAGATTAAATATTTTTTAAAAAACAGAAGAAAGTGATGAAGTGCCTGAAGTGCACATTCCTTTATAGAAACTAAACACAAGAATAGCGCCGACTTCCTCTGCCTATAATCTTGAATATCCTCTTTTTTTTAACATTATCAAAAATTATTATTGCAACATGCATGGGATATAGAATTATTGTCCATGTAACACTGGAAATTATCAACAATTAGGTCTTAAATCAAGTTAAATTCTAGCTTGACCTCAGGTTATATTAATAAATGTTTTCAAATGGGATCAGTATATTTAATAAATAAAACCAACTCTTATAAAGCTATTACTGTGTTTATATAAATAATCAGTAATTTAATATTAAAAGATTAGTTTTATTAATATTGTTTAAGCAAATCTAACAAACAGGAAAAAAGGTGGTTGAAAAAAAAAGTACAGTTGTATACGAAAATGGGTAATACTATTTTAATCAGAACTAAATTCTTTTCACCAACAATCAGGGGGCCAAAAAAGTATTAATTCAAAATACCCCTGGTCTCAATAAGTAGGTAAAATTGGCGCTCTACCGCAGAATGATGGAATAAAAAGCTGTATGGTTGATATAGAATTTTTTTTCTATCACAATACAATCTTGAAATGTTTGTCTACAACAAGATTCATATAAATGAATGCATAAAATCATAATTAATAAAAGTGAAAGGCATGCTAAAAAAATATGTTCTACCTAAAGAGTGAATGAACACTTTCTGCATTATATAAATATGACTTCTCCTTTTAAGGGTAAAAGGTACAGTATAGTTTTTTTTTAATCAATATGCAATACTTCCATATAATTTTTATGTACATTTTTTTAACAGAATAATTGCTCATTACTCATAAGTTAACAAATAACAAAAGGATATTACAGTTATAATACATCTCTCTCAGCCACTGCCAGGTGTTTTTATAAGTCTGCTTAATCTTTTCAAAGCATATAATAATTCATGTTATGTTTTAAGTAAATTCTTTACAAATTAAAATAGATTTGTTTACACATAATGTTACACACAAAACAAATAAAATAATTGATGCTAAAATAATCTTCTTAAAGGCCATAGGAGAAAGAGGAGGTAAATATTTCCCTTGAAAACAATTTTTCTTTTAAAAGTATCCATGAGAGAATCCAAATTTATTATGGAAATATACACAACATGAAATACATACTGATATTTGAATTTATTCTAATAAGGTCACCGCTGATCCAGCAGAAGTTAAAAAAAATATTATAACAAGACTTAATCTGCCATATTTTCTTAAAAAAGGTTTTCTTAATTGTTAAAAGAAAACCTTATGTAATAGATCAATCTCTCATCTCTTCTAAAGGAATAACTCAAAAAAGCATTTACAGAAGAGCGTACCATTATTTTTTATAATCATGGTATGTCAATGACAAGATCAGAAATACTATCATTGTCATCACTTTCATTGTTAGCCAAAGCAGACTGAGGATTCTCTGAAGCAATATTAGACACGGTGGTATTCTTAGATTTTGAGACCTTAGTCTGAGTTAGCCTTGCTCTGTATCTTGCTTTTGTGCGAGTTACATTTACCCTTGTTGGTTGCTTAGATATATCAGATACTGGTGCAGTTGTTGGTCTAAATGGTGAGGGACCTGGTGATAAATTGGAGACCAGGCCCACAGACTTTGTATTTAATAGCAGTTTGTTAGTTTCTGTATTGAGTTCCTGAGTTATTTTAGTATTTTTGTCATCAATCTTACTGATTTTATGCTTCATATTAAATTCACCCTTTAAATCTAAATTACAATCATTTTTCTCAGTACATGCAATGTTCAAACTATTTTCAAAATTATTTTCAGTTGTGGATTTTTCAATACCAATATTGGGTAATTCCAACCCTTCACTTTCACTTGAATTAGAGTCTGCCTCTGATTTTGTTCCATTCCTGCCAATTACACTGGCACTCTCCAATGGTTGAGATGTATTTTCTAATAATTCTGTGTGATCACTGCATATATCCAAACCCTCTGCTTTATATATATTTCCTTGAATGTGTGCAGCACAATAGGAATTTGGACATTCAGAGCATTTGCTGACTGCCAGTTTGCCACATTCATCACAATGATGCCAAGGACACTGCCATTTTCCTAGATAAATAGGAAAAAACACAAATAATTATGTATGTTTAAACTAAAATTAATGAATATTTCCATTAATAATAAAAGGAATAGTTGAGTAATGTATTCAAAATTTATTTCAACAGTATTATTGTTGTATAATAGCACAAAGTTTTAAATATGCTTTTCATCCTTATATAACATATTTGCATTACCTAAATAAATTTTTTAAAACAATCTTAAAGCTTAAAAATTATTAAAAATTTGTGTCAAACGGCTTTTTCAAAAGTAATTACAGTTGCCCTTTGCGCTTCAGCTTTTACGGTTTCACTCGGACACAGCTTTTTCAAATAATACATCTAACTTAATATTTACGAATTATAAATAAATAAGTCTCTTTTGCAGAAAATCAGAATTGCGGTAGAGTCCAGAATGGATTAACTGCAATAAATGACTGTTGAATGTATATGCAAAAAGGGTCAATTTCTATTTTTTAAATTTAAAAGCTTTACCTGATGGGGGTTTGGTAAGTTTTAGGCACTGAAGATGATAAACTTTAGGGCAGTTGCCTTTATCACACATCACAAGCTCACCACCTTCCCCACAACGAAAGCAATCATCTTCATGTTCTTTGCGAGGATCTAGTTTTTTCTTTCTACGTTTCTTTTTAGGTTCCTTTGCCTTTTTTTCATTTGCTGCAGCAGCAGCAGTCTGAAATATAACCAATGCACATTCTTTTGAGACCTCAAAATTTTATTTATAATGGATTTTTTTGAAAATCTCATTCTTTATGTAATGATTTTATTAGTGAGGTGCAGCATTCCATTCCCTTCGAGTTAAATGGACGATTGCTGGATACTTTGAGAATCAAATTATTAAATAAGAATTTTGCCATTCATGTAAACACAAGTGTTATTGTCAGTACAAAAAAAATTGGTGCATGCACATATAATTACAGACACATCTTTTACTCATAATTTTGTTTAACAACATCCTCTTTAAAAATAATCAGATATTAAATTATGATGAAACAAATGATTGTAATTCCTTTCATTCCACCAAAATACAGAGGAAAAGCGAAGGGCCCCCAACACCTTTTTGCGAGTAAAGAAGAATCACCCCCAATAGTATAATATTTTAACGATTTCCCAAATGCATCAAACTAAATAATTAGCGCACAAAGAAGGCAAGTTTTTTTTCTCTTATCAATGTAACAAATTAAGCCAAAATTTTCTGCATAAATTTGTGTGCCACAGCATTTAAACAATGTAATTTTTGTTTTTCAGCTGAAATTACAAAACACTATGAAATTATTTATTTTTTTTTACAATAAAACACCAACTGAAAATGGACTTTAATACTGCAAGTTGATTTTTGCTGGAAGTTTATATTGTCTAAATTGTAAGAAATCAAACAGTTCTATTTATAATGTAATCTCATAAAAAGGCTCTACACAATGTATTTGGTTTAAGTTTTTAATTTAATACTATTGTTTTTAAACATGTTGAAGCGTTTCCATTTTTAGCTTAGCGATTATTAAACTCAATTTATATCATTCTCACCTTAGGTCGAACCCCCAGAAATCCACTGCAGTTATTTGAGCCACAAGCACAGGCTTTTTTCTCATTTCCAAGACATTCCAAGTTATAGTTAAAAGTAAGCTCTGATCCTAAAATGAGAAAACATGGTTATAGAAAAATTAAAGTGTTGTATGGCACTGCTCAGCAGATGGAACAGGTTGCTTACATGTAAGCCAAAGCTCTAAGAGAGTAATCTAGACTATTTTAGTACATTCTCATATACATCTTCAGCATCATAATAAATAAATAAGAATTGTTTTGATTTAGCCATATAATATACAGTAGAACCCGGTTAAGTCGACGGCCTAGGGGTTTGCCAAAAGACGTCAAGATAACCGATGATCAAGTTAAGCGAAAAGCAATATGGCGGCAAAATATTAACATGTGGTTGAAATTTCTTTATGTACATGATGTGCGTTAATTAGTGATGGGACGATTAATCGGAATCGTATCGGAATATCGGGACCCTAATATTTCATCACTCTTTCCTAAGGTTGTTAAGACTGTTTGTTTTTAAGGACCTTTAAATATAACCCTTTGTTGCGTTAGCGCTGTTTTTTTCCCTAGTACATAACGAATTCAGCTACTCCTGCCCTCCACGGCGTTGGTGACATCGTGTCACCTCCCAGTTCACAATAGTGGTTTTTTTTTAATGGGGCTTGATGTTTGTTATACTGTTTCTGAGTTAGCATCATTCACTGAAGTGATTCCTAGATTGAGCGATACTGTGCCTTGGATGGCACTTGCGTGACTTTCCTTAGAAGCTACACTAATAAATAACCCACCCCGTGTAACCTACACATCCCCTCATTGTCCCCGAACCATTCTCAAACCATAAAACTTTTTATATTTATAAGTCGTGCACGAAAATACGGTAGTGAGATGGTGAGTGGCATCGATAACTAACATATCCAAAAGCTGGCTAGTGGCATAGTACCAGAGGTTACACAGCGCTGAAAGCTGAACGCAGGCGGGCTGTGACGTCACCAGCAGACCTGGCGAGGCAGAAATTTGATGACTGGCCTTGATGGTTATAAAAAATCATAACTAACATTTTCAAAAGCTGGCGATTACTCATGGGGATCGAGATAACCAACATTAAGTGGCAAATTTGGCCCTCTTTTGTACTCGAGATATTAGGGTTCGGCGACTTAAAAGAATCGACCTAACCGATGAGAAAATGCTAAGACAAAGAGAGAATTTTGCGGTTCTAATAAAAAACATCGACTTAATAGGGTTGGCAAGTTAACAGTGGTTGAGTTAAGTAGGTTCTACTGTACTAGGATATTCTGAATTAAAACACATTTTAATACTTATATGTTAACATTCAAAAGGAGATGGTTAGATTATTTTTCATTCATCAATATGTAATAAAGAATTAAATCTCAACATTCAACTATTTATAGGACTAGATAAAAAAAAATTTAATTTTAAAACAGCATTTAACAGTTAAGTGAAAAAAGTGTATTGCTTTTCTATGTTTAATACTATAATTAAACACTTTTTTGGCCAAGTTCCAACATTTTTCAAACCAAAGTTGGCACAACAAAAAAATAAAATTCATGACTATAAAAATTGTGACTTTTCAAAATTTAAATGGTTGTTTTTTTTGTAAAAAATCCCTTATATTATCTTCACTGTCTTTTCATGGTCCCGCCTGACCATCCGCCGAAAAACAAATGTAAAAAATAACCCTCTTCCCATGATCCTATCGAGCTGAAATTTTGCAGATAGACTTTTGTCACTTAATGCATTGTATCAAAATTTCAGATCGATTGAATGTACCGTAATTAAATTAATTGATTTTTAGTTTATCTCTATGTAGCATGTGTAGCCGTCTGCTATAGTTGATCTCCACGGGTCACTGGAGGTTGACTCCAGCCCTTGATGTCAGAGGTCTGTCGCGCAGTGCGTATTATTTGAACATAATCATTACTTTTAGTTATGTCTCATATATAAGGGATTTAGAGTCAAAAACTTAGTTTTTACGGGTTGTTTATTTAAAGTTTAACCCCTGAGTGCTACTTTCACAGACTTGGCAGGCAAGGTTAAAAAAAAATGCCATCTAACATAATGTTATTAAAAAGTATCCTTTGATTCTACAATATCCATATTGTCATGTATAGTATAAAAACTGCTGACTGTTCGATCAGCCCAGTCATCTCAAATGGGTTAAAAAATTCCAAAATATCTAGAAAATACCCATTTATTCGTGTTTCTTGACCAGGATAATTTAAGGAATGTTTGAGGGCAATTTTAAGGTACTACTTCTATTAAGCCTTTTTACTTGACAATTGTTCTAAAATTCTAAACTTTAAAAAAAAACACAACATCAAGAAAACACACTACTAACCTTTCAGAATATTGCAAAGAGCAAAAAGCCCAACTCTTATGTCTCCATTAACTGTCCACTTCTGGGTTTCTAGGTTAGGGCAACAGCTGTGATTCATAAACCGGGAGTAGTTACCTTTGGGTCCAGCATCAATGATTCTATTGAAAAAATGTTTAACATACCTTTTAATGTCACTGATATTTTTTCCTTTTTATTTACTCCACCAACATCAAAACTAAGTTGAGCTAATACGGTTATAAAAATCTTTAAATGATGATTAAAACCAAACCTATTTTTATCCATAGTGAGCATATAAAAGTTTGTTATGTTATCTTCATGGGCTTGTTCTATTCTTCTTTTGCACTCCTCCTCATCAATAAGATCCCCAACATATTCCTGCACGAACTGCCCCTGGAATGATTCAATAGAATTTCCTACATCAAACGCAAATATAATATCTGGAAAAATTAGATATCTTCAAAATTGTATTTCAAACCTTGCAACTAAAGAAAATATATTATATTTGTCTTTCCCTAGAAGCCATGCTATATTATTTCATTAATTGAAATAATATTCTACAAAATCTGCAAGGCTAAACACACCACCAGAAAATCTCATTGATGTAACTACTTTATAAAGGAGTGCATAATGGTAAAGGCTGAAGCAATGCTATACTTGCATTTCTGAATTTTTTTTTATTATTGAAATATTCTAATTAGAGTGAAGATTTTGAAATCTCAAGCTTTTTTCATGAATAATAAAAATATTTCAGTATCACAATTGGCACGAGAATATGAAAAGTATAAAATAAATTGAAAAACTAAAAACCTTCTTTATATCCTCTAAACATCTTAAACCCCATCCACGAGTCTCACTCTTAAAAGGCTCAAGTTCTGGATATTGCCGTTTCTGAAATCTCTGATTGTTACACTTTTCACCAGCTGGACATACTGCAGGATGACACTCATACATCATCATCCTGTTCAGACAATCAGAAGTGCATGGATCTGTTTGGTCTGGTTTGCACTCACATCTGGGTATTTCAGATAATTCCGCTTTGTGAATCTGAACATTTCCTATTGGAACATTGCTCTGTTAAAAATTTAAAAAATTAGTATGCAAAGATTTAATTTTAATGGAAAAGGTGTTGAATTCTATCTTTTATCTGTTCATGTTTAATTCGGTCTAAGTGGTACTTAGGTGATTTAATATGTTTTACAATCCAACCTTGACAAATTTATAAGGAGCTGGTTTCTTATCATTACGCTCTTGTTCTTGTTCAACCTTCTTAGCTTTTGCAGCTGTCCACAGCTTAAAAGCTTCAGTAGCTTCTTTCACACCCTTCATATATATTTTGAACAATCCTCTTGAAGAACCTTCTTTGCTTCCTTTGTCCCCATCTTGAAACAGAAAAACCCTAAAATGTAAAAAGAAGTTTAATATAAGTATCTAGAAAAAATGCAGTCATTTATTTAACCCTTCTGGTAATAGGCACATCTTTTTGCAGTGACCAAAATTTTGCCATGGCCCAAGCATGTCTTTTTTCACAAGTCGAATTTTTTCCCTATGCACATCTATTTGCCACATACAAGAGTATCTAATTTAAACACAAATCAAGGATATGGCCTTTCACCGCAGTCTCGGGCAGAATGTTTATTAGTTAGTGGAATAGTCAAAAAAAAATTTTTTAACATTATTAAAATCTACCAATAACAGTGTTATGTGCAGACTTTTCTGTTCTTTCTTAACATTTGCTTGTATAATAAATGTTATTTTAAAAATTAATTACATGTTGCATCTCCGATTTTAGTGAATATACTTAATGAAATTTAAACTATATTTATTTATTAATTACTCTTTAATTATATAGCGCCTGTACCCCAGTCTACAGCTGGGCTCACTGCACTTTTCAAACATTTCCAACAAATAGAGAAAAGACATTGCACGCTCAATCTTCCTAAACATAATTACACACAACAACAACACTATATATATAGTAATGCATCATCGTCATAGACTGGTAGTTTGATGGAGCGAGATCAGTGACCTCATCGCTTGTCCACCATAACAGGACTCCTGCACTGAAAGAATGTCGCTAGCATAGTCACAAGTGTTACTCTGGTCATAGGGATGAAGAGACCGAGCATTGACAGCGCTGCGATGAAATGTCTGTCTCAACTTTTCCTCACCCCCACGGCAGGCACGCCTCTGTGAAACATCTTCACAATGAAAACCGCTTCAAGGCTACACATGAAATCAGGGTTAAGTGTGTAAGCTTGGCAATCAGGTATTGGACAGTAGACGCTGGCAGATCGCCTGTCTTGTGTACCAGAGGCATGCTAGTTTCAAGCCTGCATGAGCCATGATAGTAACAAAAAAGATGGCTGATACTGGCGGCAGTAAATGGCATGTTTCGCCACCAAAATCATTTAAAACACAAATCTTAAGTCTGGAGTGAAGAAAAGCTTAGCTCCATCGAATCAGTAGTCGATTGTGGACATTTAGGCACAAAAACAACAATTTAACAATAAGTCTAACAATGAAAAAAGAGAGTTTCAGCCAGATTTTTTTAATGTTTCTAACATGATATGAGGCATCTAGGATTTATTAAAGCATGAACACAAATATTCACAAATACATTTTTTTATAAGTTTGTGAATTTTCCATCATATTCACTATATACACACCTTATAACAGTCGAAACCGCTATAGTCGACGGCGTTGGGGTATGAAAAATGGCGTCAAGATAACCATGATCGAGTTAAAACGAAAACCAATATGGCGGCTAAATATTAACATGTGCATGAAATTTCTTTATGTCCATGATTAATTAGTTAGGGTTAATTAGTGATGGGATGATTAATCGGAATCGTATCGGAACCCTAATATTTCTTCACTCTTTCCTAAGCCTAAGGTTGTAATGACCGTTCGTTTTTAAGGACCGTTTAAAATTTAAATATAACAATGGTTCCCACTCAGGAAAACGGAAAAAAGTCGGGAATTCTTAAAAATAAATTCTCGGTCTTGAAAGTCGGGAAAAGTTATGACTAATCGGGAATGTATATATATATATATACACACATATATATATTTATGCCGAAGTAAAGGACCTTGGCAACGTCTCTGTCATGTACTCATGTTTCGATTCCATTTAATGAAAAATCAGTTACCAGTTTATAATTGTCTGCGCATGCGCTAAAAGGTCGAAGTTTACGCTTCGCCGTGTTACAGCCGCTAGCGTTTGCCGTCATATCACTAGTATCAGCGAATTTAAAATACAAATAAACAAATCAATATGGTTATTTTAAGTTTAATGCTTTTGACGTGCATGATATCTGTTACTTAACTATCAGAACGTTCTCGAATTTCCTCAGTCAATCAAACTTGTAATATAAATAAAACTATTGTGGCCTTGACCATTGATCACAGCACGCTGTGGGCTGTGTGTACTGTGTTAGACCTCGGCCGGCAAATAAGTCTAAGCTAATTTTTTTTTAAATCATTCCTTATCAGAAATGATTTCATTTCATCGTCACGCGCGTGTTAGTGTCAGTCACGTATCTTACTGGTAACAAAGCAACAACAACAAACTTTTAAAAGAATAATAATTTTATATTTAATTATATAAAATCCACCGTCGATTCTCGATACAAACCTTAATTTTCATTTCTAAAGATATTCGTTTATCTTAAAAAATAAAATGTTTAATGCATCAGAAAATGAATTAAGTTTAATAATACTATAACATGCACTGCGAAATAATGACGATTCACGACCTCTAACGCAATTGTCCAGTACCTCGGGTGAATACATACTCCTTGGATACACGTCGAATTATAATTCACACACGCAAAACATCCGGTAATTTTTATTGAAATCTCGTAGAATCACGCAATAGCCGGAAGTCTCGAAGAAAAGCGAGATGTCAACACTGTTTTGAACTAAAAATGACAAGAGTGCATTGCTAAGCCAATCGAAGAGGATCGAGATAACCAAGTTTAGTTGCAAATTTGGCCCTCTTTTGTGCTCGAGGTACTAGGTTTCGGCGACTTAGAAAAATCAAATAAGCCGATGAAAAAATGCTAAGACAAAGAGAGAATTTGGCGGTTCCAATAAAAAACGTCGAGTTAGTGGGGTGGTCGAGCTAACCGAGCTCGAGGTAAGTGGGTTCGACTGTACCACAAAATCACTATTACTTTCTTCCCAGTCATGAAAAATTAGGGTAAATTAACCTTAATATGACCAGGCTGAAATAGGATCTTTTCCTTCCGTCATCTTTGTTACTATGTCACATAACAGAGACCACGGTCTGAATAATTAGTGCCTAGTGCATTTTTTGGCATTTTTTTGGGGGTAGGGGGTTAATATTATTAATTCTTAAATATTTTAGCGACCTGTCAATTTGAGTAAATAACTAAAGGAATCCTTTAAAGACCTTGGAAAATGAAAAGAAAGTAGCTGATTTTCACTTACATTTTCAGACGTGTCCAATCAGGGGTAAAAACCTTTTTTAAGCCTAAAGCACCTGTATCTGTTTTTGGACAAAATGGCCAAAAGCAGCTATAGCAACATTGCTACTTCCTTTTTCTGTTTGTTAAATCCAAGATACTTTTTAGCAAGTTTTTAAAACTGGGTATATTATTTTTACAATTTTCTCAGAAAGCACTTGTCATGGAATCATCATGTGATAGGCATTCTTGGGATCTAATTTATCAGTAATTGTTAAAGAAATTGATTAGAATTTGATAGGTTGTGACCTTAGCATTATTATCGTGCTTACTTCTTATATCTTCAACTGGTAAGAAAAAGGTTGTGATTTTGTTGCAATAGTTAATAATAGTGTGTTTATTTGAAATATGGAAAATCGCAAACATTGAATTTCAAACATTTCAATATTTGTGTTTATTCCTGGCTAAATCTAGATGCGTCAGATAAAAATATGATAAATCTGGGTTGAATTTCATGTATCTTTTTTTATATGTTCATTGGCACCAAATTTATACATTTTTTATTAATTCAACCATTAATGTGACAAATGTCCTGAAAATTATTGCTGGTACAGAGATAGAAAACGGAAAGATCTCTGTCCAATAAAGGGTAAATGGATCAAGTTCTTTTTTTCTTTTTAAATTTCCATCCTAGAAAACTAAACAAATGTATTCAATCTAAGAATATTTGCACCAGTTTTTGAAAATGATTGCTGTGGTTGCAGTTTTTACTTTTTCGTTTGTTGCAGTGTTTGCATATCAAATGCTATTCAATGCTTTCAAAATATTCAAATATATTTTTAAACTTCAACTAATGAAGCCAAATCCCCAATGATATTGCGATATCAATATTTTTATCTTAAGAAAAAAAAATACTACCTCCCACGATGAATCCAATAGTAATCATGGGATCCGAAAAATCGTACCGGAAATTCTCCTACTTGATGAGCTTTCTCTTGAATATTTAATGGAACATGTCTTGGATGACATATTTCTCCAGGCCACCAACTGTAAAGATCAAATAATTATGAGAGATGTTTGTGACAAAGTGGGATGAGCAGGAAAGTTACCGTATATACTCGTTCGCAAGCCGACCATTTTTGGACAAAATCTAGGTGAAAAAGTGGGGGGGGTTGGCTTATGAGCGGGTCATAGGTGATTTCTGCATGGATATTGAATATTGGTGGTGTTATTGTAGATTATCAATGTCCTTTTCTACATTCTACAAGATTCGACTGCTCTATCAGAAGCTATAATATATTATTAAAATTCAGCACTTACCTTATTTAATCATTTTATTTATTTTTGTGACCGTTTTAATAAATTGTTTTACAAATTTTGTTTTCAACCACGGATTTTAATGTACGCGCTTTTGTCACTGTTTACCAAATAATTTTTGTTTTTAAATACCGGTAACTCTTGCTTAACAAAGAGCAGAAAGACAAAGATAGGCAGTACAAAGTAAACAATGATAATGGCCGATTTACCTTGTAGTTTTAAAAAAATATGTACCATTTTTTTAAAGCTGTCCTATTTTTTTTTGGGGGGGGGTCGGCTTGTGATCGGGTTATACACTTTTAATACTTTTCCCTTCCAAAAGTGGGGCGGGGGGGGTTGGCTTATGAACGAACGGGCTATAGAACGAGTACATACGGTAAGTAAGATTTACTAGGCCTGGGGTTCCAGATGTTTTTTTTTCTTTTCAGAACACTAATCAAAATTGATTTTAGCAGAATTCATTATTTCAAAACTAAAAGTATAGCACTTTTTGATATAGGGATATTTCTTTTAATAAAATAAATGGTCTACCCTTGCCCAGGAAAGTATTCGGAGTAGCTTAATTAAACAACACGTAAAAACAAAGTTTTTGACTATAAATAATTAATATCTTATATATGAGACAACTAAAAGTATTGATTATGTTCAATATAATACGCACCGTGTGACAGGAAAATATTATAAAAGTATGTTAATATAATACGCAACGCACCACAGTCTAGCTCAAACATTTAAATGCTACAGAGAGATAAACTAAAAACTCATTAATTTAATTACTTTACATTCGATCGATCTGAAATTTTGAAACAATGCATTGTTATGTGACAAAAGTCTATGTGCAAAATTTCAGCTTCATAGAATCACGGGAAGTGGGTCATTTTTTACTTTTGTTTTTCCGCTGGACCACGACAGAGAAACAGACAAGACGGGGAAGTTAATATAAGGGATTTGTTTAAAAAGTAATTACTTAATTTTTTTTAAATTTTAACTCCCAAAGCAAGGCTCATTGTGCAGTACTTAACATGTTTATTAAGGAGTAGTTACCAGGATTAAGCATAAATGTTAACAGGTCAAACTTATACCCCTGTGGGAAGGGAATGGGGATAGGACTAAACGATCTCAAAGTGGGCCGACTTCTAAGGAAAATTGCATGAATTGTGGCCACTCAAAACCAAGAGAATTTATCAGTGAAACTATCAGCTATTGGATCCTGTAGTAAATTATTTAAAAATTGTAAAGCTGTAAGGAGACTCATTACCGATAATTTCCTACTTTGATCCAGACAATGTTCCCATACAAGGGTTTTCTTCCAGCAGCACAGTCCATGCAAAACCAAGCTTCCGCTGGAGTTTTTTCAACTTTAACACATTCAGCATGAAAGGCAGCTGGACATGTTTCACAGCATAGCAGTGTTCCACCTTCAAGAAAAAATATATAAATTCATTTAATGGCATTTGTAATCATAATTTCATGAAATTCTTAATATATTTTTTTTTAAATATATACTGAATAATAGAAAATAATACTATAATGAAATAATATAAAGTAATTTATATTAAATTACCTTTACTGCAACTGAAACACCAAGTAATGTTAAGACGAGAATGACAACTGAGAAATCGATTAGGTTGAAAATGATCACTGCAAACAATGTAGCTACCAGCAAGGTTTATGCTTCCAGCAGCTACACAGAAATCCCCGACATGGTAAGCAGTTGGGCATCTAACACATCGATAAAAGCGACCTAGCAATAAATTCAATCAAATTTTTAGTATTTTGTAATAGTCATAAGAAATAATAGTAAGTGAATTTGAGAGGACACACAGGTGCCTGGGAAAGTAGAGGGTTAGTTAAACTATTATTTACCTTTAATGGCTTTTGTATTCTTGACATTATCTACAGCACAGGTGGCACAGGTGTGCAGTGGACATATAAACCCTTTTAATTCCCAACGAGTGAGGCGGTATTTTCGTATGCAGTCCTCATGATAATATTTGCCACACATATGAACAGAGCACTTTATAGTTTCCATATCTGCTTTTTTGCAGGAAAAGCAAGTGTGGATTCCTTTTCAAAAAATTAATAAAAATTACATTCTATTCATTGTTATTGCAAATGTGAATATTAATTGCATAACATGATAATGTCATATTTATCAGAAAAAAAACTGCAAATCAATTAGAGAAAATTATATTTCTACAGTGAAAATTTATGAGTAATTAAAAAATTGTTTCTTAAAATAAGTATACCTGAGCTACACTCGAGACAAACAAATTGCTCGACAGCATGTGGTTCAAAATTGCCACAAGAGGGATGGAAATGCTGTCCACAAGACTTTGTACATTCAAATACATCTCCATTCTTCTCACAGATTGCACAAATCTTATCTTTATCAATTTTGCAGGTTGAGTTCAGCTTAAAAATTTCAAGCTCATAAGGTTCATTCTCTCGCAATCCTTTTCCTTTACTCTATAAGACAAATTGCAATTTATTAACTTATCATAAAGAAAAAAAATTGTGACAGTTGTTACAAATAAAATTATGGAAAAATAAGGGCTATAAAAACAAATGTGTAATTCTTTTTGTGCAAAAACTAGTGCAAATTATTCTTCAAAACAATAGTACTGAAGAAGAACTGTCTACTTTGAAGATCCAGGTTGCTAATTTATGATTTAACCGATGCAATTTAAAATCAACTTTTACCTATGTTAAAGGATTTTCTTCCTATATGGGCAGATAGATATCAAATGTTTCAGAATCAAGAAGTGAACAATCACTCGTTTACTCAATTGTTTAAATTATCCCTTAAGGTAGATAAATGTTAATGAGGCATTAATATTGACAAACTCTACAAATAAATTGTGAAAAGTTAACTGGTCTAAAGTGCAGAACTGGTCCTATTAAATCTGGATCAGTTAACCATAACTACAATTTTTCTGTACTAATGTTACTGAAGTTCCATTTTTTAGTCAATTTTAATACACACAAATTGCAAAATCAAAATAATAAGATGGCATTTTTTTATATAAAAAAATCACTTATCACTATTCTAATTTATCTAGTTTGATTCACAAATTTATAATTTATATATTGTGTGAATGGTTTGATATGCTGGGCTAACGTGGCGGTAGATAAAAGAGCTTTTGATGTTAGATACTGATGATGCTGGCAATGGCCCTCTGTATACTACACAATTGAGCGCTACCAACAAATTTTTGGTTTTATTTTGTAGTTTTGGATTCTGAGAGCTTAAGAAAAGATATATTGATTACACTAAAAAGCAGCCATAACAACCTTAGTTAAACATAAACATTTAAAAGCAATTGTTATAAAAAAAAGTATATATGTGATTCATAAATGTAGTTTAAATCAGAAGTTAATGCAACAAGGTGTAGCTCTAACTCCATTTTTTACATGATAAAATCACTTAACGGTAAGGTTGTTAGCGGTTAACCGGTCCTCAGATCAGGACCGGTCCCGTTTAATCAGGACCGGTTAACCGCAACTTTACGGTTAAGATGCAGGGCAGCATACGAGACTAACGCAAGCGACAGTGACATCAAATCGCTTTCACCATATTCCGGTATATAAATACTATAGACGTCATCACTATTCACTATTAGTTTAGTTCGCCTACGGCTAAGGAATGTTTTTTTTTAAATTTGCTTAGTTGTGGAGGCACTGCACGAGAGCTAACACACAGTGCGCGTTTGATGTGAACAACAGTCAAGGCCGTGACTGTTTATATTTACAGTAGAACCCACTATCTCGACCACAGTTAACTCCCCAACCCTATTAAGTCAACGTTTTTTAATGGAACCGCAAAATTCTCTTTGTCTTAGCATTTTCTCATCGGTTATGTCGATTCTATTATGTCGCAGAACCCTAATATCTCGAGCACAAAAGAGGGCCAAATTTGCAACTTAACGTTGGTTATCTCCATCCCCATCTGTTCGCCTAGCGACGCACTCTCGCATTTTAGTTAAAAATAGCATCGAAATCTCGCTTTCCTCAAGACTTCCGGCTATTGTGTGATTCTAAGAGATTTCAATAAAAATTACCGGATTTTTTAAATCTTGTTTCACTTTTGATCCGTGTGTGAATTAGTTTGACGCGTCTCTATCGAGTATGTATTCACCCGAGGTGCTCGAAAATCTCGTTATCTGTCTTTAATTGTCACTATTTCACAGTGCATGTTACATTATTATTAAACTTAATTCATTTCCTGAAGCATTAATCATTTTATTTTTTAAGATAAACAAATATCTTTAGAACAGAAAATAAAGGTGGTTTTTATTTTATATGGTAAATTTCTGCTGTTAGTTGGTTGGTGCACATATGCCTTTTGTTGTTAGCAAACATGTATGTACATTTTTATAGCATGCCGATACCTTCATCAAACAAATAACGGCAACGCTGTTGTGTAAAAAAAATATACAAAAACATGTGCTTATACATTCATTTATTAACGCTAGAGATGGGACGATACCAAAATCATAGGGTGCTTACTGTAAACAAGGCTCCCCAGATTTTAGGATATATAATATAACAGACTACAGACAGTTTACCCACCCCCACTCTCAATCTCCCACACCATTGTTGTTGGTTAGCCCGATTAGCATCAAATAACCAAGGAATTCCATTGTAAGCTGAGGGGATGGACCCAAGGAAGATGGTTTGGAAGAGAATGGTTCGGGGACAATGAGGGGATGTGTAGGTTACACGGGGTGGGTTATTAATTAGTGTAGCTTGTAAGGAAAGTCACTCAAGTGCCCTCCAAGGCACAGTATTGCTCAATCTGGGAATCACTGATGTGAATGTTGCTAACACAGAAACAGTGTAGCAAACATCAAGCCCCATTAAAAAAAACACTAATGTTAACTGGGAGCGCGCAAGAGAGGAAAACATGATGTCACCAACGGACCCGCCGTGGCGACGCGGCGTGGCAGAGTAGCTGAATTTGTTATGTACTAGGGAAAAAAACAGCGCTAAAGCAAAAAAGGGTTATATTAAAACGGTCCTTAAAAACGAAGGGACTTAACAACCTTAGGAAAGAGTGAAGAAATATTAGGGTCTCGATATTCCGATACGATTCCGATTAATGGTCCCATCACTAATTAACGCACATCATGTACATAAAGAAATTTCATGCACATGTTAATATTTTGCCGCCATATTGGTTTTCATTTATCTCGATCTTTCGGTTATCTCGATGCTTTTTGGCAAACCCCTAGGCCGTGGACATAACCAGGTTCTACTAAATATTAATTATAGTCTGTTTCTTATAAAGACAAAGAAAGCCATAAAAGCATATGACCAAGTGACCTATCGACATTCTCTGGTCTCCGGTTTATAGTATGTTTCCGTCATCCAAAAAATTGATTTGCGCGAGCCGCTTTGTGAAGTACCTACGAGAGTTATTTGATAGACGTAGCAAAGATACTGGGCGATTAATCGGTCCTCAAATTCGAGTTCGGTCTTTTAGTGACAGTTTTCCTGCAAGTCAAAGGCATTTGACGTAAGCTTACCACATCAGTATCAAAACTGATATTTTCTTTTTAAAAATGTAATTGTTATGCGTTGGAAGGGGAGTACAGCGAGTGTAGCTCAAACCCTATTGGAACAGGAAGGATGGTGGGATTGTCGTGTGCGCCGCAAAATTCAATAATTCTGGAGAGTTGACTATTGAAAAATAATATGGTATTAAAATTAATTTCATTTTATCATCACTGTTTACTCCGTAAGCTTTAATTCGCGAGTTGACCGGCATAAGACACAAGAGAGGTAAACACGACGTCCCAACGGACAACGCAAGGCTTAGGAAAAGTACCTCGCTAACTTTAACTAACGTTTTAACCGGTCCTCTTATTTAGAAAGGTTAATCACGAGTCCTAAAAAAAAATATTTAAAAATTGACTTTTACCATCACTGTTTACTAAATGCTTTGAAATTATTTATTTTTTAAATTTGCTGAATTGAGGACATCGCGAAAAAGAGCTAACGCAAGCGGGGGAAGCGGGCTTTGATGCCACAATCAGACCACGCGAGACGAAAACATTCTGTCGTTGGTCCTCAAAAACGAGCGGTCTTAACAAACTTACTTAACGTTAACCTAGTTTTTTGTTGTTTTTTAAATGAAATCCAATTCACTACAAAAATGTTATAATTTTGTCAAACCCCATTCAAAGAGAATGCATAATTTTTATAGTAAAATAATTATTGAATAATATTTATATATTTATTTTATATTTATTCTGTAGAAATGCAACTTATTTATAGTATAATAAATTATTAAACTCAGTATTTTACTGGTTTAAGCCAAGCAATTATTTTGGGATGAAATATTTCTTTCTGAAGGGGAATAGAATAACTTTAGTGCAAATAATTTTACTAGATACGCCAACTTGCTCATGGATAGTCCAAAGAAAGGGGGGAAAGAACCGACACAAACTACAGCACAAAGAAATCAAAACAACGCAAGTGAACGGGGATGACCACAGACGCATTGTCGTTCTTGAGACATTAGCACTGCGGTTATCTACCTGCCCACCACCCTAGCTTGCCAACCATAAACTGTAATTGGCCGACCCTTGCGAGGGTCAACCATGTTAGCAAAGAAGGGGGAAAGAACTGGCACAAACACATATTTTTAAAAATTAAAAAATAATGTTTTCGCTGGGGCTTGAACCGTGGACCTTCCGCGTTTAAGGCAGACGTGATAACCACTACATTATGAATCACATGTTTTTCTATGAAGGAACAACGCAAGTGAACGCAAGAACCATTGCTGCCCCTCTCTCCACCACCTACGCTTGCCAAAGCATAAACCAGGGGTGCCAATCACTGGAATCTGTGAACCCTGAAATCCCTTTTTTAAATCCCTTATATTAACTTCACCGGCGTCTCTCTCTCTCTCTGTCTTGGGCTCGGCGGGCGGAAAAACAGAAGTCAAAAATGACCCACTTCCCATGATCCGATCGAACTGAAATTTGGCACACGGACCCGTCTAACCTAACAATACATCGTATCAAAATTTCAGATCGATCGAACGTACCGTAATTAAATTAATGCATTTTTAGTTTATCCTTATATGAGGTATGTAATTCAAATTCACTGTTTTTTATTGTTTTTTTCGTTCCACTTCCACGTGAGTTTGAGTTGACGCCGACTGTCGTGCCGACACCCCCTCACATCCCACCCCCATTTATTAAAGACAAGGGACATCACTCGGTGTCAGTCTGTAAATGTTTGCAAATAATCAATACTGTTAGTTATGTCTCATATATAAGGGATTTATAGTCAAAAACTTTGTTTTTACGGGTTTGTTTTATTAAATCCCTTATATTAACTTCGCGGCCGTCTCTCTCATCTCATCATCTCTGTCTTGGGCTGGGCGGGCGGAAAAAGAAAAGTCGAAAATGACCCACTTCCCGTGATTTGATCGAGCTGAAATTTGGCACACTGACCCGTCTGACCTAACAATGCATCGTATCAAAATTTCAGATCGATCGAACGTACCGTAATTAAATTAATGCATTTTTAGTTTATCTATATAAACTATATGTAGAGGTCACTATCGTTTACATTTTACGGGTCACTTGACTTCAGGCCAGCCACCGGTGTGAACACGTCTCGTGCTTAAACAGGGTGTCCACCCAAATCTGGTCCAAAAAAATCCTACCAGCCACCAAAAAATCCTACCATCCAACCGACAAGTAAAAGTTATTATTCGGACAAGTAAAAGTATATATTCGACAAGTAAAAATTTAACTTGCAGTATTGTATGTTTTTTTGTTAACATATTTTGTAAAAAATAACCTAAAAACTGACAAGAACACAACTACATACCTTCATTCTACTTCAGCAATGTATTCATTTAGACTAGAGGATCACATCTGTACTACGTACTTGATATCCGTATAGTCAAATTATTCATCCTTAAAGAACTTATCATTGTACTTAAATTGTTCATTGGTAAAGTTGATTTATAAAACAAATAATTTCAAATTATTTACACTATATATACAGTTTATAAACAATTTACAATAGACAGCTGCCTTTTAAAGCTTCAGCTCAGCCTCCCTCTCATTGATGAGAGCAGCTAGAGCCTTTACCTCCTCTTTCTTCTTTGTGGCATCACTCTTAAAAGCTAAGCTTTTTACAATTGAAGCATGTACATCTTTTCCTGTTTCCTTCACTGCCTTTTCTATAATTTCATCAGCAGATTTGATTAAAAGATCAATATCAAGCTCTATCTTCCTCTTCTTTGCTTTCATGTCTGTGATTTCTTCTGCCTTTCTCTTCCTTTTCCCAGTCTGCTCACTTTCTTCTTTATCTTTCTTCTTCTTATCTATAGCATCAATGTAGGTTTTGTGGGCCTTACTAGAGTAGTCTAACATTTTTTTGTTGATAGGAATCTCAGCCAAAGGCCCGTTGTCCTTGACATACTGACATATCAGTCTCTTAGCTACTAAACTTTCTTCCAACAGGTTCTCTACAGTTGCTTCTTTGTTGGTTGAGAAACCCCTCTCAACATCAGCATTGCCATGGCTTAGCAGCAGGACCATCTGGATTACCTTTTTCAATGCAGGTGAACTATCCAACTGACCATGTTCAATGAAGAACTCATCTAGGCGCTCACCATTGTACCTCACTGTTGATTGAGACAGCCTATCTACCAGGGTCTCAAAGTCATATAACACCTGATCCACCTCATCACCCTGGATCCATTTCGTAAGGCTGAGATGCTCTGTCACTTTCTTGAACAGTTTCTTGGCTTTGATGGGTTCAAGTGTGATAACAGTTGGGTCCAAACACTGTATGAAACTGACAATGTCATACTTAAGGGGTGACTTGCTAAGAATCTTGTTAACCATGCCCTTTATAAATTTGAGGAAGTTTTGTCTGAAATCTTTCAACTTAAGCTCTGAAACCTTCCCTGCTTCTTTCAGTTCTTTCAGAATGACTTCTGCCTGGTGACCTAAGCTGAAGTCTGCCTCCCGTTTGAAAGCATTGGATGGCAGGTCTTTGGGTATTTTAAGGTGTGAAGCTTTAGTCACTGTCATCACATATTCAGGAGTTAAGATAAGGCTGTAGAGTCTTTTGGTCATGGCGAAGAGGTCTGCACCAAGAAAGGGTGACAGTGGAGCATCGGCCTGAAACTTCTCAAGAAAGGGTTTTGCAATCTTGGCTACAAATATGAAGGTGTGAAGCTTAGCTTTGAACAGATAGTCCCCTTCCTTGTCTACCAGTGTTAAAAAACTCTTACACCCAGGCTTGTTGACTGTTCCCCTTTTTTACTGCAGACAGGTAGCGTAAAATGGCTGGCCAGATTTGCAGTGCTCGTTCAGCAGCTGGAACATTCTCCAACCAACGATGTCCACAGAACTTGAGAGGAAGTTTGGAGGCCTCTGTTACTTTAAAAAAGTCCTCCCTCCTGGCTGGTGATTCCTTAAAGAGGTAATAAAGAGACTTTAAAACATCTTCCACACCCCAACCTGAATCCTCAACACCCTTTTTAAAGCTGTTGTGCACCGTGTGCAGGCCACAAGAGCCAATATTAATCAAACTCATTCCATTATCATCCTCCATTTCTTTGCACAATGTTTTAAACACTTTCCAGTTAACATTTGGTCCATCCATAGATAGCTGCAAAATCTTTTGACTTCCTGCTTTCTCAATGAAAGACCTCAAGTGAATCATGATATCATTTGCAGAAGCATGTCCAAGGAAATAGGAGTCTATATACTTTGATCTCACCATACCTTCAGAATCAATAAATCTCACGTGAACATCGAGCTGCTTTTTACCAAGGTCAGCGTTATGGCTCTCATCAAACATTATCACATAAGTAACACTGTCTCTCAAACTGTCTAGAATGGCATCTCTGATAGCAGGGGCTATGCCAAACGTAGCTAAGTAACCTACTTTGGTACGTCCACAGGTAAACTGTTTGGCTATATCCGAGTCAGGAAACATCTGTTGAAAAATGCTGCCTATGTCGTCTGAGCTTCGAGCACTGGAGTGGCTAGAAACTAGGTGCATTGTCCACCTAACCTCTGCTTTTAGAGTATCTGCAACTTTAAGAGTTGGCTGTTTAGTTGTAGTTGAAGTTGGATTAGATGTAGTTGAAGTGGCAGTCTGATTCAGAGATGATGGAGGTGTTGATTTTGTTGCAAAACTAAGCATTGAACTGCTACCACGATGACTTGCACTGGCCCGCATGTGCTTTTGTGAAGACATATGGGTGTTCAAGGCTTTTATGCCTGACGATCCTATAAGGTAAGCTTGACCACAGTACTTGCACTTGAACTTTTCACGATTTTCACTTAGTTGTTCAAGCCACTCAGAGTAAGAAGTGTCTTTTAACCAGTCTGAATTAAAATAACATTTCCCCATGTTGATGGGATTGATAGTGTTTTTTGTAATAGTATACAAATTGTCAATATCTGGATAGTGAAGTAAGGAACAAATTTAAACTGACAAAAAGTAAACTAGTCTTAAGACTTTAGTCAAGAATTTGCCTACTGCAGCCTACCCTAAAAACTGTTAGTTAACACACTTTAAATTGTAACCATTTAACTAGACTAGAATCTAGATTTCTATATGTTTAGCACATAATTTTCAACACTGAACAGGACTGATTTTTAATCAATTTAATCATAAAAAATAAGCTTTGATTTGAAACAGAATCTAGATCTAAACCTATTTAAATAGTTGCTTTAATAGTTGTGACTTTGGCATACCGTGACTGTTTAAATATTTTAAAAGAAATTAACTGAACTAGATCTAGATTTTAGACGTGGCTAGGCTAAGCCTAAGGTTTTTTTCGTTTTTAATTTTCACAAAATACTAGATTAGAGAGATCTATTGACTTCAAGCAGACAAAATGGCGACTGCTGCTAAAGCAGCTAAACAATGAGCACAAAAATCGTAGTTAACACTGCTCCCATAAATTTTTTGGAGATATAACAAAAGTAAATAGATATCTATTATTTACTCAGATCATGATATATTTTTAACCAAAATCCTAATATGAATATCTAGATCTAGTATATCACACTAATTACTATTACGCGGTTACTAGATCTATACTATGGGCACTATGGCTAAGCGTAAGCAATTTCACAATTTCTATCTGTTTCAATCACAGTGCACTTTATGTTTACAATGCCATCTTTAACGAGAATTATTTTGTTTAATATCTGTAATTTGTTTGTATAAGTTTAGTTTTCGACTTTTGTTTTAAAACACACATTTAAAAAAAAATAAAACTATAGATATATACGATATGATATCGATATGGACAGGGGACTCTGTCATAGGTAAACAACAGTTTTTATACTGCTGCGAACTATTGGTATTTCCAAACCAAAACAATGTGCAACGTGAGCTTCGTCATTCATTTATTTCTATCTTTTATCCGACCGAGGAACGTTTATCCTACCGAGATTTTGTTTATCCGACCGAGGATCGTTTATCCGACCAAAATCCGACTTATCCGACCACAAAATTTTTATCAGACTATAAAATCTGACTTATCCGACCACAAAATTTTTATCAGACTATAAAATCTGACTTATCCGACCACAAAATTTTTATCCGACTAAAATCCGACTTTCCGACTTCGGTGGACACCCTGTTAAACCAGGTAAAGCGGCGTGCTTTTGTTTACATTTGGCGTTTCACGGTGAACTTTCCCCAGTGATCGGTGACAAGACCTTTCCCCTCTCCCACCCCCACCCCACCCTTTTTGGGTTAAAAGCAAAGGGGAGTAAAGACAGATTCAGTCTGTAGATATTTGTAAATACTTTAAGTTCTGTCTCATATATAAGGGATTTATAGTCAAAAACTTTGTTTTTACGGGTTTGTTTTATTTAAATTTCTTGAACCCTGAAAATTTAAACATAACGAAGTGCCACTGTAATTTTCATCCACTTAAATCCATCATTAATTGTGTTTAGCACCTTTTCCCATTTCGAAAATATTTATTTCAAATTCGCAAAAAGTATTTTGAGAAAGTTTAAAGGAAAAAGTATATATATATATACTTAGAAAGTATATACTTATATATATACTTAGCATACTACATATGCTAGGCAATATGTACACTACAATACAAAAGAAACATGCATATAATATGAAATTCCTTTACAATAACTTACGTTAATATTTCATATTATTTATATATTATACATGTAATATGATAATTAAATTAAATACATTATTATTACTTTGAATTTTATTTCTTTGTCTTAAGCCTAAGCCTATAGGCCTTTATCTCGTACTTATACTACTTATACTGTCTAATTTGTAAGAGTAGAGGCAGAGGCACTAGAGGCCTAATGAAAAGGAATAGTAAAACTATAATTTAGGCATTTAGGTTTTGTTATAATTACATTAAATTACAATTACTACCACTATTGCAACTATTGGATAATTATTTAAATTTTAATTACTAAAAGAGAAGCAGCAGTGAAAATGATTATTATTTAGTATTGCCAAAGCTGTCAAAGCACAAATTCCTTAAACTTAAATGTCATAATTTTTTTAAAATTTATGTATCTGTACATAGTAGAGGCCTATGCCTAACACTAATTTAATTTTTTTAAATTTTAATTATCACGGGGGAAAAAAATAATGATTTTTCCAACCCATTCAGTTTAGATGCAAACCACAATTGTAATCATTTTTTCTTCATGTTCCCGATAATTAATGCATGCTAAACCGAAAGCGGTTGAGAAACTTCTAATGACTAATGAACTCAACAGTCAAACTTTTACTAAAAGTAAGAAGACGAAAAACTCCTAATGCCATGTTAGTATTTATAAACAGTAAAACGGTCATCCGAAAGCACACATCTGACCTAATCCATGATCAAATTAAATTATTTTTAAGAAAACTGACGTCAAGCACAAAATTCCGATTCAAACGGAGTGCGATCCGTTCAATTATTTTGTCTAAGTTTTTCCTTATAGTGTTGATATGCGCAGAACAATGCACGATCGTGCGACAATGAGCTGCTAGCAAAAGGCAGGGAGAGGTCACAGTCACGGTACCAGTCCTATTTATAGCGAGTCCGCATCTCACTGAATAGGCTTTCCGCGCATTATATTGTTTTCCCCTCCTTTTAAACCCAGAAGCCTAATTTGAAAAACAAAACTCGCAAATCCGGAAAATCCGGGAAGAGCGAGAAAAAAACACGCGAATCCGGAAAGAGCAAAATCAAAAACTCGCGAACCCGAAAAAAAAATAATATTTAGCTTCATGAATCCAGAATTCCGGGATAAACGGGAGCGGTGGCACCCCTGGCATAAAATCAGTCGACCCCAGCGAGGATCATTCATCATACTTATTTGCACATACTCGCTTTGGTGAATTAATAGTGGCATCAGTAATGGACAGCTATGAGATTTTAAACCCACCGGCAAAAAGATAGCAGTATCAAAAATACACTTTCATTATTTTGAAACTTGACACTTTTCTAGAATTTTAAATATTGCATTTCTTATGATTTAGATAAAGCAATATTTTGTGTGGTTCTCATAATAAACTCAAGTTGTGGGAATAACTTATGTTACAATTTTGAGATAAAAATAGCCTTACAAAAACCAACTCATAAATATGTAATTAAGTCCAATTACAGTGACAGCAGCACCTCAGGTTTAAAACATAATTTGCTCCAGAACTGGGTTAGTAACCCAAAATGTGTGTAACTTAAAACATTGATATCAATAAAACAGAGACAATCCACTTCAAAATGAAAGAATCATCCTTTATTAACAAGCGGTTATTTACTTGTCAAAACACAAAGAATTCCTGTACTTCATGTATTAAATAAAGAGAAAAGCAACGACCATATAAATAAATGTAAATTTAAAAAGATTTAGCCTATCTGTTTTACAGCTATGTAGAAAGGCCAATAAACGTGAGGTTGCATACGCCTGCAAATCTAGGTTACTAGGTTAGCGCTAAGCCATATGTTCCTCTTTTTGTACTGAACACTATTGCCTCAAACATTAAACTTTGCCTTCCTTCCCTCACGTCTTAGTTGTAACCCAAGGCACTGTTCATTACCCGAAACAAACAATTTTTGTTTGTAACCTTATTTGTTTGTGAACTGAGACGTTCATAACCTGAGGTACCACTGTATAAATAAATTTTACAGTTATTTTTATGTTAACCATCAGTATTTTTAAATATACAGAGAGTTTATTATTTGATGGCTCCAAGCATTAGCCAAAGACAAGGAAAACAATACCTCAGTGCTTGAATCTGATTCTTGGCTAACTTTGCGTGCAGAGAGAGCAGAGGCTGCTAATTTAGGACGAGCAGTGTCCTCATCCATTATCAGTGACTCTTCAGGTTCTTGTGTGACAGATGCTGGGGAAGAACTTGTAACTAATTCTACTTCCATTTGTTGTAAATACTTCGGTGGCCTTCCTCGTCTTTTAGTTAGACCTGGACTGCTCTGAAAAATTTAAATTTCAACATCAGTATTCATGATTTATAAATTACATTTTTTTCCCCCTGTGGCACAAGCATGTCAATTTGCCACATAGAGGGGTAACTAATGCAAACACACAAATGAGTATATGAAATTATGAACTGTCACAGTAGGCTTGGGCAGAATGTCTGTTATGGAATGGAAAAATTTTATTTATTTATTTAAAATCAACCTATTAATGAGTTTTTTGTGCAGACACAACTTCGTGCTTCCTAGAGATATTGTTGATAATGACCTTTTGATTTTTACTGCATTAAACAATAATGTATTATCAAGGTTCTTTCTTTTAATTAAATATGATGGATTTTGTCAAAGGTTGTTTTAAGACCAGTTAACTGTCTGATCAGTATTTACTATATATCAGTATTTAAGTTTGAGAACCAAAAAAAAGAGAATATATCAAATTTGGTCCAGTCAACTCAGCAAATTAAAATTAAAAAAAAACTAAATAAAGGAGTAAACAGTGATGATTAATAGTCAATTTTTAATTGGTAAAAAAATGGTGTATTATCAAGGCAGTTCATTTTTTAAGCACCGGTTAGCCGTTCTAAAAAGAGACCAGTTAAATGGTCAGCTGTATAGAGGTATTTTACCGTTGTTTTTTTTAACCCACGAGAGAATGTAAAAAAATTTAACATCTCGTCTGTTGGTGATACCGCGTTTACGTCGCTCTTGTGTGATGCCCATCAAGTCACCGGAATTTTTAATATTTATAATAAAACTCATGAGCTTAAGAGTAAACAGTGATGATAATTCGTGGTTTGGATGGCACCGCGGCACTATGTTTTGGCTCTTTTTATTATTAGCCAGTGATAATGTGTAACTTACTTATATACCGGAATAGTAAGTAGGGCTTTGATGTCACCGGCCCTTGTTGATAGCTCTTGTATGATACCCTGCATCGTTACCGTCATCACACCAAAAAACGAACTCCAGACTAAATGAAATTACGGTTAACGATCCTGATTAAACACTACCGATCGCGATCTTAGGACCGGTTAACCGTTAACAAACTTAGATTTTTTTAAAATCATTTCCACCTTCATAAACAGCAGCTTTTCTTTAAAAACTATATCTTTAAACTATTTTTAGAATCTTTTTCTATCCTTGTCTTATTGTTACGTTGTATTAATTTACATAAAGTGTGAACTAAACACATACATATTTTTAACACCCATATACTGAACATAACTTTACATGTTATTAGCTACCGGAAATAATAATTAGCAAAATTAATGGCAGGTATTGAGGCTATGCTTAGCAAAAAATTAGGTCGGTACCAAAACGTTTGAAATAAGGAATTTTTTTTAAACTATGAGAAGTTCTGATAAGCAAAATTGTATTTAGAACGTGAAGTTAACAAATTCAAGAGCATAGATTAAATGCTTTTATTAATAACTAGTATATTACCCGTCAAAAATGACGGAAGTTTTCAAAATGGAAATATTTCAGTTTTTGTAATTGTCCCTTTTGCCTGAAAGCCGCATAGTGAATAATCATGTAGAGAGACCAAGAGAGAAAAATTAAATCTCTTTTCCATATTGAACAATTTTATGCGGATGTTTGAAAATAGCGTTTTTCTGGTGTTTTGGCAGTATTTTTTTCAAGGCTATTTTTTTTAAGCAGTGCGCTTTCTAAAATCTAAAATCTAGCGTTACGAACTGACATAGCAGAGTATATATTTTGATTATATATACTAATATATGTGTTATGAGAAAACCTCCACGCTTAGGCTTCGCGTTATATAAGTTTGCGTGAATAATAATGATATAATCAGGATAATAGTATATGCATAGTGAATTACACACAGCATAAGGTGATACTACAGCAAAGAAGTTTGAAGTTCGAAGTATTAACAAATATTGCTGAGGAGTCAGCCGGACGTTAACTTCCGGCATTGAATAGTGCGCACCAATAATACAGCACAGTGCGTTCAAAATAAATTATGTGACTGTAATGTGATCCACATCAAGCACATCTGTGATTTGAAGCAGTTTAAGCTTGATTGATGATTATGACTTGTCAGTTTATTCGCCCATACCTTATTACCACAACATTACCAAAACATGTAAAAAATAAAATGTAATTTTTACACATGTTAATAACAAAGAACTATTCATTTTGCATGAAACTTAGTAAGCAAAGTTTGTCACAGGATAACAAAAGATTAAATTATCAACAGTTAATCATATTTACAATTTAATATAAACGTGTTAGTAATTCACATAAACGTTTTTATTATTGTCAAGTCAGCACCTTTTCAAGATGTATTATGACTTGTCAGTTTATGCGCCCATTGGTCCATACATTATTACCTTTACATTATCAAAAACATGTAAATAAAAAAATTGCAATCATTTACAAATATGAATAACAACGAACTATTTATTTTGCATGAAACCTTTGAAATAAAGTTGATCACTGGAAAAAAGAAAATATTAAAGTATCAACAGTTAATCGTATATAAAATATAATATACACGATTTAGGAATTCTAATAAACGTTTTCATTATTGTCAAGTCAGCACCACTTCCAGTCTATATTAAAAGCAAAGACTTTTTATTCCAAATTAGTCTAAGACGCATTAAAATATTACATGTAAATAACAATCAAACAAAAACTTAGGGGTCTACCTATATATCGGCTGGCCGATATATCGGCACCGACATCTGGATATCGGCAATATCGGTATCGGTAGCATGTAAAGGTCCTGATATTGACGTCACCGATATTTCATAATAAGTGACATTTTGACCCCCAAAAAAAAACCGAAACAAAAAAACTATCATTTAGATTTACAATATCTCGACAAATTAATATATCGACCCCGATACCGGTATTGAAATAGTCAAAAGAGTTCTAGTATTAATATGTGCAGCCACAATACTGTGTGCCATGTGCTCTGATATTGTTTAGGTATCGGCCGATTTTCGTATACTTAAAATACTGTGTAAATAGTGCCGATGCCAAGTATACCGTAATTGGTCTAA
>CALYLW010000068.1:1308084-1756277 GCA_944989445.1 Ampullaceana balthica | reverse complement strand
GGTGATGTAATACTTTCTTGGTGTTTGTGTTTCGTTGAACGTATTTATCACTATTGGATTTTTTTTCTTTCATGTCTCCGTCTGATTAGTCATAGGTTCGTAGTCGGGGTCATTGAACAGTGATTCGCGGCGGTAAGGTAGGGGTGTAGGGGTCATGTATAGGTGATGTGATTTAGCTAGCCGGGTAGGTTTGTGGCCACTTGTTGTAAGTGTATTGTAAGGGTGTATATTAATGGTATGGGGTGAATGTATATTGTCAGGTCAGGTGCATTTATCTGGGTATGGGTGTAGGTTATTAGTACGAGCTTTCGGGTTTACCGGTTATGGGTGATGTAGGTATTATGTCAAGGTGATTAGCGGTTGGAGTGTGAGGTCTTGTCCCGGTGTGATTGTAATGTGGGGTGTACGGTAATTGTACAGAATTGTTTCTAGGGTTGGTGGTAGGTCTTGGTTATGTATTATTCGCCATTTGGGTGTAGGTATTATGTCAAGTGATTAGAGTTGTGGGTGTATGGTATCGAACGGTGATTATCGGTTGGGCGTGTAGGTATTGTAAGGGTTGATTAGACAGTGGGGGGTGTAGGTATTGTCAGGAGAGTGCATTAGTATTGGGTTGTGTAGGTATTGTACCCACTCTGACTAAGTGTTCAGCGATGAAGTTGGGGCGGTGTGGTATTGTAACGTGATTAAGAAGTTTCGGGAAGAAGTTGTAGGTATGTGGTACACGTTGAGTTAGACGGTTGGTTGCGTGTAGGTCCATTTTAATTAAAGTTGATTAGACGTGGGTGTTTATTCTAGTACACGAGCTGATATCGTCCTTTTGGGTGTGTAGGTCATGACCATGGTTTCTTACTTTTGGCGTTTAGGTATTGTCAAAGATGATTGCCGTTGGGGAGTCGGCTTGACAACGGTGCTTACGTCCCGTCTGGTTTTAGTTCTTGTACCGTGCGTAGACGCGTTGGGGAGACGGTACCTTTTAAAAGGTGCTTGCAGTTGGGTTGTCGGTCTTGTAACGATGATTATTCAATTTGGGGATGTGGTCTTGTACAGTGGTATCGTAATTTGGGTTGTAGGTATTCGTAAAAGTGATTATCGGTTGGGTGGAGGTATTGTAGATGATTCTCGGTTGGGAGTGTAAGTTCTTTTTGATTACGGTGATTTCTACTGTTCGGTGGTTGTGGGTATTGTACGTGATATAGATGTTTGGGTGTATGTATTGTAAGGTGTTTCGAGGTTGGGGCTTGTGTAGTTTTGTAAGAAGTGTAGCATGATTTAGAGAGGTTGGGGAGGGGTAGGTCTTGTCAGGTGTTCTATAGGTTGGGGGGTGTCTGGTATTGTAAAGTGCTTAGAGAGTTGGTATAGGGTGTAGGTATATGAAAAGTGGATACGTTCGGTAGGGCGGGTGAAGGTCTTGTCAGGTGTTTATCGGTGGGAGGTGTGTCTGTATTTTTAACGTGATTCGTCCTGTGGAGGTGGGTGGGTCGTGTCGGTCATTTTGTACCGTGATTTTAGAGGTTGGGTATAGGGTGGGAGTCGGTATTGCTAAGGTGACATAATGGAAGGTTTGTAGGTACTTGACAGGTGTTTATCGGTTTGGGGATGTGGTATTGTCCGGTGAATCTCGGTATGGGGTCGTCAGTTCTTTGTACAGTGCCTTCATCGGTTGGGGATGTAGGTATTGTAACGGGTTGCCGGTGTTATCTAGGTTGGGGTTAAGGTCTATGGTAGGGGTAGATTCATCGGGTTTGGGTGGAGTAATGTAAAGTGATTAGAGGTGGGGGTGTAGGTATTGTAAAGTGATTAGAGGTTGGGGTGTTAGGTATTTAAAGTTATTAGTAATGGGTGTATGTATTGTAAATGGTGCTTCTAGGTTTGGTGTGGTGGGCAGTCGGGTATTGTCAGTTGCTTCTGCACTTGGTTTGTAGCGTCTTGTAAAGTGATATTGAGGTTGGTTGTCGTACTTGTCCTGAGTTTGCCCGTTGGGGGGACTTGTATTTATTGTAACCGTTGCTTTATGTCCGTCCTTTTTGTGTTTTTACTTAGTCAAGACATCTTTCAACTACTAGATGTTGTATACTTACAAGACCCTATCAACACTTAATGTTATACTTACAAGACCCTATCTACTCTTAATGTTATACTTACAAGACCCTATCAACTCTTAATGTTATACTTACAAGACCCTTATCAACTACTTAATGTTATACTTACAAGACCCTATCAACACTTAATGTTATACTTACAAGACCCTATCAACTACTTAATGTTATACTTACAAGACCCTATCAACTCTTAATGTTATACTTACAAGACCTTATCAACTCTTAATGTTATACTTACAAGACCCTTATCAACTCTTAATGTTATACTTACAAGACCCTATCAACTCTTAATGTTATACTTACAAGACCCTATCAACTCTTAATGTTATACTTACAAGACCCTATCAACACTTAATGTTATACTTACAAGACCCTATCAACTACCAATGTTATACTTACAAGACCCTATCAACTCTTAATGTTATACTTACAAGACCCTATCAACTCTTAATGTTATACTTACAAGACCTTATCAACACTTAATGTTATACTTACAAGACCTTATCAACACTTAATGTTATACTTACAAGACCCTATCAACTCTTAATGTTATACTTACAAGACCCTATCAACTCTTAATGTTATACTTACAAGACCCTATCAACTACCAATGTTATACTTACAAGACCCTATCAACACTTAATGTTATACTTACAAGACCTTATCAACTCTTAATGTTATACTTACAAGACCCTATCAACTCTTAATGTTATACTTACAAGACCCTATCAACACTTAATGTTATACTTACAAGACCCTATCAACTACTTAATGTTATACTTACAAGACCCTATCAACTACTTAATGTTATACTTACAAGACCCTATCAACTCTTAATGTTATACTTACAAGACCCTATCAACTCTTAATGTTATACTTACAAGACCCTATCAACTCTTAATGTTATACTTACAAGACCCTATCAACACTTAATGTTATACTTACAAGACCCTATCAACTACTAATGTTATACTTACAAGACCCTATCAACTCTTAATGTTATACTTACAAGACCCTATCAACTCTTAATGTTATACTTACAAGACCCTTATCAACACTTAATGTTATACTTACAAGACCTTATCAACTCTTAATGTTATACTTACAAGACCCTATCAACTCTTAATGTTATACTTACAAGACCCTATCAACACTTAATGTTATACTTACAAGACCCTATCAACTACTTAATGTTATACTTACAAGACCCTATCAACTACTTAATGTTATACTTACAAGACCTTATCAAACACTTAATGTTATACTTACAAGACCTTATCAACTCTTAATGTTATACTTACAAGACCCTATCAACTCTTAATGTTATACTTACAAGACCTTATCAACACTTAATGTTATACTTACAAGACCTATCAACACTTAATGTTATACTTACAAGACCCTATCAACACTTAATGTTATACTTACAAGACCTTATCAACACTTAATGTTATACTTACAAGACCTTATCAACTCTTAATGTTATACTTACAAGACCCTATCAACTCTTAATGTTATACTTACAAGACCCTATCAACTCTAATGTTATACTTACAAGACCCTATCAACACTTAATGTTATACTTACAAGACCCTATCAACTCTAATGTTATACTTACAAGACCCTATCAACTCTTAATGTTATACTTACAAGACCCTATCAACTCTTAATGTTATACTTACAAGACCCTATCAACACTTAATGTTATACTTACAAGACCCTATCAACACTTAATGTTATACTTACAAGACCCTATCAACTCTTAATGTTATACTTACAAGACCCTATCAACTCTTAATGTTATACTTACAAGACCCTATCAACTCTTAATGTTATACTTACAAGACCCTATCAACACTTAATGTTATACTTACAAGACCCTATCAACTCTTAATGTTATACTTACAAGACCCTATCAACTCTAATGTTATACTTACAAGACCCTATCAACTACTTAATGTTATACTTACAAGACCCTATCAACTACTTAATGTTATACTTACAAGACCCTATCAACTACTAATGTTATACTTACAAGACCCTATCAACTACTTAATGTTATACTTACAAGACCCTATCAACTACTTAATGTTATACTTACAAGACCCTATCAACTACTTAATGTTATACTTACAAGACCCTATCAACTACCAATGTTATACTTACAAGACCCATATCAACTACCAATGTTATACTTACAAGACCCTATCAACTAATAATGTTATACTTACAAGACCCTATCAACTCCTAATGTTATACTTACAAGACCCTATCTACTCTTAATGTAATACTTACAAGACCCTATCAACTTTTTTCTTTGCTTACATGATCGACACCATAAGTGATGACAAAGTTTACAGTATATCTAGAAGCATTGATAATCGGATAAAATGTATATAATACATTATGACAGCTAATTAATATAATGAATTGGATAGTGCATACTTTTTATAACATTAATTAACCACACATACCATTGGCAGTCACAGTTATAGTGATGATGGCAAGAATGTTAAAGAAAAGGGCTTTCATTTTTCCTGTTTGGTCTCGATCTCTATACCCCTAAGTCTCTGCAAAGATTTAAAGCAAATGTCTGTGTGGAGTACATTAGCAAATATGTATACAATGTACAAAGTAACATCATACACTCAAATGCTATTAACTAACATAAAATAAAACAACCTTAGCTTATATTCGCTTTCAAAAAGATATATTTTAAATACAACGGCACAATGCATCTGAATATATATATTCACGAAAGCGATTATGTGTAAACAAGCATGATAAAAGAACCTCGCTTGGATCGACCAATCAGTTTATGGGTATCATGTCTTGAGACCAACAATGGTACTTGGGTTCAGTTTCATTGTTCCCTCACAGAATAACATGTGATTCGTAGTGTAGTGGTTATCACGTCCGCCTTACACGCGGAAGCTCCTGGGTTCAATCCCCAACGAAAACATTATTTTTTATATTGAATTTTTAAAAGTTTGTGTTTGTGCCCGTTCTATTCCCCTTTTTTGTGAACATGGCTGAAATAGAAATGCAAGATCATCATCTTTTTTTAAAAAATCATTTATATTAACTCGTGGTGTCTGTTTGAACCTTTGCTTGCTTGCTTGATTGTCTCCAAAACTTTGGATAAATTTTAACCAACTTCCTCGTAAACTAGCGATCTGAAATTTTGCAGGCAGTTTCGTGCCGATGATAAAAATGAAGTATCAAAATTTCAGATCGATTGCATGTACTGCAATTTAATTATTGAATTTTAAGATTATTTTATTTATTTCTATGTATTATGTTATTTTTTGAGATAGAGTGTCGCGGTGCGTATTATATTGAACAACCTTTCTGTCGCGTAATAATGGTGCGTATTTTATTGACAACACTTTTTATAAATATATTCCTGATCGGTGCGCATTATATTAAACATGTTTTACGACACAACTGCAATTTTGTATTTTTGGATGGTCTTGCGCTGCGTATTATTATGAACCTTTTTTTAATTATGTCTCGCTCATAAAGGATTTATAGTCAAAAACTTGTTTTTTTAACGGTTTTTTTTCAACCTGGGATTCAAAGAGGATTACATTTTTAAATCCCTTATATTAACTTCAAAACCTTGTCGCAATCTCTCTCTCTCTCTCTCTCTCTCTCTCTCTCTCTCTCTCTCTCTCTCTCTCTCTCTCTCTCTCTCTCTCCTCTCTCTCTCTCTCTCTCTCTCTCTCTCTCTCTCTCTCTCTCACTGTGTCGTTCGCGGGTGGGCGGAAAAACAAAAGTAAAAAAATGACCCACTTCCTGTGATGCTATAGTGCTGAAATTTTACACATAGACTCGTGTCACCTAACAATGCATTGTATCAAAATATCGATCGAATGTACCTTAATTAAATTAATGCATTTTTAGTTTATCTCTATATAACTATACGTAGCGGTTTGCTTTTCTGTACATTTTACGTTTCTCACTGAGTTCAGTCCAGCGATAGGTGACCAGACCTTTCCCCTCTCCACCGTTTTACGGCATAGGGAAGTTAAGGCAGTTTCAATCTGTAAATGTTTGTTGCATTTAAACATGATCAATACTTTTAGTTATGTCTCATATATAAAGTATTTATAGTCAAAAACTTTGTTTTTACGGAGTTGTTTAATTAAATCCCTTATATTAACTTCGAAATCTTGTCTGTCGTGGTCTCGTGGTCTTTGTAATTCGTGGTCGGGGGGAAATACAAAAGTAAAACATGACCCACTTCCTATAATGCTATCAAGCTGAAATTTTTCAAATAGACTCGTGTCACCTAACAATGCATTGTATCAAAATTTCAGATCCATCAAATTGAAGGTAATTAAATTAATGCATTTTTAGTTTATCTCTATGTAGCTATATGTAATTCAATGTCGCCGTTTGCTATTGTTCACCTTCCACGTGCCGCTTGAGTTCACGCCAGTCATCGATGTCCACACCCCCTCCCCCCTTACCCCGGTTTTAGAGCCAGGGGAGATCAGTTTTTTTCAGTCGGTAAATGTTTGTTGCGTGTGGCGTATTATATTAAACATGTCAATACTTTTAGTTCTGTCTCATATATAAGGGATTTATAGTCAACAACTTTGTTTTTACCAGGTTGTTTAATTTATTTACTTTCTCCCATGTTTTTTTTTATGCAGAAAGTACAAAAATATTGTTTCATACGTTCCTAAAAGTAACAGTTATTATGTCAGTAATAAAGTGAAAGTTATTTACATTGGTTTTATTATGTCGAGAGAAAGAGAAAATTAAAAGCAATATTAGCTAATTGTCACGTGTGAATCACGAGTTTGATGAAAGAGAGGTCACGTGAATGAAAGCGCGGGAGAAGGTTTGAGGGTTTTATTCAAGATTGCTTGACTGTGGTGATTATATTTCCACGAAGTGTAACCTAAATTTGATATTTGTGTTCATAGTGTTCCTATTAAAGTTATTTTGTTGACAATAGTACTTCAAGGATTTATTGCACGAAAGTTTGTGTTATGTGAGAACGCCTACAACACATAATTATATAAATGTGATTAGTTGCACTTATCACAGATTTGGAATTAGTTGTCAGAAAAAATGTCGATATAGTTATCGAGCTTAAGTGACATCAAATGTGAATAACACATTAAATGTTATTTCATGTTTTCAAAGTAATTTTTCATCGGAGGTGCGATGATTTATAAGACTGTAAGTGACCTTAAAACTAACCATTACCATTATTTGAAACAAAAATACGTTTCCGACATTACCTCCCTTTATGGTTATTATTTTGTGTTTTTTTTTAAATTCTTTTTCCCTTATAATTGCTTATTATTGATGTTTCCGTATTGCATAAAACCATCGCAATAAAGCGGTCGGATTTAAGTAAAACGTTTGAACCCGGATAGCGAGAAGTTTGTCACGCCCTACAAGTCACATACCAAAAACATGTTCATCATGTAGAACAGTGCTTCTCAAAGTGGTGGTCCGCGGACCGGTGCCGGTCCGTGGGCCATCCACTGCCGGTCCTCAGATGTTCTTAAAAAAGGACCGAAAAAATTGTCAGTGCAGGGAAAATAGTGCACCGGTCCCTGGTGCAATGGAAAAAATTCCTGCCGGTCCGCCATACTAAAATGTTTGAGAAACACTTATGTAGAACGTCTAACTTCAATAACACCCGCAGCGAAACACTGGAAATTCCTTCCTTGAAAGACGGTGCGTGGGAAGCTTACATCCGCTACCGTCACAATAACTTTTAAAGGTGAGAGAGGATGCCATATGTGGGCTATTGAATGAGAATATGTTTTAGGTGAGAGAATATGCAAAATGTGTGCTGTTGAATGAGGATATGTTTTAGGTGAGAGATGATGCCACATGTGGGCTATTGAATGAGGATATGTTTTAGGTGAGAGATGATGCCACATGAGGGCTATTGAATGAGGATATATTTTAGGTGAGAGATGATGCCACATGAGGGCTATTGAATGAGAATATGTTTTAGGTGAGAGATGATGCCACATGAGGGCTATTGAATGAGGATATGTTTTAGGTGAGAGATGATGCCACATGAGGGCTATTGAATGAGGATATGTTTTAGGTGAGAGATGATGCCACATGAGGGCTATTGAATGAGGATATGTTTTAGGTAAGAGATAATGCCACATGAGGGCTATTGAATGAGAATATGTTTTAGGTGAGAGATGATGCCACATGAGGGCTATTGAATGAGGATATGTTTTAGGTGAGAGATGATACCACATGAGGGCTATTGAATGAGGATATGTTTTAGGTGAGAGATGATGCCACATGAGGGCTATTGAATGAGGATATGTTTTAGGTGAGAGATGATGCCACATGAGGGCTATTGAATGATGATATGTTTTAGGTGAGAGATGATGCCACATGAGGGCTATTGAATGAGGATATGTTTTAGGTGAGAGATGATGCCACATGAGGGCTATTGAATGAGGATGTGTTTTAGGTGAGAGATGATGCCACATGAGGGCTATTGAATGAGGATATGTTTTAGTTGAGAGATGATGCCACATGAGGGCTATTGAATGAGGATGTGTTTTAGGTGAGAGATGATGCCACATGAGGGCTATTGAATGAGGATATGTTTTAGGTGAGAGATGATGCCACATGTGGGCTATTGAATGAGAATATGTTTTAGGTGAGAGATGCCACATGTGGGCTATTGAATGAGGATATGTTTTAGGTGAGAGAGGGTGCCACATGTGGGCTATTGAATGAGGATATGTTTTAGGTGAGAGATGATGCCACATGTGGGTTATTGAATGAGGATATGTTTTTATTGATCAGACGCATATCAATTCTTAATGTTTTAATGATTACAACGTTTTCACCTGGATACTAGCAAAATACCCGCGCTTCGAAGTAGGATTGAGTTAGCGTTGGGAACCCGTGTACTGAATTTCTTGAAGACAGGCCCATGAGTAACAAATTTGAATATACCGACATATAATTGAAATAGGTACGTTCATCGGTTTCAGTTAGCACAGAGAAGCTGCCTCCCAAATTTGGTAACGATGATGTCATAAATAAGAATGTTTGTAGCCAGAAAATCTTCTCGGGAATGCGATCAAAAACTTCGCAAAGTTGCATGATGATCGGATAAATAACAAAATATACAATTTCCATATGAAAAAAATCTATATTAATGGCCCTCCAAGACTAATAAGTGCAAGACGTAAAGTTCGAAACAACTGTTGATTTCAATCTGGATCATAATGAAAATATACGTCAATATTTGTCAAGATCGGTTGGAAATCAATGGAAAATAAAGTCATAAACGTTTAAGAAAAAAAGATTTTAGGATCCGGCCCCGAAATAAATGAACCTTTGGACTTTAATACCCTTAATTTTTTAATATGTGCCATCAAGTTTTTATGTACCAAATTTAGTCAAGATCCATACAGAAGCTAAACTTGAATTTTATATGGCTCATATTAGAACAGAGTAACATGTTGGGGTCCCTGCCCGAATAAGTGGTAATTATGCAAGAATACTTTTTTTAGGAGTAATTCCAATAAAGTCTCAAAGTTTCATTGCGATTATATAAAAATAAATAATATTTATACAATTTAAATAAAGGAAAAATGACATTAAAAACCCCGGGCCCAATCAGAGCGAGATGTAAAGTTCAAAACACCAGTTGATTTTAATCATGATCATGATGGATACATGTACTGGTCATTATTTTTTTAGATCCCTTGAAATCCAATGAGGAAAAAGTCTTAAACGATTAAGAAAAAGATATTAGGGGCCCCGGCTTTATCCTTCAGTATCTTAATAATGACAATTACTATTTCATGTACCAAGTTTGGTCAAGATCCATTCATCAACACAGCAGCCGAAGTTTGAATAAATATGTATTTAGCTAATATGTATTTTTTTAAAGTACTTTTTGCCCCCCGGCCCTGAGAATAGTTTTTTTTTATTTCATGTGTTACCATTTCAAGAATGTACTCAACAACTTCCCAAAGATTCATGCTTCTACCAACACGGGAAGATATAGAATTAGGGACGAGTCAGTCAGTCAGGGCTTTGTCTTTTATTAACAATCCTTTAGCGGCTATTCTTTATCCCGGATTTGGTGATTCTGTGTTCTTCATTTTCAGGGTTTGATACTTATATATAAACATAAAGCTTCTTGTCATGTCATGTACATAATAGTGAAATTAACAATGTATTTACTATCATCTCCTAAAACCAAAGTCTCCACAAGACGATAGAATATACTAAAGATTTAACATCAATATTAATTAAGCCAAGCATTGTTCAACTTGTGAGCAGTGAACACAAATATCATTCTAAATTTTTTTATCAAAGGCTTAGAATTTACATAAGGCATTCTTTCTCTTAACAATTACTTCCGATTCGTATTTCTAAAGTTCTGAATATTTCTGTAAACTTTAGCTACTCTGTTGATGAATGGATCTTGACCAAACTGGGTACATAAAAAGTTAATGGTCTTTATTAAAATACTAAAAACGGAAAAGAAACGAAATAATATATATGTGTTAAATGATAACGTGAAATGAAATTTTGTTTTGAAAAATTTTGAAGAATGAAATAAAATATCAATAAATATGTTGTTCTCGGGCGCCGTGGCGCCAGCACCACCCACTTTTTTTAGGACACCTACGGCGCCCACCTTTTTAAATCCTTTATATTAACTCGTGGTGTCTGTTTGTTTGAACCCTTGATTGCTTGCTTGATTGTCGGTCGCCAAAACTTTGGATCGATTTTTAACCCACTTCCTCGTAAGCTAGCGAGCTGAAATTTAGCAGGCTGTTTTTTGGCTATGATGAAAACTATGTATCAAAATTTCAGATCGATCGCATGTATTGTAATTAAAATATTTAATTTTTAGATTATTTTGTTTATCTCTATGTATCATGTTATTTTTTTTGAGATATAGTGTCGCGGTGCGTATTATATTGAACAACCTTTCTGTCGCGCAATAAGGTGCGTATTTTATTGACAACACTTTATTATATTAAACACGTTTTACGAGACATAACTACAATTTTGTATTTTTGGATGGTCTTGTGCTGCGTATTATAATGAACTTTCTTTTAGTTACGTCTCATACATAAAGGATTTATAGTCAAAAACTTCGTTTTTTACGGTTTTTTTTATTCAAAAGCCCAACTAACTTATCCTTGTATGATAAAAAGAAAAATTAAACTTCCTGAAATGTACACAAAGTATTTTATAATAGGGTGTTGTTGTTTTTTTATCAAAAGCCCAAGTAACTTATCCTTATATGATAAATACGAAATATTCCTGAAATGTATACAAAGTATTTTATAATTAACAATCCTCAAATCCTCTTTCTACATCGTTCCTTTTTACAAAACTAAAAAGCTAAAACAGTGACGCCATGTAATGATTTTTAAGTCTATATTTTCAATTTTAATAAAAAGCAGAGTGATGCTCCTTAGCGTTAGGGACTGAGTCAGTCAGTGGTAATTTAGGGTGTTTATATATATTATACTTGTTCATTCAAAATTCCAAGCTTCTTATATTGAAAGATCATTACATGTAACATATTTCAAATAGCCCATGCCCGTAGCTCAATGTCTTTATTCAACCAAGTCAAAGTGTATTGTGCTAATTTCTTTGTAGTATTTAAAAAAATATTTTCAATTAGATAGTTAACGGACATTTTTTTTTAATTGATTTAGTATTTTTACAAGTTGATAAGCGTTTACCTTATTAAAACATGCAGTTAAATATACTAAAAGGCGAATGAAAAAATGTTGCTACAATTAAAACTAGCAATTAATACGATTCATCATACGTGGAAAAAACCTTTTTTTCTGTCTGTCGAATTTTCAAACATGGAGAAATTGTTCAAATTGTTACAAATTATTTTTATAAAAGACATAAAATTGTATCGTCATTTGAACTGTCTCAATAATTCATTAAAATTGCTTAAGAAAACCAATAGCGAGAAGCATTCTAAGAGTATTATTTTATTTTTTTACACACTTTATTCAAAATTAAATTCAAACAAAATTCACAATGCAATGATTGCAATGAAGATCACAAAAGCAACCCCCTAGGAGTTCAAATGTGTTTTTTTTTGTTTTTTTAATGTTTAATTCAATTAAACTTAAAATGAACTTACACGTTCACCTACAGTGTATGGCTGTGAGCAATGATGGTATCTGGTTTACTGGAGACGTGTTGTCAGAAATGGATGTCTGCCAGAGTCAAAATTAGGTTGTGTATGAAAGCACGAAATGAAAGCGAGGCTTAAATTACACTTACATGGTCACCATTGAAAGGGAAAATCAAACTGAAACCTGCATTCTGGTTGCTCAGTATTAATCCTTTCATAAGTCAAGATTGTATGGTGAGATGTGTGGCTTAAACACACAACGGAGAACTCGTTTAATGGGATAGAGGTGAAGCAACCCCTGTGAATGACGGAAAACAAGGCGTAGTTTAAAGTAACGTAACGTTGTTTTTCCCTCAAGGTACATTCATTTAAATTAAAATTTATCCTTTTAAAAGTCGAGACTGTAGCGTGAGATGTGTAGCTTAAAATATTTGAGGAAAAAATGCTATCATATTTAAACATTAATCAATGCTACAAAATGTGAGGAATGATTGTGAGTGTTACTTGTTAACTACAATTTTTTGAACAATCCAAAAATGTTTAATCAATAAAAAATCTAATGGAAACATAAATTAACGAAAAATATTAGTGTCGTAAGCGCTTTATAAATATTGTCATATCTGTGGCTGACGATGGCTGGTATTGTCATATCTGTGGCTGACGATGGCTGGTATTGTCATATCTGTGGCTGACGATGGCTGGTATTGTCATATCTGTGGCTGACGATGGCTGGTATTGTCATATCTGTGGCTGACGATGGCTGTCATATCTGTGGCTGACGATGGCTGTCATATCTGTGGCTGACGATGGCTGGTATTGTCATATCTGTGGCTGACGATGGCTGGTATTGTCATATCTGTGGCTGACGATGACTGTCATATCTGTGGCTGACGATGGCTGTCATATCTGTGGCTGACGAAGGCTGGTAACAACGAAATTGTCATATCTGTGGCTGACGAAGGCTGGTAACAACGAAATTGTCATATCTGTGGCTGACGAAGGCTGGTATTGTCATATCTGTGGCTGACGATGGCTGTCATATCTGTGGCTGACGATGGCTGTCATATCTGTGGCTGACGAAGGCTGGTAACAACGAAATTGTCATATCTGTGGCTGACGATGGCTGGTATTGTCATATCTGTGGCTGACGATGGCTGTCATATATGTGGCTGACGATGGCTGTCATTATATCTGTGGCTGACGATGGCTGTCATATCTGTGGCTGACGAAGGCTGGTAACAACGAAATTGTCATATATGTGGCTGACGAGGGCTGGTATGGTCATATCTGTGGCTGTCGATGGCTGTCATATATGTGGCTGACGATGGCTGTCATATCTGTGGCTGACGATGGCTGTCATATCTGTGGCTGACGATGGCTGTCATATCTGTGGCTGACGATGGCTCTTATATCTGTGGCTGACGATGGCTGGAAACAACGAAATTCAAAAGCAGGAGATAACACGGAAAAATACAGGGGGGGGGGTATTTATTTACTATTTGACATTGATAATGAGAAGGTGTGACCGTTATTTACCTATGTTATTTTACTCCAAATCTATCAAGAAATCACCCTTTATGCATAGCATCATAAGTTGCCAATTGTTTCTCGGTCTACTGCAAAGGGATTGGTTATTTTGGATTTAAATCCCTCAAGTGATACATTACTTAAGATGTGTTACCAAGGAGACAAATATTAAATCATGCCACACGTGTTTTCGTGTGGCATGATTCTAAAAGCTCTTCTAAAGTCTCATCCCCAGATTATAGAAGCGTTAGAGTGTTTACAACAAGACCTGTCACAGAAGGTGGACACCAGAAGTGAAGAAGACAAAAATTGCAACGACGATACAAGAATTTGAATTTGCATACAGAATTTTACCCTTTGGTGTCACCCGGTGCAGTCCGCACTTCCCAAAATCTCTAGTGGCGCCAACTGTTGTTTTGTTTCTTAGTTGGTTTGCTTAATATTGAACATACCAGCGGTCAGTGGGGGATTGGGGCAGAAGGGTGCACCCATGTGGGCTTGTGTCTCGGGCACCAAGATGGCTTAATCCGGCCCTGGCTCCTCTCCCCACCCCTCTAAGTGCGTAACTTTATTTTATGTACGGCCCCTGATGTCAGAAATCAAATTTATGAACAGTTGTTTATTGATTTCATCATTTTCTATCTTCTCTGGGAATTCGTACAATTGATCAAACATCTACGCTGAAATAATCTTCCATGAAAGCAGACACTTTTTCAACTCAGAGTAATTGAATGTGTCTGTTTTTCTTGCAGAGATGAATTAGGTTTATTATTATCTTAAAAAATGTCAGCCAAGTCAGCCAGAACAGCGACACATAAGATATTAAATTATCAACAAGCTTTGACAATTATTATTGTTTTCCCAACAAAATTCTTTCACAGCATCAGGTAATTCAAACAATCTGTTAAACACTTTCCCCCTTGATAATCAGCGAACTCCAGTAAGCATAAGGGGCCGTCCATAAAGTACGTCACGCTATGTTTGACCTTTTTAGATCCCCTTCCCACCCCCCCTGTCACAAACTGTCACAAATCTCACCCCCTCCCCCCTAAAGTACGTTACACTTTTGAAAAAAAAATTAATTATTAAACTGTATTAAAATATAAAAGTTCCACTTGAAAGTAGGGATGTACCAGATTCAAAATTTTGAAATCCGGCCGGAGCTGAATTTGGCCGGATTTATGAAGGGAAATCCGGCTGGAACCGGAATCAGATTTGTTAAAATAGCCGGATTCCGGATTTGCGGAGCCATTATGAATATACATATAAATTAGGGATCTACCGGCCAGTCGGATTTATGAAGTGAAACCTGCCGAAGCCGGAGCATGCTGTTTATAATGGCCGGAGCCGAAATACCATACACCCCACTTAAAAGAACAATCAGATTATTAAAATTTAGGGCTGTTAACGATTAATTTAAATTTAAACGTTAACTGTTGAAAAATTAACGATTAATTAATGGTTAATTTCGATTAAATCCAAAAATTGAAATTTATGGTGTCATAAGCAACTTTTATTAAACGTACTTGTCGAAAATCGAAATAATACTGGAATGTCTTCTTTATATGACATCTTTTAACCAAAAACGCAAACCCATAAGGGTATTGATTTTATTTGGTTCAAGTGATGAGCGGGTCTTGTTGACAATATAACTAGCTGAGCTGAACAATCGTTCACATAGCGTTAGACTGTCTCAGCTGAATTTTCTGATACTGTAGTGGATGGTTGGTTTGCATGTGATATGTAAGCGAAGTGTGAGAAACATGGTGTTACCTGCCTACAGTGAAGGGCTAGAATAGAAGGTGTACTTAGTGTTGAAGTGAGCATTAGATGTGCTCTACGGGCAAAAGTGGGCAAGGCGACCATGAGCCGTGACGAAGTGAGAACCAGTGCTGAAGACGTAACTGAGGGGGACGACTTTGAAGTCTGGGAACGCCCACTAGTTATCGGTCGAGCGAGACGAACAGGTCTGGATTCATGGATTCAGAAGTACATTTTAAATATGAAAACGCCATTTTTAGGCTTTAACTTTAACTTGCTATGGACACTATGGTAAGTGGGAAAAAGTAAATTCCCTATTTAAAGACAAATTCGATTTAAGGACGTCCTCCGGTCTCCAGTAGGTCCCTTATAGGGGGCTAGGTGTATACAGGACTGGATTAACCATTAGCCAAACCAGGTTTTTCAACCAGTTGAGTTCACGCGTTGACGTCACCCGTCGATGGCCACGCCCCCTCCCGTCCCTTCCCCCGGTTTTAAAGCCAGGGGATATCACTCGGTGTCAGTCTGTAAATGTTTGTCGCGTTTGAACATAATCAATACTTTTATTTATGTCTCATATATAAGGGATTTATTGTTAAAAACTTAGTTTTTACGGGGTTGTTTTATTTTAAATATTAATAACAACGATGCGGAAATAAACTTTCATAAAATGTCATCCTTTTAAATAAAATAAACAAATGTGAGTCGAAGAAGGCTTTCAAATTGTAATGAAATAATGAATTAGTTTCAAATAGTAAAACTGAACGATAGAACAAACAGCTGGACGCTACTCCACGTGTGTCACAGTTGTGTTCATGGTGAGAAGAGCTTGATTGAAGTGGTCAGAAACACAAAGAAGTTTGCAAACATGGTTGAATAGAGTGGGCAGATCCTGTTGGCTCTATTGGGGACAAATTCTGTGTTAAGAAAAAAATATCAATATTGTGCAGATCATTAAATTTTTCATAACAATATTAATGCTAACACCTCCATGATATTTCAGTTAAATTAAAAAAATGAAGTGTTTAGATTTATAAAACTTACATAAACTTGTAAAAGAAACTAGTAATTTTGAACATTTCATGACAGTTTGGCTATGTTAATTAGAGAAAAATAAAAACAATTATTCTTTATTGTTTCTACGTATAAATGTTAAAATAACTTAATCCGCTCTCTTTTTGACGTGCTCTAATCAATTCCCATTTTCCTCCAATGTCAACTAAATTCTTTGACCCGGTCACGCCCTCCGTATGTATCTACTACACACACTGAACTAGACACATCGTTAAATAGTTCATCAGATGAGGATCTATGTCAACCGTGCTGCTAGGAGGTCTACAAACATTCTGACTGCAACTTATCAACAACCACGCCTCTAACAAAAACACAAGTTATAGAACTTTAACTTATCAACAACAGATTTACACAAGTTATAGAACTTTAACTTATCTACAACATTTACACAAGTTATAGAACTTTACCTTATCAACAACATTTACACAAGTTATAGAACTTTACCTTATCAACAACAGATTTACACAAGTTATAGAACTTTACCTTATCAACAACATTTACACAAGTTATTGAACTTTACATTATCAACAACATTTACACAAGTTATTGAACTTTACCTTATCAACAACATTTACACAAGTTATTGAACTTTACCTTATCAACAACATGTACACAAGTTATTGAACTTTACCTTATCAACAACATTTACACAAGTTATTGAACTTTACCTTATCAACAACATTTACACAAGTTATTGAACTTTACCTTATCAACAACATTTACACAAGTTATTGAACTTTACCTTATCAACAACATTTACACAAGTTATTGAACTTTACCTTATCTACAACATTTACACAAGTTATTGAACTTTACCTTATCAACAACATTTACACAAGTTATAGAACTTTACCTTATCAACAACATTTACACAAGTTATAGAACTTTACCTTATCAACAACATTTACACAAGTTATAGAACTTTACCTTATCTACAACATTTACACAAGTTATAGAACTTTACCTTATCGACAACATTTACACAAGTTATAGAACTTTACCTTATCAACAACATTTACACAAGTTATTGAACATTGCCTTTTATACAACAGTTTTACACAAGTATTTCAATTTAACTTATATACAACATTTTACACAAGTTTTGTAACTTTACCTTATCTACAACAGTTTTAGTATTACAAATAACATCATTCAAATTCTGCGATTTTCACTTACCAAATGAACATTTGTTGGAAATAGCCCCCTGGCAAAGCTCAATAAGAAACTTTCATTCATGCAAATACTGCCAACCTACTAACAAAAACAATTTAAGAATGCCACGCATGCAAACATTGTTGGACAGTCAAAGAAGTTGAGGATACAATGAAACCTCGTTTATCGCTGGACCGGAGATCCCGCGATGGGTGAAAATGCACGAAATAAGTACACATACTGTTAAGCAATACGTAATTGGTATATAGTTTACAGTTACTGTATAGCTAAGTACACGCAGTTATTTATGAGGGGATGATGAATATGCATTGCACTAAAAGTTATGACGATGAAGGTGATGCTGACTTTTACTGCGCGGCCGATAATTGCATTTTACGTCTCTTCAGACGGCGGTGCCATTCCTGAGGCTCGTCTTCTAATACTAAATACTACTACTATATTGAAAAATCAGCTAAGCAGTGAATCCAGGAAAGTTGAGCCGCGAAGTAGTAAATCCAGAAAAGGTGAGGATCTGCGAAGTAGCGAGGAAATACTGTAAGTCTTCAAACAAATAGTGTGGGACCAACAATCAGCTGAGCAATGAAACGCCCCACAGAGTTAGTTCCTTTAAAAATAAGCTGAGCAATGAAACGCCCCACAGAGTTAGTTCCTTTAAAAATAAGCTGAGCAATGAAACGCCCCACAGAGTTAGTTCCTTTAAAAATAAGCTGAGCAATGAAACGCCCCACAGAGTTAGTTCCTTTAAAAATAAGCTGAAAAAATGAAACGCCCCACAGAGTTAGTTCCTTTAAAAATAAGCTGAGCAATGAAACGCCCCACAGAGTTAGTTCCTTTAAAAATAAGCTGAGCAATGAAACGCCCCACAGAGTTAGTTCCTTTAAAAATAAGCTGAGCAATGAAACGCCCCACAGAGTTAGTTCCTTTAAAAATGAGCTGAGCAATGAAACGCCCCACAGAGTTAGTTCCTTTAAAAATAAGCTGAGCAATGAAACGCCCCACAGAGTTAGTTCCTTTAAAAATAAGCTGAGCAATGAAACGCCCCACAGAGTTAGTTCCTTTAAAAGTAAGCTGAGCAATGAAACGCCCCACAGAGTTAGTTCCTTTAAAAATAAGCTGAGCAATGAAACGCCCCACAGAGTTAGTTCCTTTAAAAATAAGCTGATCAATGAAACGCCCCACAGAGTTAGTTCCTTTAAAAATAAGCTGAGCAATGAAACGCCCCACAGAGTTAGTTCCTTTAAAAATAAGCTGAGCAATGAAACGCCCCACAGAGTTAGTTCCTTTAAAAATAAGCTGAGCAATGAAACGCCCCACAGAGTTAGTTCCTTTAAAAATAACCCGCTCAAACACGTACAACATGAGTTAAAACATATTTGGAATGTGGTTAAAACATTTAACATGTTAGGATAGGGTTAAAACATTTAACATGTTTGGTTAGGGTTAAAATATTCGACCACGTAAAGCAATAACAACATTTGTGAATGTAGTTCAAACATTTACCTTTCAAAAGATCTTCCAATGTGTAAGCTGTAAAAATATATGAAATATAATAAATAAAAAGTGTTATTGATTTGTGAGTTTAAAGTTTAATCATTTGACTTTAAAACATTATTTTTTTTAAAATTCCTCTTCAACTTAAGAAATGTTGCCTCATGTTCTATCAATTCATCTTAGCATTGTCTCCTTCCTTCATTCGGTAATTACCACCTAGTTTTATTTGAGAATGTATGTTGCACCTAAATAAAAGTGGGCGCCGCAGCACAAACTATGTTATATACATACTTTGTGTACATTTCAGGAATATTTCGTATTTATCATACAAGGATAAGTTACTTGGGCGTTTGACATAAAAAATATAATTAAAAAATAAAAAACTATTATAAAATACTTTGTTTACATTTAAGAAATTTTAATATTACGTATTTATCATACAAGGATAAGTTAGTTGGGCTTTTTAAAAAGGTGGGCAAAAAAAGGGGGCGCCGCAGCACAAACCGATTGAGTGGTGAAACTTAGTAAGGAGCTCTTATTCTCATTGAGACGTAAGTTACAAATTAAACAAAAACAAAAAACTTTAAAAGATTGTTTCGTTGCTAATGTGGTCACGTGAGGGATTTTCATTGAACCGATCGTTTAGGTTATTCTTCCCGCTGTGGTGGAGGGAGAAGTGAGGTGGGGTTCGTCCATGGTGTCTGCATGTCAAAGACCATTTGGCTTTATGTCATTTCAAACAAAAAACTCCGCCTTTCATATGTCCAGCCTTTTCTTAAATCCGCCTTTCATATGTCCAGCCTTTTCTTAACTCCGCCTTTCATATGTCCAGCCTTTTCTTAACTCCGCCTTTCATATGTCCAGCCTTTTCTTAACTCCGCCTTTTATATGTCCAGCCTTTTCTTAACTCCGCCTTTCATATGTCCAGCCTTTTCTTACATTTACAGCTCTGTCTGGTGCGGCTTTTTCTTACTTTTTTTCCTTATCTGTCGTATTGTTGTTTTTGGGACTGTTTTATTATTGCATGTAAAGTGTTATTTTTGTTATTAAAAAGTTTTTGCGTATAACGTATTTCATTTTATTTCATAATTTCTTTCTAGGTGAAAAAAATGTGTTTTCATCTTTTTTTTTAACATCGAACAAAGTAAAATTTTAGATTGTGTTTCACCCCCCTGAGGGTTCTGACAATTATAATGTAGTTGTTTTTTATTATCATTAGTTTAATTAATATTTTTTTAAAATCTTATTACTTTCATAAACGTTTCTTCATGTCAAGCCTCAAGCTTGGTATTTTTTTTTATTTTTCATATGCGGATTTCAAGAGTACTTAGGGAAAAAAGACATGATTAGTTTGGATAACCCCGAATAACATACATGACGTAGTTCGCCTTTATTGTTTGCTTATGTTTTATTTGATACTTCTTCTGGAAGGAAATTTATACTCCAATTATTTCACTAGTTTTTTTTTAATCATCTATGACTTTTTGTAAGATGTTGGTATTTTTTATGACTTTATTTTTCTATAGATTATTCAATAAAATTGACATAAAAAACATCAAAATTTGCTCATGATTGTATACTATTTGGGGAAAACATTAATATAAATTTAAGAGTGTTTCAGAAATTCTCTTTTGGAACTCACGAGTGTTTTCTATTGGTGCTCATTTGCATCCCTAATTATTTGTTTGTTTTCCTACCATTAGGAAACCATAAATCCACTGGTGTAGCGGACCAGGTTGTATGAAGCGACGTTGAGCCTAAGTAGTGGACCAAAGATGCTACCAAAATATTTAAGTTTTTCAGTAAACTGGAATTGTGAACTTTATCATTTGCATTTTAGAAGTTTAGTTATATTGTATTCCAATTTCAATATAATTATGTAATCCTTTTCCAATCATGGGGCATCTTGACATGCTTTAGAGAGGCTGGAAAATTATCTCAAGAAATTCGCTTGTTTAGTCACTTGAGTCATTTGGCTGGAAATTCATCTGGATTATGAGTTTAGTTTGTTTTTAAGTTTATTGGAAACTTATTTATGGATTTTTTTATTCTACAGCTAGGTGACCTACATCTTCTATTTTATTTTTATTAAACTGGAACAAGATAAGATGAAGTGGAGCGCGAATGTGTTTGTGTTAGATTATTACTTCTAAAAAGTCTTTTGTGTGACAAGTACATAAAACATTTTTAAGATAAATTTGCTAAATTTTCATTAAGTTTGTTATTGTTATATATCATTTATTTCCGAGATAAATTAATTAGGTAGTTTTCTTTCATATTTGCACCGTTATTCTGTTGTTTAGCCATCAGTCGGATGTCATAGCGTCAAATTTTCTACTGGAATATTGACTTCAATATGCTTCAAAGATATGAAACATGAATTTATTCATTAAAAAAAAGTTACACAAAAGATTCGCTTTTTATTGTAATAGTGAGGGACAAGTTAAATATATATGTGTATAGTATAGTCGGTGCTCGAGTGGCAGCGCACTCGACTTGCGTACCGATGGTCACGGGTTCGAATCCATGTGAAGGCAAGGATTTTTTCCCGGGGCCTAGGGCTTCCCTGAGTCACCCAGCTCCGAATGGGTACCTAACACTAGTTAGGCGGCTGGGTAATGCGTGGAACCCACAAAGCCGTGGCGTGTGAACCCTGCATCACTTGCCAATAGATCATCTGTCATTATCTTCTGCATAGAAGGAGCGTCTGTATAGATAAGATTAAGAGAAAAAAAAACTACGGGCTTTAAATTATCTGTAAAGGGAAATAAATAAAATAAAGTGATGTTCCGACTCTTATTACTTACAGCACTTTAATCCTGATTTTGTAAATTCCTTAAATCCCTTGGTTATTAAATTTGTCGCATCTTCTTTTTTAAATTTGGGGCATTCTTTCAGTGAAAACATACACCTCAGAAGGTCCTTATAACTCCTGTTTTTTTTTAAAAAAGAAAGAAATCACTCATTGAAATAAGAACACCTTGTTATCACTCATTAAAATAAGAACACCTTGTTATCACTCATTGAAATATGAACCCCTTGTTATCACTCATTAAAATAAGAAAACCTTGTTATCACTCATTGAAATAAGAATACCTTGTTATCACTCATTAAAATAAGAACACCTTGTTATCACTCGTTGAAATATGAACCCCTTGTTATCACTCATTGAAATAAGAACACCTTGTTATCACTCATTAAAATAAGAACACCTTGTTATCACTTAATGAAATAAGAACACCTTGTTATCACTCATTGAAATAAAAACTCCTTGTTATCACTCGTTGAAATAAGAACTCCTTGTTATCACTCGTTGAAATAAGAACACCTTGTTATCACTCATTGAAATAAGAACACCTTGTTACTGACCAACTTACAATCATGAGACCTGATCCCCATTTCCATGCTGTACAACATAAGGCTAGCGAGGTTGTTACTTGTAACAACGCAAATTTTCACAGCTTAATCTCACGTTCTTTTTCAGCATTGCACTCTGCGTAATTTCCTTTCAAAATCACTTAACACTTTTTTTTTATAATGATCGCAGTCCGCGCCTAAAACTTATGTGAATCAGATCAGTAGCTATTCTCACTAACACAAAATAAACAATTCTCACTAACACAAAACAACAATTCTCACTACATGTATTACAAAATAAAAAATCTCCTAGATGACATCACTACGGACGTCAAAGCTTAATGACGTCAAAGCTTAATGACGTCAAAGCTTAATGACGTCAAAGCTTAATGACGTCAAAGCTTAATGACGTCAAAGCTTAATGACGTCAAAGCTTAATGACGTCAAAGCTTAATGACGTCAAAGCCTAATGACGTCAAAGCTTAATGACGTCAAAGCCTAATGACGTCAAAGCCTAATGACGTCAAAGCTTAATGACGTCAAAGCCTAATGACGTCAAAGCTTAATGACGTCAAAGCTTAATGACGTCAAAGCTTAATGACGTCAAAGCTTAATGACGTCAAAGCCTAATGACGTCAAAGCCTAATGACGTCAAAGCTTAATGACGTCAAAGCTTAATGACGTCAAAGCCTAATGACGTCAAAGCCTAATGACGTCAAAGCTTAATGACGTCAAAGCTTAATGACGTCAAAGCCTAATGACGTCAAAGCCTAATGACGTCAAAGCTTAATGACGTCAAAGCCTAATGACGTCAAAGCCTAATGACGTCAAAGCTTAATGACGTCAAAGCCTAATGACGTCAAAGCCTAATGACGTCAAAGCCTAATGACGTCAAAGCCTAATGACGTCAAAGCTTAATGACGTCAAAGCCTAATGACGTCAAAGCCTAATGACGTCAAAGCCTAATGACGTCAAAGCTTAATGACGTCAAAGCTTAATGACGTCAAAGCCTAATGACGTCAAAGCTTAATGACGTCAAAGCCTAATGACGTCAAAGCCTAATGACGTCAAAGCTTAATGACGTCAAAGCCTAATGACGTCAAAGCTTAATGACGTCAAAGCCTAATGACGTCAAAGCCTAATGACGTCAAAGCTTAATGACGTCAAAGCCTATTGACGTCAAAGCTTAATGACGTCAAAGCTTAATGACGTCAAAGCCTAATGACGTCAAAGCCTAATGACGTCAAAGCCTAATGACGTCAAAGCCTATTGACGTCAAAGCCTATTGACGTGCAACCCAAACACATGTGTGTGCTCTATGTGTCATTTTAAGACTGCAATATGGGCGACAAAAAAATATTAACTTTTCCATAACTTTTCCACATGGGTTTGTTTTTAAGGACGCGGTGGTCGAGTGACAGCACGCGCTTGATTGGCGTACCGATTGTTACGGGTTCGAATCCATGTGAAGGCAAGGATATGTTCCCCGGGCATAGGGAGTCCCTGAGTCACCCAGCTCCGAATGGGTACCTAACACTAGTTAGGTGGCTGGGTAATGCGTGGAACCCACAAGGCCGTGGCCTGTGAACGCTGCATCACTTGCCAACAGATCTCTGTCATGGTCTGTGGACGCAATGATCTTCTGCATAGAAGGAGCGTCTGTATAAGATAAGATAGGATAAGATAGGATAAGATAGGATAAGATAGGATAAGATAGGGTAAGATAGGATAAGATAGGATAAGATAGGATAAGATAGGATAAGATAGGATAAGATAGGATAAGATAGGATAAGATAGGATAAGATAGGATAAGATAGGATAAGATAGGATAAGATAGGATAAGATATGATAAGATAAGATTAGATAAGATAAGGACCTTCTGGTCCCTTTTACTTTGCTGCTGTTAGGTTTAAAAAAACACCTTAAAACACCTTACCCACAAATTTTGTCGACTTCATTAATTTTGAAAATCCGAATCGCCAACGTATAGTCTTCTGAACATTTGTCAATGGCCTTTGTGCAATCTGTAAGAAAATATGTTGTTGTTTTTTTCAATTTAATTGCTTCAATCGGGTTTGTTTACAACTTTTTTACATTTTTTAATCCAAATTTTATTATCTAATTATTCAGGTTTTACCTTTTAATTATTTATCTTTATGTATGTGCCATAGGGGCCGTCCATAAATTACGTCACGATCCAGAGGCGGAGGGGTTGTAAGAAAGTGTGACAGTTTGTGTCAGGGGGAGGGGGGATCCAGCAATGTGTGACGTCACGCTGTTTTATATTAAATTTTAATTATTTCGTTAATAAAAAACCAAATTTTTGTTCGAATGTTTGACGTACTTTGGGGGGGGGGTCCTAGATTTGTGACTGTTTGTGACAGGGGGAGGGGGGAGTTAAAAATGGCCAAAAATAGCGTGACGTACTTTATGGACGGCCCCAAACTCGTAAGTTATCATAGTTTGAGCTTAATGTGTCAAATGTTTTACATTTAAGTATCTACTTACTGCTCTTATATGGCATCTACTTACTGCTCTTATATGGCATCTACTTACTGCTCTTATATGGCATCTACTTACTGCTCTTATATGGCATCTACTTACTGCTCTTATATGGCATCTACTTACTGCTCTTATATGGCATCTACTTACTTATATGGCATCTACTTACTGCTCTTATATGGCATCTACTTACTGCTCTTATATGGCATCTACTTACTGCTCTTATATGGCATCTACTTACCACTCTTATATGGCATCTACTTACTGCTCTTATATGGCATCTACTTACTGCTCTTATATGGCATCTACTTACCACTCTTATATGGCATCTACCTACTGCTCTTATATGGCATCTACTTACCATTCTTATATTAAATCTACTTATCATTTTTATATGGCATCTACTTACCACATTATATGGCATCTACTTACTACTCTTAAATGGCATCTAATTACCACTTTTATATGGCATCTACTTACCACTTTTATATGGCATCTAATTATCACTCTTATATGGCATCTACTTACCACTCTTATTTGGTATCTACTTATTACTCATAAATGGCATCTACTTACCACTTTTATATGGCATCGACTTACCACTTTTATATGGCATCTACTTACCACTCTATATTACATCTACTTAACACTCTTATAGTACAACTTCTTACCACTTTTTTATATCATCTACTTAACACTCTTATTTTACATATACTTACCACTCTTATATTACATCTCCTTACCATTCTTATATTAAATCTACTTATCATTTTTATATGGCATCTACTTACCACTTTTATATGGCATCTACTTACTGCTCTTATATTACATCTACTTACCACACTTATATGGAATCAACTTACCACTCTTTTTCTACATCAACTTACCACTCTTATACAACATCTAATTACCACTCTTATATGACATCTACTTACCACTATTTTGCTAAATCTATTTACCACTCTTATATTACATCTATTTACAACTCTTTTATTGCATCTACTTACCACTCTTATATTAAATCTACTTATCATTTTATATGGCATCTACTTACCACTTTATATGGCATCTACTTAACACTCTTATATTACATCTACTTAACACTCTTATATTACATCTACTTACCATGCTTATATTACACCTACTTATGACGTATATATGACATCTACTTACCACTCTTATATGGCATCTACTTACCACTCTTATATGGCATCTACTTACCACTCTTATATGGAATCTACTTACCACTCTTATATTACATCTACTTAACACTCTTATATGGCATCTACTTACCACTCTTATATTACATCTACTTACCACTCTTATATGGCATCTACTTACCACTCTTATATTACATCTACTTAACACTCTTATATGGCATCTACTTACCACTCTTATAGTACATCTACTTACCACTCTTATATTACATCTACTTAACACTCTTATATGGCATCTACTTACCACTCTTATAGTACATCTACTTAACACTCTTATATGGCATCTACTTACCACTCTTATATGGCATCTACTTAACACTCTTATATTACATCTACTTACTATTCGAATCTCCAACAGTGCTGGTGACGACCGTCAAAAGTACAGCGATTAAGAGAAGTTTCATTTTCACCAATGTCAGATTATTTCTATAGAATTACGTGCACAAGGTATTTATATTTAGCTGTTGGTTTTTTAAAATAAATATATTCATATATTATACTTAACTTAATCGTTCACTGGAACAATTGTATTTAATTATACTAAAAACCTTAGCATTCCCCAAACAGTTTGAGACGAATGAGTTATCGACTTTAGTTATTTATGATATTTGCACGGGCTTATTTTCAATGATCCTTCAAGCTGCGCCGCTGCGCAACCGCGCAGATATCTGACCGCAAAAGTCTAAAATTGCAATAATTCTCCACATGTGAAAGAATATAAAGAAAACCTATTCTGATTACTTCTCTAATGCAATTGCATTAATGTAACCAACATGGTGACGACACATTAATGTAACCAACATGGTGACGACACATTAATGTAACCAACATGGTGACGACACATTAATGTAACTAACATGGTGACGACACATTAATGTAACTAACATGGTGACGACACATTAATGTAACCAACATGGTGACGACACATTAATGTAACCAACATGGTGACGACACATTAATGTAACTAACATGGTGACGACACATTAATGTAACTAACATGGTGACGACACATTAATGTAACTAACATGGTGACGACACATTAATGTAACTAACATGGTGACGACACATTAATGTAACTAACATGGTAACGACACATTAATGTAACTAACATGGTGACGACACATGACTGTAACTAACATGGTGAAGACACATTAATGTAATTAACATGGTGACGACACATTAATGTAACTAACATGGTAACGACACATTAATGTAACTAACATGGTGACGACACATGACTGTAACTAACATGGTGAAGACACATTAATGTAATTAACATGGTGACGACACATTAATGTAATTAACATGGTAACGACACATTAATGTAACTAACATGGTAACGACACATTAATGTAACTAACATGGTGAAGACACATTAATGTAACTAACATGGTGACGACACATTAATGTAACTAACATGGTAACGACACATTAATGTAACTAACATGGTGACGACACATGACTGTAACTAACATGGTGAAGACACATTAATGTAAATAACATGGTGACGACACATTCATGTAACTAACATGGTGACGACACAATAAAAATATGGACCTATAAAATGCAAAGTTGGCTAGTAAAATATCATATTACGCTCCTGAAATCGTGTAAAGTTAATATATATTATATATAGTGGATACAGAGTGATAGCTTTCCCTTTCACATTATGGGGTTGTATTGGAGCCATCCACCAGAGAAAACATTGATAAACTAGAACAAAGTTTTAAAAAAAAAGAGCTGCCAGATTCACTACTGGAGAATATGCAAAACTTACAAGGATAACACACTTAGCTATATCATTGCACCTTGAAACACTAAAGGTTATAAGAACCAAGAGTAAAGTAGTAATAATACTTAAAGCAATTAATTCCGTATGCAAGAACTAACACATACAAATTCTCGTTTTTCCCGTCGGGAATTCGAGCGTGGAATGGGGTGTCTGAAGAAACCAGGAAAACCAACACTTTATCAACATTTAAAACTCTAAATAGAATGCAGGACTAAACACAAACCATAGATAAGTGTAGGACGCAATATTCTTCTTTATAGAAGGATCGCGTGTAACAGATAAGATAAGATACGATAAGATACGATTAGATTAGATTAGATTAGATTAGATTAGATTAGATTAGATTAGATTAGATTAGATTAGATAAGATAAGTCTTATAAGATATCCCGTAGACACTATTAAACCTTTTTTACTCTAAAGAGTTTAAATCAGAAAATTATAATTTTCCCTTCGAGGCCCATGTCCGTGAAAAAGGTTTATAAAGTAAGACATTTAGAATCATGATCTCAACAGGTTATAACTTACTAACTTTACTTCAAACTGGCATTTGATGCTGGAAAAAATAAAACAGCATCGATATTTACAAAATTAAGCTAATTATACAAAAATATCGCATTGATTTTAAGTAGTTCACTGCCGTGTGATCAAAACACTTTCGGTGCAAATTCATTTTTGTTTTCGAAGCGTACTTGGTGCGTAATAAATTTTGATAGAAAAGTGGAAACACTTTGAACCATTAGAAAAATTCGGAGTTCGGCGGGGCTGGTGCAGTAGATCAGCTCATCGAGTCTGTTATTGCAGTAGATCAGGTTATCGAGTCTGTTATTGCAGTAGATCAGGTCATCGAGTCTGTTATTGCAGTAGATCAGGTCATCGAGTCTGTTATTGCAGTAGATCAGGTCATCGAGTCTGTTATTGCAGTAGATCAGGTCATCGAGTCTGTTATTGCAGTAGATCAGGTCATCGAGTCTGTTATTGCAGTAGATCAGGTTATCGAGTCTGTTATTGCAGTAGATCAGGTCATCGAGTCTGTTATTGCAGTAGATCAGGTCATCGAGTCTGTTATTGCCGTAGATCAGGTCATCGAGTCTGTTATTGCAGTAGATCAGGTCATCGAGTCTGTTATTGCAGTAGATCAGGTCATCGAGTCTGTTATTGCAGTAGATCAGGTCATCGAGTCTGTTATTGCAGTAGATCAGGTTATCGAGTCTGTTATTGCAGTAGATCAGGTCATCGAGTCTGTTATTGCAGTAGATCAGGTTATCGAGTCTGTTATTGCAGTAGATCAGGTCATCGAGTCTGTTATTGCAGTAGATCAGGTCATCGAGTCTGTTATTGCAGTAGATCAGGTCATCGAGTCTGTTATTGCAGTAGATCAGGTCATCGAGTCTGTTATTGCAGTAGATCAGGTCATCGAGTCTGTTATTGCAGTAGATCAGGTCATCGAGTCTGTTATTGCAGTAGATCAGGTCATCGAGTCTGTTATTGCAGTAGATCAGGTCATCGAGTCTGTTATTGCAGTAGATCAGGTTATCGAGTCTGTTATTGCAGTAGATCAGGTCATCGAGTCTGTTATTGCAGTAGATCAGGTCATCGAGTCTGTTATTGCAGTAGATCAGGTCATCGAGTCTGTTATTGCAGTAGATCAGGTCATCGAGTCTGTTATTGCAGTAGATCAGGTCATCGAGTCTGTTATTGCAGTAGATCAGGTTATCGAGTCTGTTATTGCAGTAGATCAGGTCATCGAGTCTGTTATTGCAGTAGATCAGGTCATCGAGTCTGTTATTGCAGTAGATCAGGTCATCGAGTCTGTTATTGCAGTAGATCAGGTCATCGAGTCTGTTATTGCAGTAGATCAGGTCATCGAGTCTGTTATTGCAGTAGATCAGGTCATCGAGTCTGTTATTGCAGTAGATCAGGTCATCGAGTCTGTTATTGCAGTAGATCAGGTCATCGAGTCTGTTATTGCAGTAGATCAGGTTATCGAGTCTGTTATTGCAGTAGATCAGGTCATCGAGTCTGTTATTGCAGTAGATCAGGTCATCGAGTCTGTTATTGCAGTAGATCAGGTCATCGAGTCTGTTATTGCAGTAGATCAGGTCATCGAGTCTGTTATTGCAGTAGATCAGGTCATCGAGTCTGTTATTGCAGTAGATCAGGTCATCGAGTCTGTTATTGCAGTAGATCAGGTCATCGAGTCTGTTATTGCAGTAGATCAGGTCATCGAGTCTGTTATTGCAGTAGATCAGGTTATCGAGTCTGTTATTGCAGTAGATCAGGTCATCGAGTCTGTTATTGCAGTAGATCAGGTCATCGAGTCTGTTATTGCAGTAGATCAGGTCATCGAGTCTGTTATTGCAGTAGATCAGGTCATCGAGTCTGTTATTGCAGTAGATCAGGTCATCGAGTCTGTTATTGCAGTAGATCAGGTCATCGAGTCTGTTATTGCAGTAGATCAGGTCATCGAGTCTGTTATTGCAGTAGATCAGGTCATCGAGTCTGTTATTGCAGTAGATCAGGTTATCGAGTCTGTTATTGCAGTAGATCAGGTCATCGAGTCTGTTATTGCAGTAGATCAGGTCATCGAGTCTGTTATTGCAGTAGATCAGGTCATCGAGTCTGTTATTGCAGTAGATCAGGTCATCGAGTCTGTTATTGCAGTAGATCAGGTCATCGAGTCTGTTATTGCAGTAGATCAGGTCATCGAGTCTGTTATTGCAGTAGATCAGGTCATCGAGTCTGTTATTGCAGTAGATCAGGTCATCGAGTCTGTTATTGCCGTAGATCAGGTCATCGAGTCTGTTATTTCACTGAGTTTGAGAAGGTTTCGCCTGCGAACACTTTGTACAGGCGTTTTATCAAGACATTTTCGGTGCAAGAATTTCTCTAATAGATATGAAGGGAGGAAACTGCTATGAACGTTTTAATTTTTTTTTAGTTATCTCCTGTATCTGATACAGGATCAAAAATAGAATGTTCTAAATTAGGTTTTAGGAAGAAGTTATGTCTCTGATCATATTAAAAATTCAAATCTATTTAGCTAATTTTCAAGAAATCTGTGTAATGTTGAGCATTAAAACTTGAATATATCTCAAAACTACAAAAATATGACATTGCCGTTTTTTCTCTCGAGCTGTTCATGTGCAGATAGTGTCGTGCACAATTTCCTTAAGACGATTCTACTAAGTATAGTTCACATTGGGTGCGTTAAAAGAATGAGGGTAAAGAAAGGTCCATTCGATGTGTTATGTTGTTTTCTCAATTAATTTTTTTTTCTTTTTTTTTACTTCTCTCTGCTACAGCGAAATTTTGGCCAATGTTGGTTCGTTACCAATAAGCAGAATATAATGTGTTTTAAAAATGTGCTCTATTGCGTTTACCAAATGATCGTTCGTGACACCTTCATCCCCCTAACCACGGGTCTCTGTTTCTCAGCACGTTAGCCATAAAAAATAATAATAATAATAATAATAAATTGAATATTTATATAGCGCTGTATACCTGCAAGGAACCAGCCTCACAGCGCTTTACATTGTGATAATAACATACATATGATAATAAAAAAAAACCATACATATAATAATGACAACACAAATGACAGTACTTTACACATAAGCTACGTTAATCATTAAAAGAAATGTTTCATTAATTTTGTAAATATATTTTGAAAAGATGCGTCTTAAGTGCAGTATTTAAAGACTTGGTAGTTGGAATACTACGGATGTGTAATGGTAGAGATATCCATTTTAAAAAAATATCATTATTGCTATGCATTTAAAAATTTGCATTTGAAGATATACATTTTTAATTTATATAGATATACATTGAATATATGCATTAAATATATGCATTGAAAGTTATGTATTTAAGAGAAGTATCTAATGATATGGATGTGCATACATTTAAAGACGTGCAATTTAAGATAATCATTTAAAGATATGCAACGAAAGGAAATCTTTGTAAAGTATCTGCTCTTCCATGGTCCTACAGACTGAAGTGTTTATTCTATCCATTTTTTTAAAATAAAATGCACTCTCGCCCACTTTTTGAATGTGTGTTTAAGCGTGTGAGTGTATGTCTGCTTGCTTGTCTGGCTCTCTGTCTTTCTTTATTAAAGGGAACCTTAACTTTGTTAATCAAAAAATGTTTTACATGTTTTTCAAGAATGTCTTAAGGCACCAGAATTTCTTTTTGAAATTGAATAATAACTTGTTGAAGCTTGGTAGGAAAGCTCAATTTTTAAATCCCTTATATTAACTTCAAAATCTTGTCGTCATCTCTCTCTGTCCTGATCTCTGTCGTGATCTCTGTCATTTGCTGGCGGGCGGAAAAACAAAAGTAAAAAATGACCCACTTCCCGTGATGCCATGGGTGAAATTTGGCACATAGACTTGTGTCACCTAACAATGCATAGTATCAAAATTTCAAATCGATCGAACGTACCGTAATTAAATTAACGCATTTTTAGTTTATCTCTATACAACATATATAATTCAAATTCACGGTTTGTTAATGTTTTTCTTTCACGTGCAAGTTGAGTTGACGTTTTGACGCCACCGTCGATGTCCACACCGCCTCCCGTCCCTTCCCCTCGGTTTTAAAGCCAGTGGATATCACTCGGTGTCAGTCTGTAGATGATTGTCGCATTTGAACAAAATCAATACTTTTAGTTATGTCTCACATATAAGGGATTTATAGTAAAAAAACTTAGTTTTTACGTGGTTCTTTAATTAAATCCCTTATATTAACTTCGAAATCTTGTCTCTCTGTCGTGATCTCTCTCTGTCTGTATGTCTGTCGTTCGCGAGCGGGCGAAAAAAACAAAAGTCAAAAATGACACATTTGCCATGAAGCTATCGGGATGAAATTTCGCACATAGACTCGGGTCACCTAACAATTCATCGTATCAAAATTTCAGATCGATTGAAAGTACCGTAATTAAATTAATGCATTTTTTTTATTGTATATCTATATAAGCATCTATATTCGTCTGCTGTAGTTCAATTTCCCAAGCCGAGTTCACCCCGTGACCTCATCGCCGTTGGGTGGGCGCTGATAAAGTGTTTGGTAAAATAAATAGAGGTAAAAAAAAAGATTTTTAAAAAACATGTTTTTGTTAGTGGACTAAAAAGAAGAAAATAATTTAAAACTTATAACATCAATTACTTTCATTTAATATGACTAAAAACGTAGGGCGGGCGCTTATGAGGTTTTACATATGCAGTTCACTTATTCTCTCACTTATAGATATTACTTGACTTCTCAAAAGCATTTGACTAAGTTCACCACCTTAGTTTACTTAAAAAACTTAACTACTTTGGAATATCAGGTTCCTTACATCACTGGATCCAAGACTTCCTTTTGGGCAGGGAGCAAACTGTAATAATTAATGGATCTAAATCTGCACCAATAAAGGTTAATTCAGGAGTTCCTCTTTTTGATTTATATAAATGATTTACCCAACAACATCTCAACAGGTACAAAAGTTAGGTTATTTGCTGATGATTGTATAATCTATAGAACAATTAAATCAGAACAAGATAGAAAAATTTTACAAAAAGACTTAGATGAATTGATAAAATGGGAAACTAACTGGAGTATGTCTTTCCACCCAGAAAAGTGTCAACTGTTAAGAGTAACAAAGAAACAAATAAATTCAAAATATTACATTCATGGAAAATAACTGTCTTAATAAATGAGAAACTATCATGGAATCCCCATGTCAATGAAGTTATTAAAAAATCAAACAAAACCATAGGCTTTATAAAAAGAAACTTTAACAAATGTAATAGAGATATAAAACTAAAATGCTACCTCACTTTGGTGAGACCTGTACTAGAATATGCATCTTCTGTATGGGACCCATCCACCAAAGAAAGCATTGATAAACTAGACCAAATTCAAAAACGAGCTGCCAGATTCATTACTGGAGAATATTCAAAACTGACAAGAATAACACCATTAGTTAAATCATTAAACCTTGAAACACTAGAGGATAGAAGAACCAAGACCAAAGTAGTAATCATACATAAAGCAATTAATTCTAATTTAGAAATACAACACAAAGATAACTTAATACAACCCTCAGATAGACATAAGGATAAAAACACATTTCTTATTCCGTATGCAAGAACAAACACATACAAGTTTTCCTTCTTCCCGTCCGGAATTCGGGCGTGGAATGGGTTGCCTGAAGAATCCAGGAAAACCAACACTTTATCAACATTTAAATCTCTAATAAAAATGCAGGACTAAACACAAACCATAGATATGCGTAGGACGCAATAATCTTCTGTATAGAAGGAGCGTCTGTAAACAGATAAGATAAGATAAGATAGATCTCTCTTTTGCTTTCTAAATTATAAATCTTTAACTTTTATACCAAACACCCGCCCAAGGTTTTTAGTCATATTAAATTAAAGTACTTGAAGTTATAAGTTTTAAATTATTTTCTTCTTTTTAGTCCACTTATAAAAACGTGGTTTTTAAAAATCTTTTTTTTCTTATTTTTTTATTATTAACTTGCTTTCGTGTCTGTCTGTCCAAAATTTTTCAAATTTTCCAACGTAAAATTGATCCATTTCTGATGTTCTGGAGAGCTCAAAATTTTACCACACATAGATCTTGGATCACAATACATTGTATCAAAATTTGAGATCGATCTAATGTACTGCAATTAAATTATTGCATTTTTTAGTGTATCTCTATATACGCATCTGTATCCGTCTGATACTGTTCACACTCACGTGAAAAACTGAGTTAACCCGTGACCTCATCCCTGTGGTATTAAAACGTTGGACGGGGGCTTATGAGGTGTTTGGTAAAATTATAGAGGTAAAAAATAAGATTTTTAAAAGGGAAGTTCAATAAGTGAAGCAAATTGAATACGAAAGCAGTCTTAATATGAATTAGTGTAATGTTTTTTTTATTATTGGACTTAAAAGAAAAAAATAAATGCAGGTAAAAAAGGATTTTTAAAAACCACGTTTTTATAAGTGTACTAAAAAGAAGAAAATAATTTAAAAGTTATAAGTTCAAGTACTTCGATTTAATATGACTAAAAACTTGGGGCGTTTTTCAAAATTCCATTCTAATTAAGAAATACAACACAAAGATAGGTGTTTGGTATAAAAGTTAAAGATTCTTAATTTAGAAAGCAAAAGAGAGATCTATAAGTGAGAGAATGGGTGAGTGAACTGCATATGTAAAACCTTTATGAGCGCCCAAACCCACGTTTTAGACATATTAAATCACAGTACTTGAACTTATAAATTTTCAATATTTTATTCTCTTTAGTCCACTTATAAAAACGTGGTTTTTAAAAATCCTTTTTTATACCTCTATTTATTCATAACTAAATCCACGCACGGTATAGAAAATGAATGTTTTCCAGAACGACAGCAGGGTCAAGGTGATAGATATATAATCTCTTAACTCCATAGAACCATTCTATAGGAATGCAACCTCAGTGTTGAATGTCAAAGACGGATTTTAATGGAAACGCGATTTTTGTGAAGACATTTAAGAAGCTATAGTTGATCGTACATTATTTGACTTCATTCCCCTCCCAACCTCATCCGATCCAGCCCCAACACATCTGGATAAGAAACTCTTAGTTTTAAGACAAAGAGGAAATTACACATTTATAGAATTTAAAACAGAAATAAAATCATGAAGACTAAAAATTCTTTTAAAAGTAAAAATGATTCAATATAATCCAACCACCAATAGCTCTCCTCTACAGTTCAAGTATGTTTAATAATGGTACTAGATTCACTAAGCGGGGCGAAGGTAATTCATGTTTAATATTCTAAGAATGGAGAATATCTTTTTCTATAGCTATATAATATCGTTGTAGGCCTAAAGAGACGCAAAATAAGGGATACTAGATACGACCCGCATGGTAGCATACGCCACAGAATTGCTCATCATAGATAGTGCAAAGAACGGGGGCGAGTAGAGAACGGACACAAACAGCAGCACGAAGTAATGAAAAAAAGCGAGAAAATGTGGAAACATGCGCACTGCGGTTGTTTTTACCTGGCCCCACCCTTTACTACCATCCCTTGCCAACCATAAACTGTGATTGGCTGACCCTAGCGAGGGTTAGTCATGTTCGCAAATAAGGAGGAAATGAACGGGCAGAAACATTTTTTGTAATTAAAAAATTTTCCCGCTGGGGCTTGAACCAAGGACTTTTCGCGCACATGGCGGTCGTGATAACCACTACACAACGAATCATATGTTATTCTGTGAAGGAACAACGCAAGTGAACGCAAGAAACAGTGTTACCCCCTCATTTTTTTTTCTTTTCATCTTTTCAACTGTGATTGGTCGACAGCGAGGATCATTTGCCATGGTCGTTTTCACATACTCGCTTTCGTGAAATATATAATATATATATAGATTGTCTCAGTCCGAAATATATAAGTCCTAATCTGGAAACTATTCGACAATTTTTTAAATATAGAAACCTATTTTCTTTTCTTTATGTTTGTATGTAAGCTGTTATAAACGACTCCTTTTCTTAAAGTAGTGCACGACGTTGGCCTATCATTTACATTTTAAAAAATGCTTTTAGATCTTAAAATCATTAATTTTTCGAAAGTAAACTTCATTAATGAATTTCATTTTATACAAAATCAGCAGACTTATAATTTCATATTAAACCCTGAATTATTTCAAACTTAAAACAAACACACTGCACGTTAGAAGAATAACGTATTAAAATTATGTACTTGTGCCGTGTCACTTAAAATGTGTTACCTGTTGTATAATATCATATTTCACGTGTTGACATTTTAAAACTTTTGCTTAAGGCTTTCGCGCTTAACTATTTATTAATTTGATCCAGAGGCGTCACTAGGAATGGTGTCATCCCTAGCGGTAAGTCATGGTGTCACGCCCTCACAACTTACCCCATAGACCTCCCCCCACCCACCCCTCCGAGTCTGCCAGTGCCAAATAAAGGGAGCAAAGAATTTTATACGCTGTAGTCAACCCTTATCATAGTGTCACGTCTTGCGGTCCGCACCACCCACACTCCCTAGTGTCACCTTTTGCGGTCCGCACCAACCACACCCCCTAGTGTCACCATGTGTCGTCCGCACCACCCACACTCCCTAGTGTCACCTTGTGCGGTCCGCACCACCCACACTGCCTAGTGTCACCATGTGTCGTCCGCACCACCCACACCCCCTAGTGTCACCTTGTGCGGTCCGCACCACCCACACCCCTTAGTGTCACCTTGTGCGGTCCGCACCACCCACACTCCCTGGTGTCACCTTGTGCGGTCCATACCACCCACACTCCCTAGTGTCACCATGTGCGGTCCGCACCACCCACACTCCCTAGTGTAACCATGTGTGGTCCGCACCACCCACTCTCCCTAGTGTCACCATGTGTGGTCCGCACCACCCACACTCCCTAATGTCACCATGTGCGGTCCGCACCACCCACACCCCCTAGTGTCACCATGTATGGTCCGCACCACCCACACCTCCTAGTGACGCCTCCGATTTAACTATCTTGTTCCACATTTTCGGTTGCAGTCTAAAGCCACACTATACGGGATAGCATTTTTTTAAAAAATCTTGGTCTTAAATCTCCATATTTAAGTAATAATTCTTCCGTTTCTAATAGCAAAAAATCTTATGAATAAACATAAATCCTTCAACATGACCTCTTTAGTTTTATCGTCACCTTAACCTCATCTCTTAAGGGAAAAAATATTGGGATTTAAACGATCCATCAATATCAATAATATACGTAATAGTTTCTTCTTTCTTGGTAATTTAGGGAAAATGACAAATTATGTTATAGTAAGCGGTAAATGGGCAGTGATACAAATACTATAGTATGCGGTAAATGGGAAGTCATACAAATGTCATTGTAAGCGGTAAATGGCCAGTGATACAAATACTACAGCAAGCAGTAAATGGGAAGTCATACAAATGTTATAGTAAGTGGTAAATGGGCAGTCATATTTATCTAGAAAGCTAAACCACTCGTATTCTATTTGGATGCAGGCGATCCTAATTGTCATATTTGTGAGAGTTAAGGGTGTGTTAATTTGATAAGGATGAACTCCAAAAATGAGTCCACCTCGCCAGAGTGTACAACGTGTTAACACGATTTTCTCTAGGAATTAAGATTGGTGTTCAAGGTCTGGGAGATGCTATTGGACAGCTATGTAGCACAACAGTTGAACATTTGCGCGTGGGAGTTTTCCCTGAACAGTGGAATAAGAAGTCTGCTGTATTGCTCGCTCACAAAGCGCCGTTTAAATTTCTTTTGCCCTTCAGAAGTTAAAATGAATGCAGACAAAGTCACACTGATGTAAGATTTCTGCATCAGTTTTTCATTTTTAATTTTTTTTGTTAGATTCTTTCTAGCAATAAACTTTTGGAAGCTCAAAAATTCAATTACGACTTCTTATTAAATGATTATTATAAATCAATCTAGTTATTCTGTAGCAGCAATAGAATCTCACTTATCGTATCTAATGACGAAATTATATTGTGAAAGAGTCAAATTCAAGTCAGTGTCGTGTTTAGACATTGGCTCAATGGATGGTTGGGATCTTGTGACTTTTACAGACCACACACTTAAAGGAGACAACGGTTTGTATATAGCCGGAGTCTTTATCTCTGCCCATCTCTTCCGTCGAAAAGGGGTGGCCTCTACGGGGCTTGACGGACGATTAGGATCGCGGGTCGCGGACCTGACTGCGTCGTCTGCGACCTGAAACCGACAACTCCTGGCAGGCAATGCCGAAGTCCAATATGTTAGGTGTTAGGTGCTAGTCACATATGATTACAGTCGCTGTATGGATCTTAGACAAAGCATCTTAAAGGCATTGTCGATGATGAAAACCAAAGTACCCGTTGAGGGTCGGGTAAATCCGAAGCGACCGTTTCGTCCCCTTAATTTCGCTAGCAACGCCATTGAGCGGTGCCGGTTTATGGCCAGGAGCGCCAGTACGGATTAGCAAAAAGAACCGAGAAGAACGCAGCGGGCGCCAGCTCTGATGAAACCTTCCAGTGGGGGTTGCACCCTAGGTAGGTCATTGATGATCCCCCGCATAGCGGCGGTCCTAACCATTGAGACTCGTATGCTTTGCCGGGGTGGCGCCAAAGTGGTAGCGGGTCATAGTAGGGAAATTCCACCCCTCCTTGTGAGGTCAACTTAGTGGGAGGCTTCTTCGACTTTCTGTCCTGGATGTCCAGGTGGCCGCTTCAGAAGTGACCGCTCCGGGGGGGGGGTTCCCAGCTGTCACGTCCTTTTCTGAGGGAGGGGGCCAGATAGCTGGGAGGGTCTTCCAGGAAGACCCATGAAGAGCGTTAGGCTCGGGGCTTCTGATTTTCTTCCACATGTTGGATATCTGCCCAACACACATTTGTGATGGACTTCTGTGTTGGTTCGTTGGAGCCGAAACAAATTCACTGGGAAAGTTGTTTTAGTTTATTTTTTCAAAAAATAATTTTAACTAATTAGAAATGGTTAGATTTCAAGTAATTTAAAGGGATAACATCGCGTGGGTTTAGCTGTAGCAAATAAAAACGAAAACAATGTACGTTTTACCCGACTTTATTACAAATATTTCCCTAAACTTGACATTTAAATCAGACACCGATTGCAGATTACCAGCCACTGCTTTGGAAGTTGTGCTACGGGTTTGTAATGTCAACAACAAAAAGCTTTCATCGCGTGTTTTTTTTAAATTCTTAGGTACATGTCTCATCTATACACAAGATTTGTTTTTTCTCATTAGGGAGTAGAGAGGGTGATTGTTAACCATCGAATCCCAAGTTCATCCTTTCCTGGGAACACACTTCTCCTTTCTTGGGTCTGAAAATGGATTCAGAAAACTAACGAATTAAAAATTGCGTTGAAAATTATAATGTTGAAAATAATTTACATTAATATAACACGACTTAGCTTTTATAGGGTTTATTACTATGCTAGCTATAAGTGCAATGCTATTGATTTTGCTTTTTTATTAAATGACATTCTAGGGAAATAATTTCTATGGTCTGTGAATCTGAGTCTAAGTTTGTATGTTCTCTCCAAGTCACTGACCTCATGCTAAGGCGGAATAAAGGGGGGGGTTTGTGTTGTGTTTTTTTAAATTGTCTTTTTACACTCAATTTTAGGATACAGGTAAACAGTTATTTCTTCGTGGTCGGTATTTTCATATCTTTTTCGCTAAATAGTTACAAGTTACAGCTTTATATTAGCTGCTAGCAATCATTTTAGTTAAAGAACGCTGGATGGTTAGGGACCCAGTTCGAATTGCAGCCAGGGGCCCCGCGCAGTCTTAATCCGCGACTGACCTCATGTCATAACAAAGTTCCCACAGGCTATCGTTTATACTTGATGAATATAAAAATAACGTACTCAATAGTTTTAAACTTTAAAATGCAAAACTTTACATAGTTATAGTTTTTTTTCCTATTTTTAGTTTTTAATTTATGTATCAAAATTTCTAGTTTTTTTTTCTTTGTTTGAGTCGGTGTGTATTTGTTAGACAAATGTTTTCTTTTTCTATTCTCTACTTTATTATTTTCTATAGGTAATGTAGTAGCTTTGTAAGTTTGAGTAATCTTTTATTGGCTATGCATAACTAATGAAGGCCTTGGCCCAAAAGTTGACACGTGTGTATAACTAATGAAGGCCTTGGCCCAAAAGTTGACACGTGTGTATAACTAATGAAGGCCTTGGCCCAAAAGTTAACACGTGTGTATAACTAATGAAGGCCTGGGTCCAAAAGTTGACACGTGTGTATAACTAATAAAGGCCTTGGCCCAAAAGTTGACACGTGTGTATAACTAATGAAGGCATTGACCCAAAAGTTGACACGTGTGTATAACTAATGAAGGCCTTGGCCCAAAAGTTAACACGTGTGTATAACTAATGAAGGCCTGGGTCCAAAAGTTGACACGTGTGTATAACTAATAAAGGCCTTGGCCCAAAAGTTGACACGTGTGTATAACTAATGAAGGCATTGACCCAAAAGTTGACACGTGTGTATAACTAATGAAGGCATTGACCCAAAAGTTGACACTTGTGTATAACTAATGAAGGCATTGACCCAAAAGTTGACACGCGTGTATAACTAATGAAGGCATTGACCCAAAAGTTGACACGTGTGTATAACTAATGAAGGCATTGACCCAAAAGTTGACACGTGTGTATAACTAATGAAGGCATTGGCCCAAAAGTTGACACGTGTGTATAACTAATGAAGGCATTGACCAAAAAGTTGACACGTGTGTATAACTAATGAAGGCATTGGCCCAGAAGTTGACACGTGTGTATAACTAATGAAGACATTGACCCAAAAGTTGACACGTGTGTATAACTAATGAAGACATTGACCCAAAAGTTGACACGTGTGTATAACTAATGAAGGCATTGACCCAAAAGTTGACACGTGTGTATAACTAATGAAGGCATTGACCCAAAAGTTGACACGTGTGTATAACTAATGAAGGCATTGACCCAAAAGTTGACACGTGTGTATAACTAATGAAGGCATTGACCCAAAAGTTGACACGTGTGTATAACTAATGAAGGCATTGACCCAAAAGTTGACACGTGTGTATAACTAATGAAGGCATTGGCCCAGAAGTTGACACGTGTGTATAACTAATGAAGACATTGACCCAAAAGTTGACACGTGTGTATAACTAATGAAGGCATTGACCCAAAAGTTGACACGTGTGTATAGTAAATAATTAAAACTAAACATTTACTGTATTATTTACAAAAATTCACCGCGTGTCTTCTTAATCTACTTAAAAACTACTTTGCAGTCCAAATTTCTCTCATTTATTTAAAAAAGGGCATATGGCCAGATAACTTTTATGTCGTTATCCAAGTTGTCTTTAAAAAACAACTTCCTCATCTTCCTACCGTATATCCTCATATTCTTACCGTATATCCTCATAGTCCTGTCGTATATCCTCATCTTCCTACCGTATATCCTGATCATCCTATCGTATATCCTCATCATCCTTCCGTATATCCTCATCTTCCTACCGTATATCCTCATCTTCCTACCGTATATCCTCATCTTCCTACCGTATATCCTCATCTTCCTACAGTATATCCTAATCTTCCTACCGTATATCCTCATCTTCCTACCGTATATCCTCATCTTCCTACCGTATATCCTCATCTTCCTACCATATATCCTCATCTTCCTACCGTATATCCTCAGCTTCCTACCGTATCTCCTCATCATCCTACCGTATATCCTCATCTTCCAACCGTATATCCTCATCTTCCTACCGTATATCCTCATCTTCCTACCGTATATCCTCATATTCTTACCGTATATCCTCATAGTCCTGTCGTATATCCTCATCTTCCTACCGTATATCCTGATCATCCTATCGTATATCCTCATCATCCTTCCGTATATCCTCATCTTCCTACCGTATATCCTCATCTTCCTACCGTATATCCTCATCTTCCTACAGTATATCCTAATCTTCCTACCGTATATCCTCATCTTCCTACCGTATATCGACATCTTCCTACCGTATATCCTCATCTTCCTACCATATATCATCATCTTCCTACCGTATATCCTCATCTTCGTACCATATATCCTCATCGTCCTACCGCATATCCTCATCTTCCTACCGTATATCCTCATCATCCTACCGTATATCCTCATCATCCTTCCGTATATCCTCATCTTCCTACCGTATATCCTCAGCTTCCTACCGTATCTCCTCATCATCCTACCGTATATCCTCATCTTCCTACCGTATATCCTCATCTTCCTACCGTATATCCTCATCTTCCTACCGTATATCCTCATTTTCCTACCGTATATCCTCATATTCCTACCGTATATCCTCGGCAAGTAAATCATTTTGCTGTAGTCGTCGTATTGGCTGTGTCTGGGGGCGTCGGCCTGGGTGACCAACAGGAAGGAGCTGTTCTGGTACTCCATCATCACGGAGATACATAAGACCAGCTGGAGTTCCGAACCCTTGAAACTCTCGCAGTAGCAGCCCTCGTACCTCTTGGTGGCCAAGCACATGCGTCTGTCCAGCTCCACGTGGCAAATCTGACCATCAAAATTGAAGAAAAAATTAATCGGTGACCTGTGACTCTTTGGATGCATCTAGTTAATCAAGTCATATTTGCTACTACTGCTAGGTGACCTAAAGAATTACCCTTTTTTTTTCATTGTTTTCATATGACCGAAAAAAACGTACTTTTAACTTGTCCTAAAAATTGATATTAACAAATTGTTTATATTATTTTTTGTAGTGTAATTCTTATCAACACTGATTGCATTGCCTAATTTCATATAAAACTAAACAAAACACGAGAATAGTCAGTATTTAAACAAGTATTAATCGTACGAGTTCGGCCTTTAAATTTAAAATACTTAAGTCCATAAAAATCTAGATGCACTTAAACCCGATGGTGGGGGAGTACACATGTGATCTTTTATACATGTATACGCCTGTGAAATACATCGAACTATGACTGACTATTGGTATGGCTTAGTTTCAACGCGACACATTAGCTGTCTGTGTCGTAGCACATTTTGAAATGTTACAGAAAAGTAATATAAAAATTATTATTACTTTTGAAACTACCAACTAAACAAATAAACTATTTATTGAATAAATATGTTTATACTAGACGCCCCGCGGCGTAGCATACGCCGCAGACTTGCTCATGGTGAGTGCAAAGAAAGTGGAGAAAGAACAGACACAAACTACAGCACGATGAAATCAAAACAACGCGAGTGAACGTCGGTTGGGGGGGGGGCTGCCAACTCATTGTTGGTTTCGAGACATTTTCAGGCGAAATTCGGTATACCCCTAACTTCTATGAAGTCAGTTATAAAACGATAATCGGTTTAAAGTCGGAGTTACATAATCGGTAATCGGTTTTCCAAACTAAACAACAACAACACGCAATTAACACCCTAAATATGACTAACTCTCGCTAGGGTCGGCCAATCACAGTTTTTGTTTAAGGGATGGTAGTAATAAATGGGAGGCGGTCAACAACAACCTCAGTGTGCATGTCTTCACGTTTACTCGCTATTTTTATTTACTTCGTGCTGCTTTTTGTGTCTGTACTCTCACCATCCCCCCCAACCGTTCTTTGCACTGTCTATGATGAGCAAGTCTGTGGCGTATGCTACGCCACGGGTCTCTCCAGAGTTCCTTCTTTTCATTCACTCACAGTCGTTTGCCCAAACCCACCCCATTTTGACAACTGTGTCTTTCAGGAGGTCTTCACCCGTCACTAAATCATTAGCGGCGTATGCTTCGCCGCGGGTCATCTAGTGTTGGCAATAAAGGGGTAAAAGAACGGGCACAAACAGACATTTTTAAAAAAGAAATTAAAAAAAAACAATGTTTTCGCTGGGGCTTGAACCCAGGACCTTCCCCGTATGAGGCGGACGTGATAACCAGGACACTACGAATCTCACGTTTTCTGTGAAGGAACAATGCAAGTGAAACGCAAGGACCATTGTTGGTCTCGATCAATCGGTCGACCCAAGTCCAAGCGAGGGTCATTCGTCATGTTCGGTTGCAGCTTGCTTGTCTCGCATGGTCCCACCATGAAGAGAATTATATACCGCATATACTCGTTCTATAGCCCGTTCGTTCATAAGCCGACCAACACTTTTGAAAGGGAAAAGTATTAAACCGATCGCAAGCCGACACCCCAAAAATAATAGGACAGCTTTTAAAAAATGGTACATTTTTTTAAACTACAAGCTAAATCGGTCATTATGATTGTTTACTTTGTACTGCCTATCTTTGTCTTTCTGCTCTTTGTTAAGCAAGAGTTACCGGTATTTTTAAATTAATTATATTTTGGTAAACAGTGACGAAAGCGCGTATATTAAAATCTGTGGTTGAAAACAAAATTTGTAAAACAATTTATTAAAACTTTCACAAAAATAAACAAAATGATTAAATAAGGTAAGTGCTGATCTTTAATAATATATCATAGCTTCTGATAGAGCAGTCGAATCTTGTAGAATGTAGAAAAGGGCATTGATAATCTATAATAAAAACACCGATATTCAATATCCATGCAGAAATCACCTATGACCCGCTCATTAGCCGAACACACACACACACACACACTTTTTCCCCTACATTTTGTCCAAAAAAGGTCGGCTTGCGAACGAGTATATCCGGTATATAGATTCTGGCTCTAAAATTTTGGAAATGATTACCTTTACTTCAGCAAAAAGACTACTTATATAATAAAGTTACTCTTAGTGTCGTCATTGGCCAGCAAGACAGTGGGAGGTGGCTGATGTTGATAGGATGGTGACAAAACTTACCGTATAGATGTTATATTAGTTGTATGCTGACATGAGCTTACCGTGTACAATATATATTAGTTGTATGCTGACATGAACTTATCTTGTACATTATATATTAGCTGTATGCTGACATGAGCTTACCGTGTACATTATATATTAGCTGTATGTTGACATGAGCTTACCGTGTACATTATATATTAGTTGTATGCAGACATGAACTTATCTTGTACATTATATATTAGCTGTATGCTGACATGAGCTTACCGTGTACATTATATATTAGTTGTATGCTGACATGAACTTACCGTGTACATTATATATTAGTTGTATGCTGACATGAACTTACCGTGTACATTATATATTAGTTGTATGCTGACATGAACTTATCTTGTACATTATATATTAGCTGTATGCTAACATGAACTTACCGTGTACATTATATATTAGTTGTATGCTGACATGAACTTACCGTGTACATTATATATTAGTTGTATGCTGACATGAACTTATCTTGTACATTATATATTAGTTGTATGCTGACATGAACTTATCTTGTACATTATATATTAGTTGTATTCTGCCATGAACTTACCGTGTACATTATATATTAGTTGTATGCTGACATGAACTTATCTTGTACATAATATATTAGCTGTATGCTTACATGAACTTACTGTGTACATTAAATATTATTTGTATTCTGACATGAACTTACCGTGTAGATTTTGCCGTTCGTTGCATTCTGACAATAGAGTGACGCGAACTTGCAGTTCCCTGGAGTGTTAACGTCAACGACTCCTATGACTATGGCGACGTCCTCTCCAGCCATCAGTCCATCCTGACAAGTTGTGGACGAAAATTCGTGTTTGTATGGTCTCAGGCGGGCTGTCCTACCTTCAGCTTGTCTTCGATATGTGGCTGTTGTATACATGGTAATATGTATGTGTCTGTTGTATACATGATTATATTTATGTATCTGATGTATAAATGGTTATATTTATGTGTCTGTTGTATACTAGGTTATATTAATGTGTCTTGTATACATGATTATATTTATGTGTCTGTTGTATACATAGTTATATTTATGTGTCTGTTGTATACATGGTTATATTTATGTCTCTGATGTATACATGGTTATATTTATGTGTCTGTTGTATACTAGGTTATATTAATGTGTCTTGTATACATGGTTATATTTATTTGTCTGTTGTATACATGGTTATATTTATGTGTCTGTTGTATACATGGTTATATTTATGTGTCTGTTGTACACATGGTTATATTTATCTGTCTGTTGTATACATAGTTATATTTATTTGTCTGTTGTATACATGGTTATATTTATGTCTCTGATGTATACATGGTTATATTTATGTGTCTGTTGTATACATGGTTATATTTATGTGTCTGTTGTATACATAGTTATATTTATGTGTCTGTTGTATACATGGTTATATTTATGTCTCTGATGTATACATGGTTATATTTATGTGTCTGTTGTATACATGGTTATATTTATGTGTCTGTTGTATACATAGTTATATTTATTTGTCTGTTGTATACATGGTAATATTTATGTCTCTGATGTATACATGGTTATATTTATGTGTCTGTTGTATACATGGTTATATTTATGTGTCTGTTGTATACATGGTTATATTTATGTATCTGTTGTATAATTGGTTATATTAATGTGTCTGTTGTATACATGGTTATATTTATGTGTCTGTTGTATACTTGGTTATATTTATGAGTCTTTTGTATACTAGGTTATATTTATGTGTCTGTTGCATACATGGTTATATTTATGTGTCGGGTGTATACTTGGTTATATTTATGTGTCTGTTGTATACTAGGTTATATTTATGTGTCTGATATACACCTAACTCTATTTATGTGTCTGATGTATACATGGTTATATTTATGTGCCTGTTGTATACTAGGTTATATTTATGTATATGTTGTATACTTGATTATATTTATGTGTCTGTGGTATCGTATGTTATATTTATGTGTCTAATATACACATGGTTATATTTATGTGTCTGTTGTATACATGGGTATATTTATGTATCTGTTGTATACATGGTTATATTTATGTGTCTGTTGTATACAGGTTATATTTATGTGTCTGTGTATACATGGTTATATTTATGTGTCTGTTGTATACATGGTTATATTTATGTGTCTGGTGTATATATGGTGGTTATATTTATGTGCCTGTTGTACACATGGTTATATTTATGTGTCTGTTGTATACATGGTTATATTTATGTGTCTATTGTATACATGATTATATTTATGTATCTGTTGTATACATGGTTATATTTATGTGTCTAATGTATACTAGATTATATTTATGTGTCTGTTGTATACTTGATTGTTTTTATGTGTCTGTTTTATACTAGGTCATATTTATGTGTCTGATATACACATTGCTTTATTTATGTGTCTGTAGTATCCTAGGTTATATTTATGTGTCTGATATACACATGGTTAAATTTATGTGTCTAATGTATACTAGGTTATATTTATGTGCCTGTTGTATACTAGGTTATATTAATGTGACTGTTGTATACATGGATGTATTTATGTGTCTGTAGTATCCTAGGTTATATTTATGTGTCTGATATACACATGGCTTTATTTATGTGTCTGATGTATACATGGTTATATTATGTGCCTGATGTATACATGGTTATATTTATGTGCCTGATGTATACATGGTTATATTTATGTAAAGATTTCATTGAAATCCTTTATTACATCTACATGTAGCTGTCACTACTATCAAACTAATATAACCAACTTAACACATGAATAGAAATGTGTATAGAGATGTTTGACAATATTTTAAATTGTTTACGTTTTTAAATTATATTGTTTAATTCTATATCTAAAACCAGTTTTTTATTAGATTTTTCTTAACAACGGAAAGACAAACATAACATGAATTCAAATTAATTTCAAACTCAGATACTTCCAACTTGAATTGACTATCCTTGTTATATTCTGTTTGATATCAGCATGTGTAAAAGTATTGATAATTGACTTTTCTTTTATTGACTGAAACATACTTACAGTCTCCCTGTATACCAATGACACAGAGCGATATAATAAACAATAACTGAACTGAAAAGGTTATCATGGTGCAAGTATTTCACATTTCTAAAACTATTTTCATATGCAGCCGTCTTTTAATATAGCAACATTCATTGTAAATTTTTGGCTTGAAACAATCGATAATGATTAACTGGACTTTATTTATTAGTTTCATGCATTTGATCAAAGTGCAAAATGGTGCGCTATAAAGTAAATTTGTGGGAAATTCCAACCGAACACCACATCACTACAATATATATAGCCACAGTATCTAGATAGATACATACAAACATAAATACAGTATCTAGATACTATAAAGGCAATTTTTTATTAAAAAACAGCAAAAATTATTCTCCCTTACAATAGATCCAATAAGCAAAACAAGCAGTGAGTATATCATATAGAATGTGACTGCAATAAAGCTTTTAAATAAAATACTGTAAGGAATTTAGGTTAACTTGATTGACCGCCAGGAGGTGAGATCAAAGACTGACCGCCAGGAGCTGAGACCAAAGACTGACCGCCAGTAGCTGAGATCAAAGACTGACCACCAGGAGCTGAGATCAAAGACTGACCGCCAGGAGCTGAGATCAAAGACTGACCTCCAGGTGCTGAGATCAAAGACTGAACGTCACTAGCGCGGAGCCGAGTGTGGGCCTTTAGATCTAGGGCGGTAGTAGGGTCTTGAGAGAAGACAGGGACATGAAACGGAATTCGACTTCTGACCCATGACTGGGAGTCCGTGGGACTGGAGGTGCAAAATGTGACGTTCTGGCACAAAATGTTATCTCGCTTGAATTGGGAAATCAAAATGGTAGCGGAGCGAGGAGACCGGAGGTGTTAAATGCCCCAGGGTAGATAGGACGACCAGACGCGCAGGTGGTCTGGGTGGTGGTAGGTAAGTGGTGGGGGTCTCACCAGAGACAGTTATGTCAAACCTGCCCGACCCCGTCTAAATAAAGGTGGTTCCAGATGATTGACAGATTACTTCAGACAATGGAATTTTTTGGGCGGAGAGTGAAGGGTATTCGAGAGGAAACTAGAGAGAGTTAGTAACACACGAGGAAACTAGAGAGAGTTAGTCAAACACGAGGAAACTAGAGAGAGTTAGTCAAAAACGAGGAAACTAGAGAGAGTTAGTCAAACACGAGGAAACTAGAGAGAGTTAGTCAAACACGAGGAAACTAGAGAGAGTTAGTCAAACACGAGGAAACTAGAGAGAGTTAGTCACACACAAGGAAACTAGAGAGAGTTTGTCACACACGAGGAAACTAGAGAGAGTTAGTCACACACGAGGAAACTAGAGAGAGTTAGTCAAACACGAGGAAACTAGAGAGAGTTAGTCACACACGAGGATACTAGAGAGAGTTAGTCAAACACGAGGAAACTAGAGAGAGTTAGTCAAACACGAGGAAACTAGAGAGAGTTAGTCACACACGAGGAAACTAGAGAGAGTTAGTCACACATGAGGAAACTAAAGAGAGTTAGTCACACACGAGGAAACTAGAGAGAGTTAGTCAAACACGAGGAAACTAGTGAGAGTTATTCAAACACGAGGAAACTATAGAGAGTTAGTCACACATGAGGAAACTAGAGAGAGTTAGTCACACACGAGGAAACTAGAGAGAGTTAGTCACACACGAGGAAACTAGAGAGAGTTAGTCAAACACGAGGAAACTAGAGAGAGTTAGTCACACACGAGGAAACTAGAGAGAGTTAGTCACACACGAGGAAACTATAGAGAGTTAGTCACACACGAGGAAACTAGAGAGAGTTAGTCACACACGAGGAAACTAGAGAAAGTTAGTCAAACACGAGGAAACTAGAGAGAGTTAGTCAAACACGAGGAAACTAGAGAGAGTTAGTCAAACACGAGGAAACTAGAGAGAGTTAGTCAAACACGAGGAAACTAGAGAGAGTTAGTCACACACGAGGAAACTAGAGAGAGTTAGTCACACACGAGGAAACTAGAGAGAGTTAGTCACACACGAGGAAACTAGAGAGAGTTAGTCACACACGAGGAAACTAGAGAGAGTTAGTCACACACGAGGAAACTAGAGAGAGTTAGTCACACACGAGGAAACTAGAGAGAGTTAGTCACACACGAGGAAACTAGAGAGAGTTAGTCAAACACGAGGAAACTAGAGAGAGTTAGTCACACACGAGGAAACTAGAGAGAGTTAGTCACACACGAGGAAACTAGAGAGAGTTAGTCACACACGAGGAAACTAGAGAGAGTTAGTCAAACACGAGGAAACTAGAGAGAGTTAGTCACACACGAGGAAACTAGAGAGAGTTAGTCACACACGAGGAAACTAGAGAGAGTTAGTCACACACGAGGAAACTAGAGAGAGTTAGTCAAACACGAGGAAACTAGAGAGAGTTAGTCACACACGAGGAAACTAGAGAGAGTTAGTCACACACGAGGAAACTAGAGAGAGTTAGTCACACACGAGGAAACTAGAGAGAGTTAGTCACACACGAGGAAACTAGAGAGAGTTAGTCACACACGAGGAAACTAGAGAGAGTTAGTCAAACACGAGGAAACTAGAGAGAGTTAGTCACACACGAGGAAACTAGAGAGAGTTAGTCAAACACGAGGAAACTAGAGAGAGTTAGTCACACACGAGGAAACTAGAGAGAGTTAGTCACACACGAGGAAACTAGAGAGAGTTAGTCACACACGAGGAAACTAGAGAGAGTTAGTCACACACGAGGAAACTAGAGAGAGTTAGTCACACACGAGGAAACTAGAGAGAGTTAGTCACACACGAGGAAACTAGAGAGAGTTAGTCACACACGAGGAAACTAGAGAGAGTTAGTCACACACGAGGAAACTAGAGAGAGTTAGTCACACACGAGGAAACTAGAGAGAGTTAGTCAAACACGAGGAAACTAGAGAGAGTTAGTCAAACACGAGGAAACTAGAGAGAGTTAGTCAAACACGAGGAAACTAGAGAGAGTTAGTCAAACACGAGGAAACTAGAGAGAGTTAGTCAAACACGAGGAAACTAGAGAGAGTTAGTCACACACGAGGAAACTAGAGAGAGTTAGTCAAACACGAGGAAACTAGAGAGAGTTAGTCACACACGAGGAAACTAGAGAGAGTTAGTCAAACACGAGGAAACTAGAGAGAGTTAGTCAAACACGAGGAAACTAGAGAGAGTTAGTCACACACGAGGAAACTAGAGAGAGTTAGTCACACACGAGGAAACTAGAGAGAGTTAGTCAAACACGAGGAAACTAGAGAGAGTTAGTCAAACACGAGGAAACTAGAGAGAGTTAGTCACACACGAGGAAACTAGAGAGAGTTAGTCACACACGAGGAAACTAGAGAGAGTTAGTCACACACGAGGAAACTAGAGAGAGTTAGTCACACACGAGGAAACTAGAGAGAGTTAGTCAAACACGAGGAAACTAGAGAGAGTTAGTCAAACACGAGGAAACTAGAGAGAGTTAGTCACACACGAGGAAACTAGAGAGAGTTAGTCACACACGAGGAAACTAGAGAGAGTTAGTCACACACGAGGAAACTAGAGAGAGTTAGTCAAACACGAGGAAACTAGAGAGAGTTAGTCAAACACGAGGAAACTAGAGAGAGTTAGTCACACACGAGGAAACTAGAGAGAGTTAGTCACACACGAGGAAACTAGAGAGAGTTAGTCACACACGAGGAAACTAGAGAGAGTTAGTCACACACGAGGAAACTAGAGAGAGTTAGTCACACACGAGGAAACTAGAGAGAGTTAGTCACACACGAGGAAACTAGAGAGAGTTAGTCACACACGAGGAAACTAGAGAGAGTTAGTCACACACGAGGAAACTAGAGAGAGTTAGTCAAACACGAGGAAACTAGAGAGAGTTAGTCACACACGAGGAAACTAGAGAGAGTTAGTCAAACACGAGGAAACTAGAGAGAGTTAGTCACACACGAGGAAACTAGAGAGAGTTAGTCACACACGAGGAAACTAGAGAGAGTTAGTCACACACGAGGAAACTAGAGAGAGTTAGTCACACACGAGGAAACTAGAGAGAGTTAGTCAAACACGAGGAAACTAGAGAGAGTTAGTCAAACACGAGGAAACTAGAGAGAGTTAGTCAAACACGAGGAAACTAGAGAGAGTTAGTCACACACGAGGAAACTAGAGAGAGTTAGTCAAACACGAGGAAACTAGAGAGAGTTAGTCACACACGAGGAAACTAGAGAGAGTTAGTCACACACGAGGAAACTAGAGAGAGTTAGTCACACACGAGGAAACTAGAGAGAGTTAGTCACACACGAGGAAACTAGAGAGAGTTAGTCAAACACGAGGAAACTAGAGAGAGTTAGTCACACACGAGGAAACTAGAGAGAGTTAGTCACACACGAGGAAACTAGAGAGAGTTAGTCAAACACGAGGAAACTAGAGAGAGTTAGTCACACACGAGGAAACTAGAGAGAGTTAGTCAAACACGAGGAAACTAGAGAGAGTTAGTCAAACACGAGGAAACTAGAGAGAGTTAGTCACACACGAGGAAACTAGAGAGAGTTAGTCAAACACGAGGAAACTAGAGAGAGTTAGTCAAACACGAGGAAACTAGAGAGAGTTAGTCAAACACGAGGAAACTAGAGAGAGTTAGTCAAACACGAGGAAACTAGAGAGAGTTAGTCACACACGAGGAAACTAGAGAGAGTTAGTCAACACGAGGAAACTAGAGAGAGTTAGTCACACACGAGGAAACTAGAGAGAGTTAGTCACACACGAGGAAACTAGAGAGAGTTAGTCACACACGAGGAAACTAGAGAGAGTTAGTCACACACGAGGAAACTAGAGAGAGTTAGTCACACACGAGGAAACTAGAGAGAGTTAGTCAAACACGAGGAAACTAGAGAGAGTTAGTCAAACACGAGGAAACTAGAGAGAGTTAGTCACACACGAGGAAACTAGAGAGAGTTAGTCACACACGAGGAAACTAGAGAGAGTTAGTCACACACGAGGAAACTAGAGAGAGTTAGACACACACGAGGAAACTAGAGAGAGTTAGTCAAACACGAGGAAACTAGAGAGAGTTAGTCACACACGAGGAAACTAGAGAGAGATAGTCACACACGAGGAAACTAATGAGAGTTAGTCACACACGAGGAAACTAGAGAGAGTTAGTCACACACGAGGAAACTAAAGAGAGTTAGTCAAACACGAGGAAACTAGAGAGAGTTAGTCAAACACGAGGAAACTAGAGAGAGTTAGTCACACACGAGGAAACTAGAGAGAGTTAGTCAAACACGAGGAAACTAGAGAGAGTTAGTCAAACACGAGGAAACTAGAGAGAGTTAGTCACACACGAGGAAACTAGAGAGAGTTAGTCACACACGAGGAAACTAGAGAGTTAGTCACACACGAGGAAACTAGAGCGAGTTAGTCAAACACGAGGAAACTAGAGAGAGCTAATCACACACGAGGAAACTAGAGAGAGTTAGTCACACACGAGGAAACTAGAGAGAGTTAGTCAAACACGAGGAAACTAGAGAGAGTCAGACACACACGAGGAAACTAAAGAGAGTTAGTCAAACACGAGGAAACTAGAGAGAGTTAGTCAAACACGAGGAAACTAGAGAGAGTTAGTCACACACGAGGAAACTAGAGAGAGTTAGTCAAACACGAGGAAACTAGAGAGAGTTAGTCAAACACGAGGAAACTAGAGAGAGTTAGTCAAACACGAGGAAACTAGAGAGAGTTAGTCAAACACGAGGAAACTAGAGAGAGTTAGTCACACACGAGGAAACTAGAGAGAGTTAGTCACACACGAGGAAACTAGAGAGAGTTAGTCACACACGAAGAAACTAGAGAGAGTTAGTCACACACGAGGAAACTAGAGAGAGTTAGTCACACACGAGGAAACTAGAGAGAGTTAGTCAAACACGAGGAAACTAGAGAGAGTTAGTCAAACACGAGGAAACTAGAGAGAGTTTGTCAAACACGAGGAAACTAGAGAGAGTTAGTCACACACGAGGAAACTAGAGAGAGTTAGTCACACATGAGGAAACTATAGAGAGTTAGTCACACACGAGGAAACTAGAGAGAGTTAGTCAAACACGAGGAAACTAGAGAGAGTTAGACACACACGAGGAAACTAGAGAGAGTTAGTCAAACACGAGGAAACTAGAGAGAGTTAGTCACACACGAGGAAACTAGAGAGAGATAGTCACACACGAGGAAACTAATGAGAGTTAGTCACACACGAGGAAACTAGAGAGAGTTAGTCACACACGAGGAAACTAAAGAGAGTTAGTCAAACACGAGGAAACTAGAGAGAGTTAGTCAAACACGAGGAAACTAGAGAGAGTTAGTCACACACGAGGAAACTAGAGAGAGTTAGTCAAACACGAGGAAACTAGAGAGAGTTAGTCAAACACGAGGAAACTAGAGAGAGTTAGTCAAACACAAGGAAACTAGAGAGAGTTAGTCAAACACGAGGAAACTAGAGAGAGTTAGTCAAAACACGAAGAAACTAGAGAGAGTTAGTCAAACACGAGGAAACTAAAGAAAGTTAGTCAAACACGAGGAAACTAGAGAGAGTTAGTCAAACACGAGGAAACTAGAGAGAGTTAGTCAAACACGAGGAAACTAGAGAGAGTTAGTCAAACACGAGGAAACTAGAGAGAGTTAGTCAAACACGAGGAAACTAGAGAGAGTTAGTCACACACGAGGAAACTAGAGAGAGTTAGTCAAACACGAGGAAACTATAGAGAGTTAGTCACACACGAGGAAACTAGAGAGAGTTAGTCACACACGAGGAAACTAGAGAGAGTTAGTCACACACGAGGAAACTAGAGAGAGTTAGTCAAACACGAGGAAACTAGAGAGAGTTAGTCAAACACGAGGAAACTAGAGAGAGTTAGTCAAACACGAGGAAACTAGAGAGAGTTAGTCACACACGAGGAAACTAGAGAGAGTTAGTCAAACACGAGGAAACTAGAGAGAGTTAGTCACACACGAGGAAACTAGAGAGAGTTAGTCACACACGAGGAAACTAGAGAGAGTTAGTCACACACGAGGAAACTAGAGAGAGTTAGTCACACACGAGGAAACTAGAGAGAGTTAGTCAAACACGAGGAAACTAGAGAGAGTTAGTCACACACGAGGAAACTAGAGAGAGTTAGTCACACACGAGGAAACTAGAGAGAGTTAGTCAAACACGAGGAAACTAGAGAGAGTTAGTCACACACGAGGAAACTAGAGAGAGTTAGTCAAACACGAGGAAACTAGAGAGAGTTAGTCACACACGAGGAAACTAGAGAGAGTTAGTCACACACGAGGAAACTAGAGAGAGTTAGTCACACACGAGGAAACTAGAGAGAGTTAGTCACACACGAGGAAACTAGAGAGAGTTAGTCAAACACGAGGAAACTAGAGAGAGTTAGTCAAACACGAGGAAACTAGAGAGAGTTAGTCACACACGAGGAAACTAGAGAGAGTTAGTCACACACGAGGAAACTAGAGAGAGTTAGTCACACACGAGGAAACTAGAGAGAGTTAGTCAAACACGAGGAAACTAGAGAGAGTTAGTCAAACACGAGGAAACTAGAGAGAGTTAGTCACACACGAGGAAACTAGAGAGAGTTAGTCAAACACGAGGAAACTAGAGAGAGTTAGTCACACACGAGGAAACTAGAGAGAGTTAGTCACACACGAGGAAACTAGAGAGAGTTAGTCAAACACGAGGAAACTAGAGAGAGTTAGTCAAACACGAGGAAACTAGAGAGAGTTAGTCAAACACGAGGAAACTAGAGAGAGTTAGTCACACACGAGGAAACTAGAGAGAGTTAGTCACACACGAGGAAACTAGAGAGAGTTAGTCAAACACGAGGAAACTAGAGAGAGTTAGTCACACACGAGGAAACTAGAGAGAGTTAGTCAAACACGAGGAAACTAGAGAGAGTTAGTCACACACGAGGAAACTAGAGAGAGTTAGTCAAACACGAGGAAACTAGAGAGAGTTAGTCAAACACGAGGAAACTAGAGAGAGTTAGTCAAACACGAGGAAACTAGAGAGAGTTAGTCACACACGAGGAAACTAGAGAGAGTTAGTCAAACACGAGGAAACTAGAGAGAGTTAGTCACACACGAGGAAACTAGAGAGAGTTAGTCACACACGAGGAAACTAGAGAGAGTTAGTCAAACACGAGGAAACTAGAGAGAGTTAGTCACACACGAGGAAACTAGAGAGAGTTAGTCACACACGAGGAAACTAGAGAGAGTTAGTCAAACACGAGGAAACTAGAGAGAGTTAGTCAAACACGAGGAAACTAGAGAGAGTTAGTCAAACACGAGGAAACTAGAGAGAGTTAGTCAAACACGAGGAAACTAAAGAGAGTTAGTCAAACACGAGGAAACTAGAGAGAGTTAGTCAAACACGAGGAAACTAGAGAGAGTTAGTCAAACACGAGGAAACTAGAGAGAGTTAGTCAAACACGAGGAAACTAGAGAGAGTTAGTCACACACGAGGAAACTAGAGAGAGTTAGTCAAACACGAGGAAACTAGAGAGAGTTAGTCAAACACGAGGAAACTAGAGAGAGTTAGTCAAACACGAGGAAACTAGAGAGAGTTAGTCACACACGAGGAAACTAGAGAGAGTTAGTCACACACGAGGAAACTAGAGAGAGTTAGTCACACACGAGGAAACTAGAGAGAGTTAGTCAAACACGAGGAAACTAGAGAGAGTTAGTCAAACACGAGGAAACTAGAGAGAGTTAGTCACACACGAGGAAACTAGAGAGAGTTAGTCACACACGAGGAAACTAGAGAGAGTTAGTCACACACGAGGAAACTAGAGAGAGTTAGTCAAACACGAGGAAACTAGAGAGAGTTAGTCACACACGAGGAAACTAGAGAGAGTTAGTCACACACGAGGAAACTAGAGAGAGTTAGTCACACACGAGGAAACTAGAGAGAGTTAGTCACACACGAGGAAACTAGAGAGAGTTAGTCAAACACGAGGAAACTAGAGAGAGTTAGTCAAAAACGAGGAAACTAGAGAGAGTTAGTCAAACACGAGGAAACTAGAGAGAGTTAGTCAAACACGAGGAAACTAGAGAGAGTTAGTCAAATACGAGGAAACTAGAGAGAGTTAGTCACACACGAGGAAACTAGAGAGAGTTTGTCACACACGAGGAAACTAGAGAGAGTTAGTCACACACGAGGAAACTAGAGAGAGTTAGTCAAACACGAGGAAACTAGAGAGAGTTAGTCAAACACGAGGAAACTAGAGAGAGTTAGTCAAACACGAGGAACTAGAGAGAGTTAGTCAAACACGAGGAAACTAGAGAGACTTAGTCAAAAACGAAGAACTAGAGAGAGTTAGTCAAACACGAGGAAACTAACGAGAGTTAGTCAAACACGAGGAAACTAGAGAGAGTTAGTCAAACACGAGGAAACTAAAGAGAGTTAGTCAAAAACGAGGAACTAGAGAGAGTTAGTCAAACACGAGGAAACTAAAGAGAGTTAGTCAAACACGAGGAAACTAAAGAGAGTTAGTCAAACACGAGGAAACTAAAGAGTGGTAGTCAAACACGAGGAAACTAGAGAGAGTTAGTCAAACACGAGGAAACTAAAGAGTGGTAGTCAAACACGAGGAAACTAGAGAGAGTTAGTCAAACACGAGGAAACTAAAGAGTGGTAGTCTAACTCGAGGAAACTAGAGAGAGTTAGTCAAACACGAGGAAACTAGAGACAGTTAGTCAAACACGAGGAAACTAGAGAGAGATAGTCAAACACGAGGAAACTAAAGAGAGTTAGTCAAACACGAGGAAACTAAAGAGAGTTAGTCAAACACGAGGAAATTAAAGAGAGTTAGTCACACATGAGGAAACTCAAGAGAGTTAGTCACACACGAGGAAACTAAAGAGAGTTAGTCAAACACGAGGAAACTAGAGAGAGTTAGTCACACACGAGGAAACTAGAGAGATTTAGTCACACACGAGGAAACTAGAGAGAGTTAGTCAAACACGAGGAATCTAGAGAGAGTTAGTCAAACGCGAGGAAACTAAAGAGAGTTAGTCACACACGAGGAACGAGGTTCTCTACAAATGGTGGCATAGCGGTTGGATAGAATCTTACAACGCGTCCGGAGAGAACACAGTAGCATTACAACGTCTCGGAGAGAATTAAAGGATTATAGCGGCACGTCCCAGCGAGAAGTGTTTTTTTCTACTTCGTGCACTTAACGATTCTGCAGAGAAATGTCAAATTTGCTAGATTTGGCTCGTGATAAGCTACAACGAAAGTTTAATGGAAAACGTCTCTGTCGATGGCATGTTGACTCGTTTGAAACTGCTGCCGAGTTTCTCGGGTTGAACTCAGAAGAAAAACTTCATTACCTACAAGCTTCATTTAGTGGAGCGGCCGCCGACTATGCCTTTATGGGATTTTTTCTTATATTTAAAACTGACTCAACACTAATTCTCCAACTTCTCGTGAAGGTAGAAGCATGAAACTTTAGGAACTTGCTGAATACACTCTTATGACGATAATTGGCGAAAACGTATGTAAAAATTTACACTCATGGGTGGCCGGGTCCCAAAAACCGTTTTGTTCCTTATATGGGCTATGTAAAACTGAATATTATCTTATCTTATCTGTTTACAGACGCTCCTTCTATACAGAAGATTATTGCGTCCTACGCTTATCTATGGTTTGTGTTTAGTCCTGCATTTTTATTAGAGATTTAAATGTTGATAAAGTGTTGGTTTTCCTGGATTCTTCAGGCAACCCATTCCACGCCCGAATTCCGGACGGGAAGAATGAAAACTTGTATGTGTTTGTTCTTGCATACGGAATAAGAAAGGTGTTTTTATCCTTATGTCTATCTGAGGGTTGTATTAAGTTATCTTTGTGTTGTATTTCTAAATTAGAATTAATTGCTTTATGTATGATTACTACTTTGCTCTTGGTTCTTCTATCCTCTAGTGATTCAAGGTTTAATGATTTAACTAATGGTGTTATTCTTGTCAGTTTTGAATATTCTCCAGTAATGAATCTGGCAGCTCTTTTTTGAATTTGTTCTAGTTTAACAATGTTTTCTTTGGTGGATGGGTCCCATACAGAAGATGCATATTCTAGTACAGGTCTCACCAAAGTGAGGTAGCATTTTAGTTTTATATCTCTATTACATTTGTTAAAGTTTCTTTTTATAAAGCCTAAGGTTTTGTTTGATTTTTTAATAACTTCATTGACATGGGGATTCCATGATAGTTTCTCATTTATTAAGACTCCTAAGTATTTTGCATCTTTAGTTTGGGTCAGTTCTTTTCCATGAATGTAATATTTTGAATTTATTTGTTTCTTTTTCTTTGTTACTCTTAACAGTTGACACTTTTCTGGGTGGAAAGACATACTCCAGTTAGTTTCCCATTTTATCAATTCATCTAAGTCTTTTTGTAACATTTTGCTATCTTGTTCTGATTTAATTGTTTTCTATGATAATACCCTCAATTATCACTGACTTACTCATGCCATCACGCTAAGGGACATCACTCTGCTTTTTTTTTAAATTGAAAATATGGACGTACAAATCATCATCATTTTGGTTTCTAGATTAACATTAACATTGTTTTATGAGGATTGTTAATTGTAAAATACTTTGTGTACATTTCAGGAATATTTCGTATTTATCATACAAGGAAAAGTTACTTTGGCTTTTGACAACAACAAAAAAGTGGGCGCCTACGGCGCCCTACAACCCCTATTATAAAATATTTTGTGTACATTTCAGGAAGTTTAATACTTCGTTTTTATTAAACAAGGATAAGTAAATTGGGATTTTAAAAAAAGTGGTCACCTTAGGCCCCCTACAACCAGTGGGGTAGCTAGAACTTTTGCCGCCCGGGGCGGTCTCCAATTTGCCGCCCTTTTAGGGGCCGTCCATAAATGACATCATGCACCTGGGGGGGGGGAGGGAGTCACATACGTTTGTGACGATGTGTGACGAGGGGGGGGGTGTTTAAGAAATGTGACGTCACGTCACAACGCGCAACTTAAAAAAAATTTCCACTTTTCTAAATGGCAAAAATTTAATTTGAAATATGCTCATTTTCAAACAGAAAATACGGCTTTTATTGTCAAAGCTTTGTGACGTCTTATTGAAGAAGGGGTTTAAGTTTTTGTGACAACGTGTGACGAGGAGGGAAGGGGGTGAGAAATCAGCCAAAATAGCGTGCTTCATTTATGGACGGCCACTTAGTCGATTATATTATGGTTTTTTTTTAATTAATAAACATTAGTAAATAATTAAAATTGAAACGAAGTAAATGTGTGGAACATGTTTACGATTGCATGCCAGTAATAAAAGAGGCCGCATAAGATTATATACCTATAAATACACATTTATAAAAATACAAGATACTTGTTTTAAAGGCCACAAGAAAGTTACTGAGGTCGCAGCATGAGACAAAACATATTCCAAATTAACACCCAAAAAAACATTACCCATTACTATTCTTTTATTTTTTATTTATAAATAAATGATTTTTTTACAAACAAAGAAATTGTATACATTAGTTACATTAGTATGTAAACACATTTATATATTTACTTTCCTAACTTTCATAATAGAAAAATCGTGTATTATGCTATCAAAATTAAAATTATTTGTAATATCTTGTTCTATTGACAGTATTGCAAGATTTTGTTGTCTTTAATCCATCATTGTGGAACGAAGATAATTTTTATCAACTTCAGTTTGGAGAAGCTCCTTTCACAACTAGCGACACTGATAGCAATAGTTGAAAAAATTCATAACAAAATTACAATGTTGGGTACAGAATTTTCCAATCTATACTGTTGAATAAATTTTAATACATCAAGGGTGCCTTTCCCTCCGTTTTTTTAACATAAAGCCTCTTCTTGTAGTGTAGGTACAGTCATAAAAACATGGATCTTTTTTCTTTCAAAATTCAACTGTCAATGTCAATAAAGTAATTTATTTGATGTTCAAATGCTTCATTTAGTAGGTTACATGGTATTATATACGAATATTTTCTTGCAATGAAATGCAACTCATCAAAGCGTTATTTTATTTAATTTTATAATTCCATCCATGCATAAAAAACATTCTCGTTGTACTTCTTGTTCTAAAGATAGAACCACGTCTTCTGAATTTTCCCTACTCATATTTTTTACCATACAAGCTGATACAATGTGACTTACCATACAAGCTGATACAATTTGGCTTACCATACAAGCTGACTGTTTCTTCGAATGGCATAAAGTGAAAGCTGGACTAACGTGTAATTATAGCATATCATAAATGTTAAAGTCATTTAATTAATCAAATTAATGATTGAAACTTTTGGTTTTATTAAATTTGTCACAGAAGAGCATACAAATCTGTCATAGGGCAGGGTACAAATATGTCACAAGACGGCATACAAATGTGTCACTGGACGGCATACAAATATGTCACAGAACAGCATACACATTTGTCACAGGACAGCATACAAATGTGTCATAGAATAGCATACAAATATGTCACAAGATGGCATACAAATATGATACAAGACGGCATACAAATATGTCACAGGACAGCATACAAATGTGTCATATGACAGCATACAAATATGTCACAAGTCGGCATACAAATTTGTCACAAGACAGCATACAAATGTGTCACAGGACAGCATACAAATTTGTCACAAGACAGCATACAAATGTGTCACAGGACCGCATACAAGCATGTCACAAGAATGCATATAAATTTGTCACAAGATGGCATACAAATTTGAAACAAGACAGCATACAAATGTGTTATAGAACAGCATATACATTTGTCACAGGACAGCATACAAATGTGTCACAGGACGGCATACAGATTTTTCTATATGCTTGCTGCTCGAGAGGCACTAAAGGGGACAAAACTAAGGAAATGAAGGTTCATTTATTCCTCTTTTATCAGTTCTCTTTCCGCGAAAATCTGTCTAACAAGGTTTCATTATTAACCTATTTGTAGGCAATAATTATTTTTTCCAGTTTCTCAAAAAATCGGTATAATTTGACCACTGTATAGTATATTGTAAAATTTATAATGTAGAAAATAAAATTTAAATATATTTAATTATTTATATATAAATCCCATAAAAATAACCATGATTTTCAAAATAATGAATTGGAAGGCGTAAATACAATTACATGACATATAGTACTATTGTAACCTTCGCTATAGGATGCAAAATTGGATCTTTTTGACGTTTTTTTTTAAAATAGTGTGACTATAGTGTAATTCAGCGAAGCAATAATCTGGTGAGACAGAAAAGGAAATATCCCCTCCCCCCCCCCTTCCCCCCACCCCGCTCGATGAACCATAGTTCAACTTCACCTCACCTTATTTGTACAATAGATCAATGGTTATTTTTAGATGTGATGTCATCGGCGCATAGCCATCGAGCAGACTATTTGGAGTTAAATGAGAATGAAATATTGGTTTAATCCTGTAAAACTATTCACTACGGTAAAGTTATAAATATTTTAGAAACTTTACCTTCTATAACAAGGGTGGCCAGAGCTGTAGTAACTGAGAGTCATGTTAAAATATAAGAAAATACTTGAGAGACGCATTGAAGCACTATGGGTCATTAAACCTGGCTTGGAAATCTTCTAGTGATCCTTGTGTCATATATTTCAGAAATTCTACGCGAGCCGCAATGTAAACACTGAAGACCCGCATGCGGCTCGCGAGCCGCGGTTTGGCCACCGTTGTTCTATAAGAATATAGGAGAAATGTACAGCATTCCAAAACAATTTCGATTCATGAAACAAGAATAAAATGTCTATAATTTATTTTGCTAGTGTTGTATCCATTGGGTCGACTGTTATGTAGGCAATGTCGGATTCAAAAATTTCGAATCAATTATCAGGCTGTCATCTCTCTCAACAAAGTCATCTGTCAACAAAGTCGTCTCTCAACAAAGTTATCTCGCAATAAAGTCATCTCGAAATAAAGTCATATCGCCATAAAGTCATCTCGCAATAAAGTCATCTCTCAATAAAGTCATCTCTAAATAAAGTCATCTCTATATATATACAAATTTGTGCGTCTATTTATATCTGTATCTCTTGATATATATACATATGTGTTTGTCTCTCACTTTATACGTCTCTCTTTGTATATTTTCCCCCTCAGTGTGTGTAACTGTGGAACTCTGTAACTACCAGTGTATCTGTGTGTAACTGTGAAACTCTGTAACTACCAGTGTATCTGTGTGTGTAACTGTGGAACTCTGTAACTACCAGTGTATCTGTGTGTAACTGTGAAACTCTGTAACTACCAGTTGTGTGTGACTGTGAAACTCTGTAACTACCAGTGTATCTGTGTGTGTGACTGTGAAACTCTGTAACTACCAGTGTATCTGTGTGTGTAACTGTGAAACTCTGTTACTACTAGTGTATCTGTGTGTGACTCTCTGTGTCACTTGCTATCTATCTTCCATTTCTCTCTCTCTCTCTTTTTTTTTCTCTCTAATTTTAATTATGCCTTGACACAGGTGAGTCTTCGAACGCTTGCTAAAACAAATAGCCACCTACTCATACCTGTCCTTAAAATTCGTTCTCTGTTGTTTTTTTTTCCCCTTTTTTTTATTTTAAGGTTTAAGAGTGAAATGGTTTTAGGGAGGAGGCTTAGCTGCCTCCTTGAGTTGAAGTTCGGAGGGCTTAGCTGCCTCCTTGAGTTGAAGTTCGGAGGGCAAGTCGGAGGAGGGGAATTTTCGAGAGGATCGTAGAATGATGAGAGAGGAGGGGCTTGGGTGGCGGGGGGGATGGGGTTGGGGTGAATGGAACAGATTCAGGGAATGTCCTATGTAAATCAGTGACGTAGGAAATGTTTCTTGTTCAAATACGCTCACTAAAACTGAGCTGTCTGTAAGTGAACATTTTATTTTAAAGTTAACTGTAGTGACGCCACACGCCAGGGTCTGTGAACATGGATGCATCAAGTTGGAAGTATCTCTTTGTCATAGCCTGTAAGTTGTCATTAGCAGTATGGGTTTATGGAATTTCATATTTTAAAATATATTTTACTGTTAACTTTAAGGGTATATTTAACATTTTCATATTTGTATAAATTTTACTTGTGATGCGAAACGACATTTGTATCCGAAGTTAAAAGTATCTTCAAGTTAAATAATCATTTTTGTATTGTGGCTTAATATGAAAAAGAAAATTAAACTTCTACGGTAGTCATTTTAAATATTGTAAACGCAGAAAATATAACATTTTTTTAATGCTCTTCTTGAGTTGCACACATTTCTTTAAGACGGATTGACTACATTGTTGTTGAAGGTAGATGAATCTTTAAACAAATAATTAATTCCATTTTGTCATTGTTCTATCCCACAGCTTTACCCGTCATCGTTTCTATCACCATTGAAGGTAAATACGATACAAAACTGTCTCTTAAATCAGGGATTCCTCTGCCGTAGCAAGCAACTACATTTAAAAGCTTCAAACTAACAGTTTTTAAATCTACTGTGTCACATAGGGTCCTTTCTGAAGCTCTTTGAACTACTCTAGATGAGCACTGTTTAAATTAAAGTTCGCTATAACTTCAGTCTCTTAAATCTGTTGATATAATTAATACTAATAAAAAGACTTTTTTTTTCAAAGTTAAACAAGGTTCTTAAGTATGTATATATTATTCATTATTGCAAAGACTGGCAGGTATTTAAAAAGACATTTGATAAGCTTGTCAACTCATAAAAGTGACCAACTAAATATAGGAGCATTTGCGTGTATTACTAAATAAAATGGATTACAAATTGACTTTATAGACACCAATAATAAAAATCAATACATTTGATATACTAAGTATACATCATTCTATATTGTATACTCTATTCTCGGGCACTTTTCTTAAATCTGGAATTTAGTCCACCGTTTAACGGAAGGTATATGGGACAAATGAGACTCTGAATGACCTACGGGTTATATAATGCTTAGATGAGCTGTTAACAAGAATGTCCCCTCTCTGTTTCAGAATGTCAGAAAGAGTCCATGAAATGTGAGGCTGAGTTCAACGAGGCGTTCAGTCAACCCTTAAATGTTGCTGGATATTGCACGTAAGGAGATTACTTAACAACAACAAAACATACGACTTAGTCAAGTATTGTGTAGCTCAATGTCAAGAATACAAGCGTTAAGTTCATCTCTGCTAGAATGTATAAACAACAGAGCATATACATGTCATAATCGAGGTTCCCTCTTAAGTTTTTTGGTCCGTAAAAAAATCTGAAAGCAAAGTTGAACAACATCCATTTTTATGAACAATATATGCACTTTATAAATGCATATATTTTTTATCCTTATTGAAATTCGCTGCGCGGTAGTTCTAAACTGCAACGCGGCGTTGGGTAGAGTTCTGCGCAGCCACGTAGCTTAAAGCGAGTATTAGTCCCGTTAAAAGAACTATGTATGAATGCGGTTAGTTGAGGTGTTAAAACTTTTTAACACACAATATTTCTACTTATGCATTTTGTTAACAATCAGATTAGCTATGAAAAGATATTTTATTTGTGATAAACCAATTAATAGTATTCAGATGTGGTGTTTAAACTATAAAGAAATACTCCAAAAAATACTGCATTGCGCCCTTGTACTTTCAGCTCGGCCCGTGGCTACATTAGCTGTGTCAGGTACCTGGCCTGTGAGTCAGAGATAAACCTACGACTGGCCTACAGGTCAGCACAGAATAAACTAGTGGAAAGGAACATACAGTGTGGTGAGTGGCCTCTGTTGACCTTTCACCTTTCTTAGTGACTTTTTAAATATACTGTAACAAAGAAGACAAAGTAACTAAACTTTTCTTTTACTATAAAGTCCCAACATTTTAATGTTTAAAAGGTTCGAAGGGTTCATTTCATTCAACCAAAATTGCAATTCATTCTATTTTTTCGTTGTATCGTAATTGGTTTTAAGAGGTTTGTAATGTTTGCTTGTCGAGTTTCTGGCTTATATTTTACATATTGTTCATGATTTTATGGATGAAATCCATTGAAAATGTTTGTTTAACCTTTTCAGAACTTGGCGTATTTCCAGGAAGTGAGTATGTTGTAGAATATTGGAATTCATTGACCCCAGACTTGCTCACAAAATATAAACTGCTATAAATTTTAAAGTCAAATGGGGAATTGCAGTTCTCTTTCGTTTTTTTTTCTTACATTAAAGGCTATATATAAAGAATCGTGTAAATGAAACGTTAAAAAAGTGGGTGGCATTTTCCAGAAGATTGAACCTGCCAGTAAAAACCAATGCAGGCTTGTTTTAAGTGAAGTTTCCTTCTGTTCCCTCCACGTGACAAATGTAAAGCCAGTGTTTACTCTCTACACTGGCGCTGGTAACTTTATTTAACAAATACGTGACATCAGTTTCAAACAGGGAAATTCAGGGCCTGGGGTACGGGATGTTCTGTTAGTCATTGTGTGCGCGGCAATTTGAGGGTGGAGCTTGAAGATATACAGAGTTGAATGTGAACTTAATTGTGAGGTCAAAGTTCAACCAAGTTGGTGGTGTTTATGGTGGGCGTTGAGGTTCAACAAATTTAGACGTGATGCTGAAGAGTTTAAAGTTAATCACGTCATCGTTAAGGCGGCCTTTGTCATTGGAAGAACACTGACTTGACGATGACAACCCATGCTCCCTGAGAAAGAAAGTCAGAACGAGTTGAGATTATTTTATATATGAAAATTATATGTGCACTACCGAGACAAAATAATTGAATTAATATTTATGACAGATTTTATTAAACACTTCTATAACGTATTTCTTGGCCAAAAAATCGTAAATTTCTATTTAAATTATTTGGGCAATACAAGATCTTTATTTCTGTAAGTAGTTATGTGTTATTTTTTAAATCGATAAGCTAATATACGACTTGATTTAATTCTAAATGGCTAACTATTTCAAAGAATTGTGATATATCATAGTAACGTGTTTGCAATTCTTTTTTTTCACAGACAGAACATATAAAAGCCTTGGTAAGTTGACTCAAATATTTAAATTAATTTTTTAACAATATTTCGTACAGAATATCAATTAAGCACTGCAAAGGAGTAAAAAAATGTTTTAGAACTGCAAGTTAGTTTTCCCTAAATAAAGGCAAAGTCATGTTTGAAAATTCCAGAGTAGCATTAATAGTTTGTATTTGTACATCACTGTTGACCTTTAATGAGCAGTGTAACTAATCCTTCAAAACTTAACAACATTTTATAAAAATTCTTTATTTTTTTTTATTAACACCCAGTAATGGAATAAATTAACAGCAACAGTAACCGAAACATTTAAGCTCAATCAAAACGTACAAGTTTTACTTTTTATAACCATTTTATCTTTGCTACATCATAATGTAATCTTGAGTTGTCTAATATATAAATATATTATGTCTAAATCCTCTTGAAGACTGCAAGAAAAGTGTGGACGTCTGTGCGTTTACTTACGTGGATGTTTTACTGAAGAACCACACAAACCACAACAATCATAACATGACAATCATGTGTCAGTAAGTGCCTAGTATTTTAATATACAATTCAGAGTTTACTATTCATAACAATGAGATGTGACATAAAAAACACAATACTATATACATAAAAAACGTACTTTTCTATATAATTTACAGTTACTTCAAGTAAAAGTCAGTCAAGGATTTAACACCTATATAATTTGGAATCTAACTTTGTTTAAATCTTCCTTGTGACAAACTATAACTTATTCAAATATACTTGACACAATGAAAAAGAATAATGAATCGAAATATCAAATTATGAATTAAATGATAAAACGTCTTCATTATATTATCATTTTATGACCCACTTAATTTTTTTTTAAATCTCCAAAACCTTTTTTTTGTCCTTTATACTTATAACAAACTTGAAACATAGGCCCATCAAATGTTTCTGAATAAACGTATTTCAGATTATTTAAATGCAGCCTTGTGTTTAATTTTATAATTACCGAAAATGTTTTTAAAAAATGTGTGTCAATCAAAGACTGTGAGAAAGTATATAAACGATGACATGGAATTATGTGTTGAAATATGATAACGTATAAGATGTATGTGTTGAAATATGATAACGTAAATAATGTAATTGTTGTTTCACCTAGGGACCTAGACACGTTTGGTGCCTGTCTTCTACGCATTCAATCTTGTGACTCCGGAAAAGAAGAAGTAAGTCTACGACAGTCCACGACAGTCTACGACAGTCCACGACAGTCTACGACAGTCTACGACAGTCCACGACAGTCCACGACAGTCTACGACAGTCCACGTCAGTCTACGACAGTCTACGACAGTCCACGACAGTCCACGACAGTCTACGACAGTCAACGACAGTCTACGACAGTCTACGACAGTCTACGACAGTCTACGACAGTCTAAGACAGTCTATGAATGTTAATCAATTCATTTTGCAGCTTTGGGAACCCGGTATTATATATTGAGCCTTTTTTCAGGCTTCCACTAGCTATGCTTACAAAGAATATATAATTGAAAATCGAAACTTTATTTTGACAGTAAATATGTGACTCGACATTTACAAAATTTTACTTTTGTAATCAATAGAATAAAAGCGATAATTTTTTTGCCAAACAACCTGGAGATTACCGCAACTCTACTGGAGTTAGATTATTGCAAAAATTATTTAGAACTGTGGGGTTAGTGTAGGGAGGTAAAAGATATCCATCAAAAGTTGGATTTTAGATGCATTTTTGAATATAAGAAAGAGTGGGGGGTGGCGAAGAGACTTATAGAATTTTTTAATTCACTTAAATGAAAGGTGACGTAAACTTAATGGCACGTATCAATAACGATTAGAAGTGTAATCAAAATAACTAATACTCCAGGTTTAAAGACCGTCAATGACGTATCAATAATATAACGATTAGATGTGTAATCAAAATAACTGATACTCCAGATTTTAAAGACCGTCAATGACGTATCAATAATATAACGATTAGATGTGTAATCAAAATAACTGATACTCCAGATTGTAAAGACCGTCAATGACGTATCAATAATATAACGATTAGAAATGTAATCAAAATAACTGATACTCCAGGTTGTAAAGACCGTCAATGACGAGAAGATAAGATTGAAGATGACAGACTGTGGTAAGAATTTTATTTAATTTTATTTATATTTTTTGGGGGGTAAAAAAAAAGATTTTTTCTTATGTTATTTTAAATTTATTTTTAACTTTTTAAAATTAAATGGCCTATTTTGAAAGGTTAAAATGATATGCAATTTTTCAAAATACCTAATTTTTTGCAAAGTTTTTTTTTACTTTGAAGTGCTAACATGTCGAAATCAATATAAGAAGTTCGTTTTTGTCCCCCCAGAAACTCCGTCTGTGAACAAAGGTGTGAGAACCCATGAAGCTGCTTACCTCGTTACGCTTCTGGCTGCCCTTGTGACTCTAGGATCGAAGTTTTAAAATGTCAAATCTTTGTAACATCTTGTGTTACGGACCAAAACAAAATATAATTTTACATGCATAATTAAATTTTATAACCAGCTCTCATGCATTTTAAACAAATAAAAAAGTTTTGGTTCAATAAAAATTATTTTTTACAAATTTGTTTACATTTTGCTGAGCACGTTTTGGAAAGGCTAGACAACATGAAAGTCCAAATTCATTTATAAATAATGCAACTTTATGTATTCATTCTCTGTTTACTTGTATGTACAAATATCATCATTATTTTTTACATTTAGAGATAGGTATTAAGGGCATATTGAAATTGAAATGTTGCCAGTCTTTTTTTATTTTAAAATTAATCAACTAATATAAGGGATATTTTTCTTATTCTTCTTTAGTTCATTTATTTTTCTCAAATTGGATTAGCTGTAGGGAAATTCAGGGGAATGTTATTTTAAAAGTTTTATTAATTACACAAACATCTTTGAAGTAAATTTTTCATTTTCGGACTATTAAAAGAAATCCTGCAAATTGTTAAGTTTTATTTACTTTGAAACTACCAAATTTAATCGTTACATTTCCATAATTGAATTGTGCCTGATTAGGTTGTTACATTACGATTAAATTGTGTTTTCTTAATAAATTTCATTAATAACTGTAAGATATTTTTTATTTGCATTGCTTCTATAAAATGTAAAATGGAACTCATACCTCTTTATCATTAGTAATTAATGAAATCATTTTATTTCTATTTCAACACTGTATTTATTCTTTCATATGTGTAATTAAATTGGGCGTGTGATGTTACGGACGCGTATCAAGCATTTTAATTCAATTTCCATTTCTTTTTATAAATAAATGCTTTCAAATTAATTTATTTGTTATCGCTGAAATACTTTAATTTGACATTATTTTGGTATCACTAGTTTTCTTCGATTTAGTTTCCATTTTTACAAGCAAAATGCTTGCCAATCGATTTAATTAAAACAATTTTAAACAAAAATATTTTTCATTGTTAATGCTTGTAGCTCTGCATGAGACAAATATTTCAAATGAAGTTATTCAGACTTGTGAATTAATTTTTTTTAAAATTAAATTACAAATAAAAATTGTCAAAATCATCTCCATCCCCAAATTTCGTGTCAGAATTAAACAAATTTCATGAAACTGTTTATAATAATAATAATAATAATAATAATAATAATAATAATAATAATAATAATAATAATCGGTATCCTTCCGTCTCGAGAGACAATGGTGCATTAACGTTGAGTTGGGTTGCATTTCCTAGAGTGGCTGTGCAGTCCTGTCCTTGAGTGACTGTCTTTACCACAGTTTCTACACACAAGTTCTGTGCTTCCAAATGCTTTGGCCTTTCCCCTAGCTCTTCTGCCTGTAGCCTCCTCCATCCTTCGCTCCTCGGCTACTATGACGCCCTCTTTGACAAATGTAAGCCACGTAGATCGGTCTTCTGTCTCACACTATCAGTCGCTTGTGCGTGTTCTGGCTGCTTTCGTGTCCCTTTGGCAGACATCTTTAAATCGCAGAATGGGCGACCTGTCTTCCTTTTTTCGGTGCCAGTTCTACATATAGGATGTCCTTGAGGATGCGGCCAGGGCTCATTCTTTTAACATATCCTAGCCATCTCAGGCGTCTTTCACTAAGGATTGAGAACATGCTTTGGGTATTGGCACGCATTAGGACTTCAGTATTGGGCACTTTGTCTTGCCATTTAATGCCAAGAATGCGACGCAGGCATCTGAAGTGGAAGCTATTAAGCTTGCGCCCTTGGGATGTATAATTGGTCCATTTCTCGCTCCCGTATAGCAGTGTACTAATGACCCAGGCTCTATAGACACACGGTTTGGTTTTCTCTGTTAAATTGGTGTTTTGCCAGACCAGTTTATTTATTTTAGCCATTGTGGCAGCTGCCTTGTCAATTCTACTGTTTATATCCTCTTCAAAGGACAGTGTATTGGAGACCTTGGAACCCAAGTAGGTGAAGCTGTCCACAACCTCCAAGTTTTCACTGTCTATTTTGATGGTAGGAGGAGGTTGTGTGTCTTGGGTCATGATGTTTGTCTCTTTCAGGCTGATTTGCAGATCAAATTCTTGGCAGGCATTGGAGAAGCTTGACAAGAGTTGACATGAAACTGTTTATTTTACCACCGTGATTTACAATATTTCCTTAGGTTCGTTTAGCTCATTAAGTTACTGGTCAAACAGTTCAAAGATTCCGGTACAAACTTAAAATGGTTACCAGCTTGCATATGAACTTTTATAAACTTCAGCAAGTCTGTTGTCAATGCAAAGAAATAGTTTAATTAATACTGAACTGAACTGAACTATCCCTTAACCCGTCGTTGGGTCGTTGGGGCACCATCGTGAACTGCACATTATCTCACGCCGTTTGTCCCGGTCCTGTGCTGCCTTTTGGGAGTCGCAAAATGACAGGCCGGTCCACTCCTTGATATTGTCTTCCCATCTCTTCCTTTGTCTGCCTCTTTTCCTTCCCCCCTGGACTCAAACGTGCAATATAGTCTTTGCGAGACCTCCAGATCTTAATTAATTAATTCTCCAGATCTTAATTAATACCTGCATGTATAAAATAGAAACATTGCTTCAGGATCTCAAACCCAAAAGCCAAGTAAATAAGAAAAGACCAAATATATATTTCAAATAGATTCTATTTTCACTTTGTGCCCTGGGTTATCCATTATTTTGTGGCTGCTTCGCGTTGAATACGTTATTACAAACGGTGGTTGCTTACAGCGAGCTATTTAATTAAATGTAAATATTATTGAAGAACCACAAGAAGCTCTCACTTAATCCAATGTAAATATTATTGAAGAACCACAAGAAGCTCTCACTTAATCCAATGTAAATATTATTGAAGAACCACAAGAAGCTCTCACTTAATCCAATGTAAATATTATTGAAGAACCACAAGAAGCTCTCACTTAATCCAATGTAAATATTATTGAAGAACCACAAGAAGCTCTCACTTAATCCAATGTAAATATTATTGAAGAACCACAAGAAGCTCTCACTTAATCCAATGTAAATATTATTGAAGAACCACAAGAAGCTCTCACTTAATCCAATGTAAATATTATTGAAGAACCACAAGAAGCTCTCACTTAATCCAATGTAAATATTATTGAAGAACCACAAGAAGCTCTCACTTAATCCAATGTAAATATTATTGAAGAACCACAAGAAGCTCTCACTTAATCCAATGTAAATATTATTGAAGAACCACAAGAAGCTCTCACTTAATCCAATGTAAATATTATTGAAGAACCACAAGAAGCTCTCACTTAATCCAATGTAAATATTATTGAAGAACCACAAGAAGCTCTCACTTAATCCAATGTAAATATTATTGAAGAACCACAAGAAGCTCTCACTTAATCCAATGTAAATATTATTGAAGAACCACAAGAAGCTCTCACTTAATCCAATGTAAATATTATTGAAGAACCACAAGAAGCTCTCACTTAATCCAATGTAAATATTATTGAAGAACCACAAGAAGCTCTCACTTAATCCAATGTATTGTTAAGAATGGATTTAAAATGTTGTTACGTTTACATCTTTAAGGGGGGGGGGTGGTCAAAGCGATCGGTTGAGCAAGAATAAAATTCAAAATAATATCTTACCCCATTAAAATGCTTCCAAATAATTTGGTGACAAATAAAGATTTGTGTTTGATTACAATGGCTTAAATAGAAGAAGATATGACCCCATGTAGATGTTGAAATGTCGATACTGCCCGCTTTCAAATTGAAATAAAAAATTTAAAAATTTAAAAAAATAAAATTTAAAAAAAACATAATAATAATAATAATAATAATAATAATAAAAAATAAAAATAAAATTCCAGATTTAGAACTACTTATAAAAACAGAAGAACCAGACATAATTGCTGGTTCTGAAACTTGGTTGAACCCCAACATATATAACTCTGAGATTTTAAACACCAATTATAATATTTTTAGGAAAGACAGACCAGACAATTATGGAGGAGTGCTACTTGCAATTAAATCAAATATCATAGCTGAAGAAATTACTACACAGCCAAATTTTAATATAGAGTCTATTTTTTGTAAAATTATTACACCAAACTCATCCCCACTTATTGTAGGCAGTATATATGACCACCATGGTCGTCGCTAGGAATTTTTCTGGGGGGGGGGCAAAAAAATCCAACTTTTTTATTTTATTTTAACTGACAATGCCATACAGGTACAATTTTCAATTAAATTCAAGTTCAGTATAACATAAGGGTTGAAAAAAGCCTTAGAAATTAATAAGACTTACAAAGTAGTGCTGTAAAACTAAAATACAACATTTATTAATGCATTTAATAAATTAAAAACTTTTTTTCTCAAATGTAGGGGGGGGGCAAATTCTCCCCATGCCCCCCTTCCCTACGCCCATGTAGACCACCGAATACAAACCTAGAATACATGAACAATCTTTGTAGTCAATTAACTTTCATAAAAGAGAATAATAAAAATGCAGTTCTATGGATTATGGGGGACTTTAATCTTCCAGATATAAATTGGAAAAATTATACAATTGATAACCATCAAACTAACAAAGAAATTAATGAACACTTTTTAGACACTATAAACAACATAAACCTAGAACAGATAGTAAAAACAGCAACAAGGAAAAATAAAACACTAGATTTATTCCTAACAAATAGACCAGGACTAGTGTTAGACTATAAAATAATTCCACGACTGTCCGACCATGATATAGTTAGGGTCACCAATACAATAAAAACTAAAATTAATAAGATACCTAGAAGAATAATCTATCTTTGGAATAAATGTAATTCAATAAAACTACACCAATCAGCGGCTAACTTCCAACAAACTTTCCTAAGTAAATTTAATACAAATAGCCCAGTAGAAGAAATTTGGAAAGATATAAAAACAAATCTACAAACTATAATGGATGAGAATGTTCCAACAAAACTAACATCAAATAAAATTAACAAATGCTGGTTCAATTCTAGATTGAAAAAGCTATGCAAACAAAAAGAGAACTTATTTAAGAAATATAAAGCTACCTATTCATATAGGATACACAGAAAATTATTAAAGATTAAACACTTGACATAAAAACTTAGTCGAAACCTCCAAAATGAATATATAAACAATGTAATTACCAAAGATAACAATAAAAACTTATGGTCATTTATCAAATCTAAAAAAATGGAACCTTCAGGAATAGCCACAATAAAAGGCTCAAATAATAAAACCTATAATGATAATGAAACTAAAGCTAATATCCTTAACACATATTTTGCATCATCTTTTTCTGCCTCAGGCGACAAGGAAGTCTTAATAAATTTAAATAAAATGGAGGAAATGTTGTTGAGCCTTCTCGTCCATGGGGGGCATCTACCGATCGTCGTCGGCGTCTGCGATTCCTCCAAGGGCATAGGCCACGAGAGACCTCCAGGCATCTCTATCATGGGCCAGCTTCTCCAGGATCTTCCATTCATGGCCAATTCTCTTGATGTCTGCCTCCAATTCTCGGCGCCAACTGTTTCTTGGACGGCCTCTTTTCCGCTTACCCTGTGGGTTCCATTTCAGGGCCCCCTTTGTTGTGTTAGGAGCAGGTTTCCTTAGTGTATGACCAATCCACCTCCACCGCTTCTGGAGAATCTCTTCTTCAATGGGCTTCTGTTTTGTCCGCTGCCACAGTTCCTGGTTGCTGATTTTGTCTGGCCAGTGAATTCTGAGAATCCTTCTTAAACAGTTGTTGATGAAGGACTGGATTCTGGTCAAGTTTACGGCCGTTGTTCTCCATGTCTCGGCTCCATATAGCAGCACATGTTTTACCATAGCGTTAAAATCCTTACTTTTAACTTGCTGCCTAAGTTGTTAGAGACCCAAACATTCTTGAGTTACTAGAAGGCTGCTCTTGCTTTTCCGATCCTTATTTTGACGTCCGCATCTGTACCACCTTGCTTATCTACCACGCTGCCAAGGTAAACAAAACTGTCCACCTCCTCAAGGGCTTCTCCTTCAAGCATAATGGGTGATGTACTGGTGGCATTAACCTTGAGGATTTTACTCTTCCCTTTGTGAATGTTGAGACCCATGCTAGCAGAAGTGGCTGCGACAATGTTTGTTTTCTCCTGCATCTGTTGTTGGGTATGTGCAAGAAGGGCAAGATCATCAGCAAAGTCAAGATCATCCAGTTGATCCCACAAGGTCCATTGGATGCCATTCCTTTTCTGCTGTAGATGTTTTCATCACCCAGTCAATGGCTAACAGGAAGAGGAATGGTGACAGCAAGCAAGTTTGTCTCACACCAGTCTTCACCTGGAACGCATCTGTCACCTGCTGGCCATGGATAACTCGGCAGTTTATCCCTTCGTACATGTTTCTGATTATATCCGTAATCTTCTGTGGCACCCCGTAATGCCTTAGCAATCTCCACAAGGTTTGCCTGTCAACACTGTTGAAGGCTTTTTCATAGTCAACAAAGTTGACATAGAGCGGTGAGTTCCACTCTAGTGACTGCTCTAGAATGATGCGCAGTGTCGCTATCTGGTCCGTGCTGCAGGATCTGTTGGTGCGAAAGCCAGCTTGTTGGTCCCGCAACAGAGGGTCTACAGCGTTTTTCATCCTGTTAAGTAGTACACGGTTGAAAACCTTTCCTGGGATGGACAGCAGGGTGATCCCCCAGTAGTTCGAGCAGGAGCTTAAGTCTCCCTTCTTTGGGATCTTGATAAGTTATCCCTCTTTCCAATCGGAAAGAACTTGCTCCTCTTCCCATATCTTCATAAACAGAGGGTGCAGCATTTCCACACTGGTTTCCAAGTCCGCCTTCAGTGCCTCTGCTGGGATGTCATCGCGTCCCGCAGCCTTTCCATTTCTGAGTTGTTTAATGGCCCTGCTAATCTCTTCTTTGGTGGGAATATTACAGTCAATTAGTAGGTCATTATCGGCTGGTTGAATATCTGGTGGATTCCTTGGTTCAGGCCTGTTTAGGAGCTCTTCAAAGTGCTCCTTCCATCTCCCTCTCTGTTGCTCCTCACTTGGCATGGTGTTTCCCATTTTGTCCTTTACTGGTCTCTCTACCTTGCTAAATTTCCCTGACAGCGTCTTAATGTTATCAAACAGTTCCCTCATGTTCCCCTGGTGAACTGCATCCTCTGCTTCTTTAGCAAGTTATCAACAAATTCCTTCTTGTCCCTCTTGATGCTTTTCTTAACTTCCTTATTTGCATCTGCATACTCCTTCTGGGCCTTGTTTTTCTGTGCTCGGGTGCGGCTGTTATTCACTTCTGATTTCTTTCTTTTCCTTTCTTCTGTTTTACTCAGCGTACCTGTTGTCATCCATTCTTTGTGTGCCTGTTTCCTGTTTCCTAGCACTTCTTTGCATGTTGACTGTACTGTTTCTTTCATGCTTTGCCATTTCCCTTCGGTGGTTTCATCTTCCAGTATTTCTTGTAGGACTTGGAACTTATTGAATAGTGAGATTTTGAATTCTTCCTTTTTGGCTTGGTCCTTCAGGAGGGAGGTATTATACCGGGTCCTGTATGCTGTTTGCTAGGTATAATGTCTCTTTAGTTTTAATTTAATCCTGGCCACAAGAAGATGGTGATCTGAGGCAACATCAGCTCCCCTCTTAACACGTACGTCTTGGAGAGATCGCCTGAATTTTTTAGAAATACATACATGGTCTATTTGGTTCATCGTTCTCATGTCCGGTGAGACCCATGTAGCTTTGTGAATCCTCTTGTGCTGGAAAATACTCCCCCCCCCCACCTATGACCAGTTCTGCTGCGGCACATAGGTCAGCAAACCTCTCACCATTGTCGTTCATCTCGCCTATCCCTTGCTGTCCCATAACCTCTTCGTACCCTGTGTTGCTATTGCCGATCTTGGCATTAAAGTCTCCCATGAGGACGACGATGTTCCTCCGTGGGTGACCCTGGACTATGGTCATTACTCTATTGTAGAATTCTTCTTTGTCTCCTTCATCACTTTCATTAGTTGGTGCGTAGCATTGCATAACATCTAGGTTGATGCTACGTTTCTTTGTTCGAAAGGTTGCTAAAAGAATTCTAGGTCCATGGGCCTACCATCCAATGAGTGCTCCTTGCGCTGCCCTTGATAGCATCATAGCAGCACCCAGGGTATGTGGGGCATCGTCTTCTTCGTGTCCCGAAAATAACACCATCTCTCCTGAGATTAATCTCTTCTGTCCCCATCCAGTCCATCTTGCTTCACTAATTCCAAGAATGGTGAGCTTATAGTTCCTCATCTCAGCGGCTATTTGTGCAGCTTTACCAGCCTCGTACATAGTGCGGACATTCCAAGCTCCAATGACGGCGGTAGTCCTGGTAGAAATGATGGTTGTCGGTCTAATAGCTTCCAGGTTTTGGCTTTCACTATTAGGCGTCATATTTTCCTCCTCAAGGAATCCATCCTCTGCCACGACTGAAATGTCTTTTGTTACTCTTTTCGGTGTTTTTGTAACTATGATTTTTTACATGGCAGGGTTGTTGGCCTTGCGCACTACCACTTGGGGGGTTGCCCCTCATAGCTCAATGGGTAGCTGCCTTTGTTCGGGTTAGGTCCCTAGCCTTTGTGGATCCCTCCACTTCCTACAAGGCAGTAGGGCTGATTTTGTCCACCCCGGGTATTTTATTTCCCCGGTACCCTCCATATCTGTTGGACTTTCCTCTATCCGCCGGCTGGGGAGGCGCTCGATAGAAGATCAGCATCTCCCACGAGGAAATAGGTAACATAACTGTAGATGAGATAGGTATACATTCACTCCTAAAAAACTTAAAAATAAAGAAAGCTACTGGCCCAGATGATTTGCCTGCAAGGTTATTAAAAGAACTAAGCAATGAACTGTCCACAATCCTTGTAGTTCTCTTTCAAGCCTCTCTAAACCAGGGTAAAGTGCCCCAGAATTGGAAATTAGCTAACGTAACTCCACTCTTTAAGAAAGGTGATAAATCAGACCCTGGTAATTACAGGCCTGTATCACTTACTAGTATCACATGTAAATTACTAGAACACATAATATATAGTAGAATAGTTAACCACCTTGACAAATATAATGCCCTATGCCCACATCAACACGGCTTTAGAAAAAACAGATCATGTGAAACACAATTAATAGGTTTAATAGATGAACTATCAAAAGGCTTAGAAAAAAATGATCAAATAGATACAATATTACTAGACTTCTCAAAAGCATTTGACAAAGTTCACCACCTTAGTTTACTTAAAAAACTTAACTACTTTGGAATCTCAGGTTCCTTACATCACTGGATCCAAGACTTCCTTTTGGGCAGGGAGCAAACTGTAATAATTAATGGATCTAAATCTGCACCAATAAAGGTTAATTCAGGAGTTCCTCTTTTTAATATATATAAATGATTTACCCAACAACATCTCAACAGGAACAAAAGTTAGGTTATTTGCTGATGATTGTATAATCTATAGAACAATTAAATCAGAACAAGATAGCAAAATTTTACAAAAAGACTTAGATGAATTGATAAAATGGGAAACTAACTGGAGTATGTCTTTCCACCCAGAAAAATGTCAACTGTTAAGAGTAACAAAAAAAAGAAACAAATAAATTCAAAATATTTCATTCACGGAAAGGAACTAACCCAAACTAAAGATGCAAAATACTTAGGAATCATAATAAATGAGAAATTATCATGGAATCCCCATGTCAATGAAGTTATTAAAAAATCAAACAAAACCTTAGGCTTTATAAAAAGAAACCTTTACAAATGTAATAAAGATATAAAACTAAAATGCTATCTCACTTTGGTGAGACCTGTACTAGAATATGCATCTTCTGTATGGGACCCCTCCACCAAAGAAAACATTGATAAACTATAACAAATCCAAAAAAGAGCTGCCAGATTCATTACTGGAGAATATTCAAAACTGACTAGAATAACACCATTAGTTAAATCATTAAACCTTGAAACACTAGATGATAGAAGAACCAAGAGTAAAGTAGTAATCATACATAAAGCAATTAACTCTAATTTAGAAATACAACACAAATATAACTTAATACAACCCTCAGATAGACATAAGGATAAAAACACCTTTCTTATTCCGTATGCAAGAACAAACTCATACAAATTTTCGTTCTTCCCGTCCGGAATTCGGGCGTGGAATGGGTTGCCTGAATAAACCAGGAAAGCCAAAACTTTATTAACATTTAAAACTCTAATAAGAATGCAGGACTAAACACAAACCATAGATAAGCGTAGGACGCAATAATCTTCTGTATAGAAGGAGCGTCTGAAACAGATAAGATAAGATAAGAAGATGTGACGCGTTATTACTGTTCGAAATGTCGATATTGCCCGGTGTCACATTGATGTGACGCGGTCTTACTGTTGATATGTCTCTGTGTCACCGATGAAACGAAACAATTCTACTGTTGAATGACCACTTCAAATGACAGCCCTCGCCGTGCCTCGTCTCGCAACGACTGAACCTCACCATCTATTGATCACGGCCTCGTGAAGTGCGGTGCTCAGCGGACCATAGAAAACCTTGCAACGTGAATGCACACATCACGTGACCACGGTATTACTGTCACAGCCAGCTGACACGAGTCTTAAACTGTCTCAAACTGGAGGCAGTCAATCTTGGTTGACGTCTGTTATCATTTGTTACTGTAAAACTTTTCGGATACAACAGTCTAACGGCTGATTTCCTTACGTTTTGAGATCGTCTCATGGATACCTTGAGCCTCACAGTGCTTCTGTTAGTGTTGTGTAAGTAGACCTTAGAACACTTAAGGAGCCGTCCATTAAGTACGTCACGCTATTTTTTGACCATTTTTAACTCCCCCATCCACATTGTCACACATCTTGGACCCCCCCCCCTAAAGTACGTCACACTTTCGAACAAAAATGTTGTTTATTAACAAAATAATCCAAATTTAATATAAAACAGCGTGACGTCACACTAAGTTGGACCCCCCTCCCCCTGTAACACTTTCTTACATCCCCCCCCCCACTGGAGCGTGACGTACTTTATAGACGGCCCCTAAGGCGACCTCTAGACCAACCTACGCCTACAAAACTCTATAATCCCATTCATATTACATGTAACTTTATATCGCTACTTTTACTTAGGTCCGTTATTGCCACATTGAAATTAGCATACTTTGAATGACAGTACTACAATGACATACGTTTGGCGCATATGACAGATCTACACTGACAATAGGATTACACTAATGAAATCTACCCTGACATTATGATGACACAAATGAAATCTCTACATTGAAATTAGCATGACACAAATGACAGCTCTGCACTGACATTAGCATGACAAATGACAACTTTGAGTTAATATGACCACTGAATAAATACACACACTAGGCTCTTTCCAACACAATGTTTCCCTATTACAAAACACATGCAACAGTTTTCGGACCAGAAATGAAGCCATTCCCAGACACACACATTAAACTAAGCTAATAATAACCTTTTGTCCTATTAATTAGCAGGGTGGCACAAAAGACACCTGGAAATTCGTAGCATAGGATGAATAGAAAATATATATAGCAATACATAGAATGGATTCATAATTTCTATGTTACTGAAAAATAGATTCAATCATGTAAAAAATAAATACGTTCAAAACAGAACTAAATGTGGTAATAGGAGAAACTTTCTTTTACATAAATTGCTTCGATAGTTTGACTTTTATCTTTCAGACTAAACTGACAAATTACGATCCAGCGGTTCATTTTTATTTTTAATATCGCTTCTTTGTTACCATATTCCATTTATTTAGTGATCAAGCTTAAAAAAGAAATTGACTTTGACAAAATAGTGTTTAGTGTCATTTTATAAACACTGTAAATCGTTTACCTTCATTGTCAGACTTATTTTACAACAATGGTGGATGAGCGTCGAAGAATCCATGCCAATGGGGGATGAGCGTCGAAGAATCCATGTCAATTTTGGATGAGCGTCGAAGAATCCATGTCAATGGTGGATGAGCGTCGAAGAATCCATGTCAATGGTGGATGAGCGTCGAAGAATCCATGTCAATGGTGGATGAGCGTCGAAGAATCCATGTCAATGGTGGATGAGCGTCGAAGAATCCATGTCAATGGTGGATGAGCGTCGAAGAATCCATGTCAATGGTGGACGAGCGTCGAAGAATCCATGTCAATGGTGGATGAGCGTCGAAGAATCCATGTCAATGGTGGATGAGCGTCGAAGAATCCATGTCAATGGTGGATGAGCGTCGAAGAATCCATGTCAATGGTGGATGAGCGTCGAAGAATCCATGTCAATGGTGGATGAGCGTCGAAGAATCCATGTCAATGGTGGATGAGCGTCGAAGAATCCATGTCAATGGTGGACGAGCGTCGAAGAATCCATGTCAATGGTGGATGAGCGTCGAAGAATCCATGTAAAGACACTATAAGATTGTCTTGCGCTTACTTGTTTAAATAAATATCAGTTTGTTTTCCTCCCCCTCGTAGCGATCTATAGTCGGGACTTTGATGATCGATTTGTTTCTTCACAGTTACCACAGCTGGCGTGAGCGAGGGCCAACAACCTGGTGAGTACGATCTACTTTCATAATATAACTGCACTACATACGCCGCAGAATTGCTCATAGATAGTGCAAAGCAAGGGGGGTAACAACGGACACAAACTACATCACGAAGAAATCAGAACAACGCGAGTGAACCTCGGGGGGGGGGTGGAGAACCGCCGACGCATTGTTGGTCTTGAAACATGCACACTGGGTTAGCTACCTGCCCCCACCCTGCACCACCCTAATTTGCCAAAATGTGATTGTTCGACCCTGGCGAGGGTCATTCGTCAAGCTTATTTGCACTCGTCTTGTGCTTGTTCTGTTAAATTATATATATAGATGGTGGATTGAAATTCTTCTGCGGAATCCGTTTGTTCATTAGAGTGTGTTTTGAAATGTGGTTGTACATGTTTATCAGGATAGTGGGAAGGTGACGTCACATCAGTGTGATAAGGAGGCTGTGAAATGTGTGTGGACACTCCGAAGTTGTCAATAGATGGCACCAGAAAGTCATCACGTGTGAGAGGCAATAGAACTTATTAATGGCCATGATCGGAATGACCTCTAAAGAGCGGGTATATAGACAAATGTTTATTGGGATTGAAAACTCGGGGAGAGCTATGAGGACGTTCTCGGAAGTAAATGATGATACTGGCGGGAAGTATTTCGGGCATATCGATAATTTCTGCCTCGCCACAATATACTCCTAAAGTATTCATGTACTGAACGTATTGTTGGGGAGAGTGTATGACTACTTTTCCGTCACAGAGAACAACGGAGAGCACGTCGCCGAAGTTATCCAAATGTTGAGAAACAAAGTTTACAGCCATTGATGATGTTAATAAGTCATGTTTTAAAAGAAAGGTTGAAAAGAACGGGCACAGGCACACACATTTACAAAAATCAATATACATATTTTCCGTTGTCTGTATGTATGTATGGATGTAATTTGTAATGCCTTTAGGTGGCACTGCGATCGATTTTGTTTTATTCTTTTGATGGGGTTTTTTCGGGCTTACCCATCAAATTCCTTTTCGCCTTTATTATAAAAGTTTGAGCTTATATTTTAATACAAGGCGTTCATCGGAATGCGCGCAAAAAGGTGTGCAAAATAATTATAAATTAAAGACGTGCTGTAAAAAAAAATTATATGACGTCATTGTTTTAGCTTATATTTTAAGGGAGTGCCTATTGGCTACTGGTAGTCGAGTACCAATAGCAGGTCCCCGCGGCGGAGGCTATTTGTAGTCAGTTATTTATACCATCCAATGGGATTACAATAACAATAAATAGCTATTAATATAGCCTTTTAAAATTCACTAAATGTACCGAACTTCCTTAGTCTCATGATAGAGTTGGACTGGTGAACTGAATGTTGAAGAACAATCATGGGTTCGATTTTCGGCTGAGCCTAATAGGTTTTTTTTTCTTTTCTTACAAAAATTCTTATACATTAATTACGATTAAATTATATGTATTAGTATTAGGGTCAGGGTTAGGGTTAGGCTAATTGTCTATTTTTTACATGAAAATAGAAAAACAAATTTATAATATAGTGACTAAAACTAATGATATCAATTTAAAATTCTTATAATTACGATTAAATTAGAACTTTTAGTTTTAGGGTCAGGGTTAGGGTTAGTTGTCTATTTTAATTTTTGAAAAGGGAACTATGTAAAAATAGGATTTGAGGATTTATAATTATGAAATACTTTGTGTACATTTCAGCAAGTTTAATATTTCGTATTTATCAACCAAGGATAAGTTACTTATGTTATTGATTCCCATTGTCTGTATGGATGTAGTGCTGTTAGGTGGCGCTGCGATCGATTTTTTTTTATAGTTCTGTTTGAACCAAAAAAGATTCCGTCATTTTTGGCGGGTTATCTCGTTAATAAATAATGTCTTAGCTGGGGCTTGAACCCAGGACCTTCCGCGTGTTATGCGGAATGCATTTTATTATGTGACGGAACAACGAAAGGGACTCAAGAAGCATTGTTGGTCTCGATGACCCCCCCCCTTTTTCCACCACCTTTGCTTGCCAAAAATAAACTGATTGGTTGAGCCCAGCGAAGTTCATTCGTCATGCTTATTTGCACATACTCGCTCTTGATTTGAATTATATATATAGATGTTAAAATAAAGAAATTTCAATGCGAAGCTAAGGAAATTTCGATGATATATTCTAAGTAAATTTCAATGTTTATGTGAGGAAATTTCAATCCTAATCTTAGAAAATGTCTATTCTAATCAAAGTAGTTTCAAGAAAAAGTCTGTCTTTATTTATTCTACATTATTTCTCAACATTATCAGACTGCAGCACAGCACAGAATGAATGCCAAGCATCTGCTGCAAACGCTTTTCGTAACATCTCAGCTACAGGCGAATACAAGTGTAGGTAAGGGTTCACCAATCGTTTTCATGCGCAAAAACGAATCCGATTAGTTAGATTTTGAAAACTTTACAGTGTTTTGCTGTAGTAATATTGTTTTCTTGTGATATGTGATATAAAACTGATATAAAAAAGTGTTTTCTTTTCTTTCTTTTTTTTTGCAAAGTAAATAAATAATATGTGCTTCCTATGTAGCTGATTCCGAAATGGTTGAGAAAAAAAATATGAATTATTGTCATTTTATAATTATATAGCGTAAAAACTAAGAAATAAATAGCAAGAAATCAAAACTGGAGACCTCAAACTCACTATTGAGAGCCGTGAGTCTTAAAATATAATCTACAGATATTCTAGGCACATGAAAATATAAAACAGTTGTCTTTTTTTAAAAAATTGTGTCATCTTATCCAACATTTCCACAGCAATGCTAAGGAAGCTCTTTCTTGTATAAAAAACCTAACCTGCACATCTGACGTCACATTCAGGGCTCTGTTCCTTGTAACGACAGAGAGACTGATGGCGCTAAATCTATCCAATTGTGGTGATTGTATACATTATATATATCTTTATAAAACTGTATTTTATATTCAACTAGTTATTGGACGATAAATATTGAGAATAGAAAACACTATTATATTATTTAGATGAATTACACACTGTATTGCGATTTAGAAACTAAATTACATTCTTGACAATACAGCTGGGCCTGCAATTAACTTTTTAGTATTCTCTATTTTACAGACATAAACAGTGTGTTCTATCCAAAGAGTAAGTTTTTCTTTTTTAAACATTATACAATACAAAAAAGATTGAAAGCAAAACCTTTAATCCGAAGACATTAAAAAATCTGACTCTGCAATGCTTTATTTATGTTTAAATTTTATATAAAAAATACCTTAAATCTTTTTTGAATTTTTAATACATTCACACATTTCAAACATGAATGGTTTGCTTTCACGTCATAGGTAAACAGTCCAATATCAGTGTAGTTTTCATAAATAATTTATTATAACTTTTAAATACACATTTTATTCAGTGAGATTCAATTCTTTTGTTTGAAATATGTAACTAAACTTGAATTCTTTTCAAACATTATTCATTGAATGCATTGCCTCTTCTTTCCATACAGATATCAGCGGTAAGATTGTTGTTAATGTATCGTCTTTTGAGTCGTACAACTTTTCAAAACGTTATTTTTAAATTGACATTTGAACTGAGTGAACCATGCTAACTTTAAAAAACAGGAAACATATTTGTTCGGACACAATTAAGTCAGCATATATTCAATAAAAATGAATATAGTGTAGTGAGATGGTTTTCAGATAATATTCCAAATTACATGTGTTGTAATATTATGTTTTAATTTCAGTTTAAAATCTTACAATTTTTTTAAATTATTTTTTAGCCATGATTGTTTTTATGAACTGGTGTTTTTGTATATTTTAGAATGTGATGCTAAAAAGCAGACCTGTCTGTTTAACTACGTTGATGACCTGAACACACTAAACAGAACTCAGAATGTTACCGATCCTAAATCTGCGAAATGCCAGTTCGTTTTGAGTCATTTTTAATTCCTAATTACATTATTTTGATTGGCCTATAAGACATCTGGCTAATCGTCGTGCCGTGAGACAGATTCACGTTTTAGTAGTAACAAAGCGCATCGCTTGACATTTTGATTTTTAAGTAGATTAAATGTATTTATAGTCCCACTCTGTTAGCAACAATGTCTTTATTGTTTTCTACAGGCAGTTATCAAACTACATCCAATGCTTGAAGACCACTGGTTCCTGTGTGACCAATGACACGGTAAGGCGCATATTTTTTGAACGTTATCTGAAATGCGAAATACACATCTCCGCTACTACGAATAACATATTTCTCTAACTCTAATCTAATACTTAAAGTAATTGTTTCTAGAAATTCTTGAAAAAAATTAAGTTTAACAAAATTAACTCAAACGTCATGTGTACGTACATTTACAAAAAGCATGGTTTATAAATATGAATTTTCGGCTTTTGCAAGAGAGACGAATCACATAATTAAAGTTAACCACTGTATGATCCAACGTCAAGCTCTGCTTCTGAAACATTTGGAACCTGAGCTGAAGGTCGTCATGCATGATATATTCCCTGGATTATAATTATTTCAAATTTGGCCTTGTACTTTGAAGATTGTGGAAATATAACTTTTTTACGTCTTCAAGCCATCAAGGATATAGTTATCAGACATCTTACCAAGCTCAAAGAGTGGTTCAGTAATTGCTTTCTAATTATTTATTCACATAACTCAGTTGGGTTGTAGATCCATTGGGTGTACCAGATGGGCGTCAAGGATTGGCAGAGGCATTTCTTGAAACTCAGTCTAATAAATAGGCACGTAATAAATTTGCAAACAAAGCAGATCTGACAACATTTTTGGATGTCAAATGCTGCAAAGGCTTTCAATACTGCCAGAGGCGTAACTATGTTTTTGGCGCCCTTGGCTAATTTATTTTTGGCGCCCTTGATAAATTGACAAGTTTAAGATTTGGTATTTTTTCATTTGTTCAAAAAAATAATTGAATTTTTTTTATTTTATTTATGACAATATTTAAGTAGTCCGACAGTGACAGTCATACAACGTGAATATAAAAAATGCAGGAACAATACTAATTTGCAGTTGTTGTTTTTGTTACTAAATAATACCAAATGAATTGGTATGAAAACGGGATATTGTTGCGTTAATAAAGACTACAGCAAAACTTGAAGTAGCATGTATTATAAATATAAACAATAGTGTCAATTAGGGCTGCTAACGATAAATTTAAATTTAATCGTTAACTTTTGAAAAATTAAAGATTAATTAATCGTTAATTTCGATTAAAGCCAAAAGTTGAAATTTATGGTGTCATAAGTAACATTTATTAAACGTACTTGTCGAAAATCGAAAGAACACTGGAATGTCTTCTTTATATGACATCTTTTAACCAACAACGCAAACAGACATGTGTATTGACATTATTTGGTTCAAGTGATGAGCAGGTCTTATTGACAATATAACCAGCCGAGCTGAACAATCGTTCATATAGCTTTAGATTGTCTCAGCTGAAGTTTCGGATACTAGTGTGGATGTTTGGTTTGCAGGTGATATGTAAGCGAAGTGTTAGAGCCATGGAAGCAATGTTCCCTTTAAGCAGCGTGGCTGCGCAACTATTTGACCGACTTCACGCAGGAGTTTAGAATCACCACGCAGCAAATTTTGTAAAATATTGCACACAAAATGGACGTTGTGCAACTTTGCACACGAGTTGTTGTTTTAAACTTTGCACACGGACCAACGAAGCTTAGACTTAGAGGGAACATTGCATGGTAGGCAAAAGAGTTCTCTGAATTGTCACAATAACCTTTATCAACATTTTGAACATTCATGTCAGTAAATAGTTTAAAACCAAAATTGTCGTGTAATCGTCCGGAAATTAGTTTATATTTATCGGCCGAAATATTTTACTTTTTGACTTTTAGTACATTTATAAGTGGTGGGTCGATTAATCGTTTTAAAAATAAGACTAATGTATTTTAGATCTCATTAACTCTAACATTTTTGGATTTCAACCTCTCTTAGTCGAATTTTCCAACGCGTTATGTTTATTTTTCTGGGGAGACATTTCAGAACACGTGTTCCGTAGAGCCACGTAAATGGACGTAAATTCTTATTTTAGTTTATCCCACGACGGATTAAGCGACCCTTTCAAGTACAAAAAAATGACAAGAACAAGAAAACGAGTGGTAACTAATTCGCGTCCCTTTGCTGCATGCTGTGAGTCTTTTTAAAAAGAAAAATCTTCCTTCCCCCATACATCTGTATAGGGAGTAAAGTGGGGGGGAGGGATGTTGTCTCCTCTCACGGGCTTGTGTCGGTATGTCAAAGCAAATTGGCTCCTTTCATATGAAACATCAGACACCGCCTCTCTTTTCTGTCAAGCCAACTAACCGCTATGGCTGTTTCCCCCACCTCTCAATATCAACATTTTCCTTGATTAATCGGCGCCTATTACACCATTTTCCCTAACTCACAAACTCCGTAAGTCGAATTTTTTTTTCGGGTCCATTTGAGTTCGACTTAGAAAGGGGTCGACTTTATTTATTTAAATACAACTTTAAAAATTATAGAGACTTAGTGGCGCCCTTTTGAGCTGGCGCTCTTGGCACCTGCCCCGATGCCAACCCGTTGTTATGCCAATGAACACTACACATAAGGAGGCCGTCCATACGCTTCTGCCTTTTACAAGATACCTTTAAGAACAAAGATTTTCCACTCCAGTGAACATAAAAACAAAACCTGCGAAATCGATTGGAACATGAAGACAGCATACAACTTGTCCTGACATTAAAAAGTCCCAATTTCGATGGAATAGTGTTAAAAATGAAACAGCGTCATTTTCATATAAATGAACTATAATGAGATTTAACGAAAAAAAATAATTTATGTTATTAATTTATATTAAATTTATAATTTATGTTATTTTTAAAGTAAATTTGTGTTCATTCGACTTTATTGCATTATTTCATATTTATCATTATATCTAGAATAGTAAGGGACTTTAAACCAATAACCATTAAAACAATAATATTATATTTGACTGTTAACTTTTATAATTGCATCATACGCATACTCCTTTCCAAGTCATTTTTAAACACTTAGCAGGCTTCTAAACTCAACAGATGCGTTTTCGACTGGGGCTTAGCCCTAGACCCGTTGGCTTTCAACGCCCCCCCAAAACGTCCAAGTGGTATGGGTAGCACCTCGTGCCTTCGGGGGTTACGGCAACATAAAATTTTATATTTTGGGGTAACGGGCAAAAACGTTCGCCGATCCCTGACACCTGCTGTATACCAATACTCTCCATACCACTACCAACACAAACCTAACAAGAACACTTCGTAGAGTCACTTTATTAAAAGTTCATTCATAATGAGAGATTGGATTACAAATAATTTCTTAATTTAAAATAATCAAATCTAGTTGCATTATTTCAGGTCAAAAATCTATTGCAAACACAAAAACTAATATTTTCATTTTCAGAAGAAAAATAAATCATTGGAGTAATTATCGATATTCAAAATGTTCATCTCTTTATATAAAAATCAGTTTTAATTTGAATGATTAGGCCTAAATGGGAAATATAAGTAACTTTAAAAAGTTCACAGTTACAAGTTGTAAATAACATCATATCGTAATGAGAACAGCTGTTGTAAATAACATCATATCGTAATGTCAACAGCTGTTGTAAATAACATCATATCTTAATGTCAACAGCTGATGGTCATTAAATCACGAGAAGAAGAGAAGACGGCCGGACAAAAATGTGGTAGGTTGTCATTGGTCATTGGTCATTTTTTAAATTAAAGTTGGCCAAAAATATATCATTTAATGTATACACCAAGGCTAAGTAAATTTATATATAAGTCTTACTCTACTCGATGCAGCAATTCATTTAAAACTTCCATGAATTACTGGACAACCATGTTCGTTCTTCATAATTTAGCCATACTTATGTCCGAAAACGTATGCCTTGACTACTAGTAAATGAAATGTTTAATCTCTTTCAGTTGTTCCAAGTGTAACGAGTGGTCTAACATTAGAAGGTAATTATATCATTTAATATGTATGTCAAGTGCAGTTATCGGATTAGTATTAGCGATTATAGTTATATCAATTCTTTATGCAAAGCGCAATTCTAAAAAAAAATAACTTTTTTAAGGTTTGAGCAATAATTCTGCTTAAGTTTCTCACACGTACACAGTACGTCGCTTGTATGTGGTAAGGTGGTAAGCTTTGAGAGTTATTTGAGTTAGTAGTCCAGTGGTGGCTAGACCTACAGTAACTGAGAGCCATTGTAAAATATTGTTGAGAGCCAAATTTAAGCACTATGGGTCATTAAATATGTCTTGAAACTCTTCGAGTAATCCTTGTAACATATCTTGTTTAAATTGTACACGAGCCGCAATGTCAGCACACAAGAGCTGCATGCGCCTCGCGAGCCGCGGTTCAGCCACCGTCGCTTTAGTCCCTGTCTAGTCAGGCTTTAGTCTAACAGTCCCTGTCTAGTCAGGCTTTAGTCTAACAGTCCCTGTGTAGTCAGGCTTTAGTCTAACAGTCCCTGTCTAGTCAGGCTTTAGTCTAACAGTCCCTGTGTAGTCAGGCTTTAGTCTAACAGTCCCTGTCTAGTCAGGCTTTAGTCTAACAGTCCCTGTCTAGCCAGGCTTTAGTCTAACAGTCCCTATCTAGTCAGGCTTTAGACTAACAGTCCATGTGTAGTCAAGCTTTAGTCTAACAGTCCCTGTCTAGTGAGGCTTTAGTCTAAAAGTCCATGTGTAGTCAGGCTTTAGTCTAACAGTCCCTGTCTAGTCAGGCTTTAGTCTAACAGTCCATGTCTAGTCAGTGTACATCCCTCCTAAGCTCTGAGGCTATGCATGTGGGCCGCACTGACTCGTGAGTCGTATGTAATAAAAGTGCGGTATGTGCAAAATGTACTGAATGTAGAATAAATGACTTCACCAAAACAAATGACATCTGCATCAATCTTTGCTTGCAGAGTGTTCCAACGGTGTCAAGCAATGTCAGACCATCAATGCTACGACTAACGCCAGCACTGCCTGTCCGTAAGTCAGCGAGAGCTTAAAAACTGAATATTTCTGCACTGTTCTCAAAACCGTTGAATTATTTTTATTCATTTATTTATTTTTAAGCTGTCCATCTGTAAAAAGGTTTTGTTTTTTTTTAATGCTACAAATGAATGTTGAAGTAAGTCTGAAATTCACCTGGCCTATTAATATAAATTCACCTGGCCTAGTTATATAAATTCACCTGGCCTATTTATATAAATTCACCTGGCCTATTTATATAAATTCACCTGGCCTATTTATATAAATTCACCTGGCCTATTTATATAAATTCACCTGGCCTATTTATATTGAGTTTATGATTGATTATACCCAGTAATGAAATAAAATAGAACGTATTGATTTAATAAAATAATGTTCAATATTAATTTTCTTAATGAACATTTGTTTTTTAAATACAATTCATTGTGACTGACTACGTCCGCATGCGAGCATATATTTGTCCATTGTTTTTTGTTGTTTTTTTTAACTTTGAATTATATGATTTAAAAAATATATGAATTTTCATTCTTTTAAGTTCGCCCTTGGACTTGAAATGTCCCTGCTTAATTAGTTTGGGTGATATAAAAACTCTACTAGATCACCCAAAGGGGCCTCTACTGGCTCTTGAGTGACCGCTGCTGTTAGTCATGTTGTTGTTGTTGTTTCTTCCATAACCAGATTCATTTCTTTCAATGCGCTGATTAAATCACACTTTCAGCGAGGCTCAAGAGGGAATGAAGTGTCTCGTACAGCTTTCATGTGTGTCTGACGTCATTCTTAGAATCTTTCACGAACAAACAAAGAACATCCTAGTCAACCAAAGCTGTGGTAAGCTACATTTCTTTACACAGCATTACAAATGAATGATTCTGATATTGACCCAACTGCCCACTCTGACATTGACCCAACTGCCTACTCTGACATTGACCCAACTGCAAATTCTGACATTTACCCAACTGCCCACTCTGACATTGACTCAACTGCCCATTCTGACATTGACCCAACTGCACATTCTGACATTGACTCAACTGCCCATTCTGACATTGACCCAACTGCCCATTCTGAAATTGACCCAACTGCTCATTCTGATATTGACCCAACTGCTCATTCTGATATTGACCCAACTGCCCACTCTGGCATTGACCTCACTGTTCACACTGACTTTGACCCAACTGCCCATTCTGACATTGACCCAACTGCTCATTCTGACATTGACCCTACTGCTCATTCTGATATTGACCCAACTGCCCACTCTGGCATTGACCTCACTATTCACACTGCCATTGACCCAACTGCCCATTCTGACATTGACCCAACTGCACATTCTGACATTGACCCAACTGCCCACTCTGACATTGACCTCACTGTTCACACTGACATTGACCCAACTGCCAATTCTGACATTGACCCAACTGCTCATTCTGACATTGACCCAACTGCTCATTCTGATATTGACCCAACTGCCCACTCTGACATTGACCCAACTGCCCACTCTGACATTGACCCAACTGCACATTCTGACATTGACCCAACTGCCCACTCTGACATTGACCCAACTGTCCACTCTGACATTGACCCAACTGCCCACTCTGACATTGACCCAACTGCACATTCTGACATTGACCCAACTGCCCACTCTGACATTGACCCAACTGCCCACTCTGACATTGACCCAACTGCCCACTCTGACATTGACCCAACTGCCTACTCTGACATTGACCCAACTGCAAATTCTAACATTTACCCAACTGCCCACTCTGACATTGACTCAACTGCCCATTCTGACATTGACCCAACTGCACATTCTGACATTGACTCAACTGCCCATTCTGACATTGACCCAACTGCCCATTCTGAAATTGACCCAACTGCTCATTCTGATATTGACCCAACTGCTCATTCTGATATTGACCCAACTGCCCACTCTGGCATTGACCTCACTGTTCACACTGACTTTGACCCAACTGCCCATTCTGACATTGACCCAACTGCTCATTCTGACATTGACCCTACTGCTCATTCTGATATTGACCCAACTGCCCACTCTGGCATTGACCTCACTATTCACACTGCCATTGACCCAACTGCCCATTCTGACATTGACCCAACTGCACATTCTGACATTGACCCAACTGCCCACTCTGACATTGACCTCACAGTTCACACTGACATTGACCCAACTGCCAATTCTGACATTGACCCAACTGCTCATTCTGACATTGACCCAACTGCTCATTCTGATATTGACCCAACTGCCCACTCTGACATTGACCCAACTGCCCACTCTGACATTGACCCAACTGCACATTCTGACATTGACCCAACTGCCCACTCTGACATTGACCCAACTGTCCACTCTGACATTGACCCAACTGCCCACTCTGACATTGACCCAACTGCACATTCTGACATTGACCCAACTGCCCACTCTGACATTGACCCAACTGCCCACTCTGACATTGACCCAACTGCCCACTCTGACATTGACCCAACTGCACATTCTGACATTCACCCAACTGCCCATTCTGACATTGACCCAACTGCCCATTCTGAAATTGACCCAACTGCTCATTCTGATATTGACCCAACTGCTCATTCTGATATTGACCCAACTGCCCACTCTGGCATTGACCTCACTGTTCACCCTGACATTGACCCAACTGCCCATTCTGACATTGACCCAACTGCACATTCTGACATTGACCCAACTGCCCACTCTGGCATTGACCTCCCTTGTTCACACTGACATTGACCCAACTGCCCATTCTGACATTGACTCAACTGCCCATTCTGACATTGACCCAACTGCTCACTCTGACATTGACCCAACTGCCCACTCTGACATTCACTCAACTGCCCATTCTGACATTGACCCAACTGCTCACTCTGACATTGACTCAACTGCCCATTCTGACATTGACCCAACTACCCACTCTGACATTGACCCAACTGCTCACTATGACATTGCCCAAGATAGTTTGTCAGTCAGTTGAATTATTTATAGAAATATATTGATAAAAATTGATAAAAAATCTTGATGATCAGACTAAATTATGGTACCAATAAAAGTAATTTATTTCATCTTAGTACTTAACATTCTGCTGTAGCCCTTTTACGCGAATATTTTTTTCGTTGCGTTGGTATTGATAGAATGTGTCTTTAAATATATTTTTAAAATGGACGTACAAAAAATAATTTCTTATTTTCAGACATTGACAACATACTTCCACTTGGTGAGTTCAGACATTTCTTATTTAAAATGTATTTTCTTGGTTACTTCATTATCCAGCTCTTTGAATTTTAACATTTTCATTTTATTTTCTTATAAGGTCTATAAGTAATTGTTTTTTTGTGGGTTTTTGTTGTTGTTGTTTTAAATTAAATTACCAGAAACATTTTAAATAAGTTTAGAAGCTTAAATTTCAATGATTCAGTTCTAAGATAAGTCACATGATCATGATGTCAAGTTGTTTTTGTTTTTTTTTAATAATTTGTTTAGTATTTTCTTAAAATTGATTTGTTTTTCCATAATTACAATGATTATTCTTTTCTGTTACAGATCAAAAAAACTTAACCGGTAAGTAAGGGGCCGTCCATAAATGACGTCACGCGATTTTTGCCGATTTTTGACCCCCTCCCCCCCTCGTCACGCGACGTCACAAAAACTTAGACCCCCCCCCTCTAAAAATACGTCACAAATCTTTGACCCCCCCCCAAAAAAAAATACAAAAAATACAAAAAATAACCCAAAAAAATAACAAAGAAAAAAAACAACAACTTTATTTACTATTTGAAAATAAGTATATTTCAAAACACTTTTATTGTCATTTAAGTATTTATTATTTATTTAGTGAAGATCTACATTGTAATATCGTAACCCGCGTGAATCATTTTTAAAAAACGTTTAACCGGCCTTCAGAAAACGAACTGTGTTAACATCCTTAGATTATATTTTATTTTAATGCATACAAATTAAACATTGACTATTGATCATCACGGTTAACGTCTTTGTTTAGAAAAAAAATTATTTAAAAATAACATTTTTAAAATGAATTTTTTTTTAAATCCATCAATTGACTGACGGGCATCCCGTAAGACAGAGGTCGGCGAACAGAGGTAAATAACCTGAACTGGGGTCAAAAAGGGAATTCTTGGGGGTAATGCAGACTCATTTGGGACTTATAACATCCACTACAATCCGCTAGATATATTAAAATTTGTCACGTGTACGTGTACGCTTGGAACATATGCCCATTATTAAACAGGTTTCATCCAGAAAATGCATTTTTTAAAAATTTGACAACTATGTAGATTTCTTAACCTACGCACTATATGAAGACACCTAAATCTACCCTACTTTCATTTATATTAACACGAGTGACAATAATCTTAATCCACATGACTTGTCCTTATCACGTATCATTTCTGTGATATTTAAAATTAATGCCTTAAAAACTGAGCTAAGAAGAAAAGTTGTTTTGTTCTCCTCTCGAATTGCAATGTCAAGAATTTGATGCATTCAATAAAGTTAATGAATACTTGACTAATTTTAAATGGGCTCATTTACCATTATATCTAGAACAGTGTTTCTCATACTTTTTAGTATTGCGGACCAGCAGGAATTTTTTCCATTGTACCAGGGACTGGTGCACTGACAATTTTTCTGTCCTTTTTTGAGAACATCTGCGGACCGGCAGCGGATGGCCCACGGACTGGCATCGGTCCGCGGACCACCACTTTGAGAAGCACTGATCTAGAAGACTAGAATGGCCAGGGGCGTTTTATCAAAAACCATCGAACAATTACATCAAACTTAAAACGTTTTTAATTCTATCAAATAGATTTCCTCCCCCCTCCCCTTTTAAAGAAAAGGATATTCCGTGTCGTTTTGACTTAAAATATCTACACATAATCCTATTCAAATCATTTTTAGACACTTGTCATGCTTGTAAAACTCACCAGTAGCATTTTCGGGGGGGGGGTGCTAAAGACGCTCCCCCAAATCCCCGAGTCACATGAGCAGGACCTAGAGTCTGGTAACGCACACATAAACTTGTATATTTTGGCAAAAATAATCGACGACTCCTGCCATGAGAGAACCAAACGGAGCTGCGGTTACATCACAAATGCTTTGATGTCAACATCAAACGACGCAGTGTAACAATTTCATTTGTTATCTTGTGGATTCTCAAACTTAAGGATTATAATTAGATTTAATTTTCGTGTCTTGATAGCTTACGTCAACCAGCGTCTGATGGCCTACCGACCGGCACATTGAGAAGCACTGATTTTTTTTTAAATTTCATTAAATAAATTGTAAGCGATCAAATATTTCAGTGGAAGTTTTATTTAAAGTTACCCTTTTGATGTGACGTCACATTTCTTCACCCCCCTACCTCCCCCTCGTCACGCATCGTCACAAAAGTGTGACCCCCCTCCCCCCCCTAGGTGCGTGACGTCATTTATGGACGGCCCCTAACCTGTTGATAGTTTCTAGTAGAAATGTAGGAGTGACGGAGTGCAAAATGCCGTAGTCAGTTTTTTATCATTGCTGAATTGACAATGCCAGAATGAAGAAAAAAACAATAATGTTTAAAAGGATTTGGTGCAAGTATTTATAATACATTTTTCTTGTAGCATATTTAAATAAATGACCTTAATTCAAAATATTTTCTTCTTTTATGTTGAATTTAATTAAATAGAAAATAAATGTTTCTTCTCATTAAGTGAATAGCTTTATTCTACTGTGTGTTAATCATGCCCTTATTTATTTAGTGCTTTTGTTTAACGAAAAATTGTCCTCGTTCATGGAGTAGTCTAACTTTGTTTAGTTGAGTACCAGCTCTTCTGATAAGTTGAATGGTTTTGATAATATAAAGTTCGCAGCGTGCTATTTTGAAAACGCTTTTTAAATTATAATCTAATATGAATCTCTTCCTTTTTTCTTAAACGTACGGTAATTGGCTACTTAATTATAGTAAAAAATTCAAAGGTACAGATCACGTTCCAGAAAATTATCTTTGTTTTGAAACAAATTATGAAAAACTAGAGATAACCAAAGAAATCTGATATGAAACGGGTTTTTCTTTAATTATTTCGATATAAATGCAATTTTTACATTTGCCGAAAATAGTGGCTATAAGACTGATTAATTTTAGGCCTATTTCTACATTTTCTTTTATACTCATTAATTTCTATTAGTAAGTGCGGTATACAAACTGGCTAACAATATTCCTTTTTAATGTTCTTATTTTTCGTGATTAGGTATATAATTAGATCAAGAGAATATATTTAATTTATTTGATGCAGATTGTGAAAAGGGAAGAAAAAGTTGTGTTTACCCTTATGTGGAGAGACTCATGAAAAATAACTCTTGGACACAACAAAGTCTTTGCACGTAAGTAGCTTTACTTGATTCCTTTACGTGGCTCATTTTACGCACTTATTAACTTGAAATACTCCACCAACTTTCAGTGGTGCTATTTAGCTGAATCTTTGCAATATCAACTTCCCCTGACGATAATCAATTATAATCAATTAGGGGTCGTCCATAAATGACGTCACGCGATTTTTGCCGATTTTTGACCCCCTCCCCCCCCTCGTCACGCTACGTCACAAAAACTTAGACCCCCCCCCTCTAAAAATACGTCACAAATCTTTGACCCCCCCCCCAAAAAAAAATTACAAAAAAAAATTAATAACAAAGAAACAAACAAAAAAAAACTTTATTTACTATTTGAAAATAAGTATATTTCAAATCACTTTTATTGTCATTTAAGTATTTATTATTTATTTAGTGAAGATCTAAATTGTAATATCGTAACCCGCGTGAATCATTTTTAAAAACGTTTAACCGGCCTTCAGAAAACGAATTGTGTTAACATCCTTAGCTTATATTTATTTTTAATGAATACAAATTAAACATTGACTATTGATCATCACGGTTAACGTCTTTGTTTAGAAAAAAAAATAATTAAAAATAACATTTTTAAAATGTATTTTTTTTTAAATCCCTCAATTGACTGACGGGCATCCCGTAAGACAGAGGTCGGCGAATAGGTAAATAACCTGAACTGGGGTCAAAAAGGGAATTCTTGGGGGTAATGCAGACTCATTTGGGACATATAACATCCACTACAATCCGCTAGATATATTAAAATACGTCATGTGTACGTGTACGCTTGGAACATACGCCCATTATTAAACAGGTTCCTTTCAGAAAATGCATTTTTTTTAAATTTGACAACTATGTAGATTTCTTACCTACGCACTATATGAAGACACCTAAATCTACCATACTTTCATTTATATTGACACGAGTGACAATAATCTTAATCCACATGACTTGTCTTTATCACATATCATTTCTGTGATATTTAAAATTAATGCCTTAAAAACTGAGCTAAGAAGAAAAGTTGTTTTGTTCTCCTCTCGAATTGCAATGTCAAGAATGTGATGCATTCAATAAAGTTAATGAATACTTGACTAATTTTAAATGGGCTCATTTATCATTATATCTAGAACAGTGCTTCTCATACTTTTTAGTATTGCGGACCAGCAGGAATTTTTTCCATTGTACCAGGGACCTGTGCACTATTTTCCCTGCACTGACATTTTTTTCTGTCCTATTTTTGAGAACATCTGCGGACCGGCAGCGGTTGGCATCGGTCCGCGGACCACCATTTTGAGAAGCACTGATCTAGAAGACTAGAATGGCCAGGGGCGTTTTATAAAAAAACCATCGAACAATTATATCAAACTTAAAAGTTTTTAATTCTATCAAATAGATTTCCTCCCCCCTCCCCTTTTGAAGAAAAAGGATATTCCGTGTCGTTTTGACTTAAAATATCTACACATAATCCTATTCAAATCATTTTTAGACACTTGTCATGCTTGTAAAACTCACCAGTAGCATTTTCGGGGGGGGGGAGGGGTGCTAAAGACGCTCCCCCGAATCCCCAAGTCACATGAGCAGGACCTATAGTCTGTAACGCATACATAAAATTGTATATTTTGTGGTAACGGGCATGAGAGAACCAAACGGAGCTGCGGTTAGATCACAAATGCTTTGATGTCAACATCAAACGACGCAGTGTAACAATTTCATATGTTATCTTGTGGATTCTCAAACTTAAGGATTATAATTAGATTTAATTTTCGTGTCTTGATAGCATACGCCAACCAGCGTCTGGTGGCCTACCGACCAGCACATTGAGAAGCACTGATAAGAAAAAAAAAGTCATTAAATAAATTGTAAGCACCAAATATTTCAGTGGATGTTTTATTTAAAGTTACCCTTTTGATGTGACGTCACATTTCTTCAACCCCCTCCCTCCCCCTCGTCACGCAACGTCACACAAGTGTGCCCCCCTCCCCCCCCCTAGGTGCGTGACGTCATTTATGGACGGCCCCTTAATAATAATCCTTTAATTTCATTTTAAATCTTTAAAATATTATACAAATAAAAAATTCGAAGTAGCAAAAAAAATTATTTAATTCCTTTTTATTCTTATGCAAAAAAGGTGTAATTCAAAAATAAACATAATTTTTTTAAATTTATTTTTGTTAAATTAACCGAAGAACTTGATGGAATAAAATTTTCACTTCGTGTAGTGGTATCATTTTGTGACTGCAACCTCAACAGTCTTATTATTTCACAAAGTCAGTCCATATGTGCTACATATCCTTCTCTACAAGGTTTTACTTTAAATAGTTTTAAATTTATTGTATTTTATTGCATATTTCATTGTATTAATTCTTGTTCTCTTTGAAAAAGATTTTGTTTCTTTCGATCATTATTTTTGTTTAGCTTTTACTACTCTTGATTTGATGACTGACACAATGTATTATCTGTTAACAGTTAACTGACACAAATATATTATGTGTTAACAGTTAACTGACACAAATATATTATCTGTTAACAGTTAACTGACACAAATATATTATGTGTTAACAGTTTACATAAATAAACTGCAGTTAGCAATAAATGTATCAGATTTAAACTAGGTTACTTCTGACTTCTGACTATTTAAAATAGATTGTTGAATAGTTAAAAGTAGTTAAAATAAATTTGGTTTCCAAAATAAAGAGATGGGGTCTTTACAAGAACACGGATCTCTTATTATCTGGAAATTCTAAAACAGCCATAGTCATAAATATGGAAAACTCAATACAATTTTTTCTTTAAAGTTTATTCTTTTTCTTTTCATTTCAGAGAATTAAACAATTTCATGAACTGCACAACGACGATTGATGCATGTGCTGGTATAATACAGGTAAGTTACACAAACTGCAGTGAATGTAATATAAAAGATGGTAATTATGTTTTAAAACCTTATTTGGCTATAACAATGCATTGGTCTATCTGAAATACAAAATACACAAACTAATGGTGCAATTAAACTATTTTAAACTAAAACAACAATAGACGTTTGGGCTAATGCCTTCATCGGTACAATAACATACAATAGGTACTTACATATATTTAAATTCTTAAAACATTTTATATAATAAAATAATTTGAAATATTCATGTAAAACAATGACACAGGATATAGGAAATAGAGGAAGTATCTAAAGTTACAGTTAAAAACACAACGGGAAAAAGATTCTGCAGTTAGGTAAAATTGTGAATTTGGTTAATTCCATATGGAGCCAACGTACCAAATCGTTTTATAAGTCTATTTCTATTTTCCATGTGGATCCTATCATGGGTATTGTTTGCATATAAAATACCAGTAACTGCAACATCTGAAATACCGTCATGGTCAACACTATTAAAATGCTTAGACACAGGACATTGAGCTTGTTTATTTATATCGTACAGGTGTTCTCGAAACCGATCTCCAAGACGACGACCTGTCTCACCCACGTAAATTTTATTACACCTCTTGCAAAGAATTGCATAAATCACGTTGCGACTTGTGAAAGTGAATCCATCTTTTATTATGAAGTTTTCAAGAGGGAAAGAAACTTGGTTAATTTCAATCACATATGGACAAGTATTGCAACGGTTACGGTTGCAAACTTTTGTTCCTATATGTGCTTTCCTTGTGGGAAGGTGACTTCTTACAAGTATATCTTTGAGGCTTCTTTCTATCCGGAAAGCAAAAAGATGAGGTTTTTTGAAGACCTGCTGAGTTAGAGGGTCAGCCATGAGGATTCGTCGGTTTTTGAGAATCACCTGGTGGGCTATAAAATTATGGGTATGAAAAGTTAAAATAAATTTGGATCGATCACATTGATCAGAAACAGATGATGTAAATGTGTCCTGTCTGGTCATGCCTTTAATTCGATTGACAGCTGATATTAAAACTGTTTCCGGGTATGACCTCCTTCGAAAAAATCAAGCATTTCATTACTTTTCTCCAAAAAGTCTGCTTCATCACTGCAGAGTCTTTTAAGTCTCAATAGTTGCGAAAATGGAATAGAGTTCTTTCAAGAGTGAGGATGGGACGATGTATACATAAGGAAACTATGGCTGTATGTAGACTTGTAAAATATTGATGTTAATATTTAATTTTCTTTTAATTTAATTTGTATGTCCAAAAAAGTTGACAGCACTCCTATGGATGGTTGAAGTAAATTTGATTGAAGAATGGAAATTACCAACAAAGTCAATGAAACTTTGCAATTGTTGCATTTCCATTTTTGTTATTCCTATACAATCGTCAATGTATCTCCTGTAGTACTCGGGAGAGATACCTTTGTAATTTTCACTCCGTAGGTGTTCTAAATGGCCCATAAATATACATGCGTAACTTGGTCCCATCTTCGTTCCTATAGCAACTCCATTAATTTGATTTTAAAAAATTGCCCGTTGAGCTCAAACGAGTTCTACGTAGAGAAGATATTTCGGCATTCTTCCATCTTACATTCTTTAGACATGGCGAGGCCATCTCAGACAAGATGTCATACTAGGCAGGTTGGCCTTTCCAGAACCTCGTTGTTTGGTACATGGTACGTTCCAGAACCTTGTTGTTTGTTACATGGTCCGTTCAGAACCTTGTTGTTCGATACATGGTCCGTTCAGAACCTTGTTGTTCGATACATGGTCCGTTCAGAACCTTGTTGTTTGGTACATGGTCCGTTCAGAACCTTGTTGTTTGGTACATGGTCAGTTCAGAACCTCGTTGTTTGGTACATGGTCCGTTCAGAACATTGTTGTTCGATACATGGTCCGTTCAGAACCTTGTTGTTCGATACATGGTCCGTTCAGAACCTTGTTGTTTGGTACATGGTCCGTTCAGAACCTTGTTGTTTGGTACATGGTAAGTTCAGAACCTCGTTGTTTGGTACATGGTCCGATCCAGAACCTTGTTGTTTGGTACATGGTCCGTTCAGAACCTTGTTGCTTGATACATGAAAAGTTCAGAATCTCGTTGTTTGGTACATGGTCCGTTCCAGAACCTTTTTGTTTGTTACATGGTCAGTTCCAGAACCTTGTTGTTTGGTACATGGTCCGTTCAGAACCTTGTTGTTTAGTACATGGTCTGTTCAGAACCATGTTGTTTGGTACATGGTCCGTTCAGAACCTTGTTGTTTGGTACATGGTCCGTTCAGAACCTTGTTGTTTGGTACATGGTCCGTTCAGAACCTTGTTGTTTGTTACATGGTCCGTTCAGAACTTTGTTGTTTGTTACATGGTCAGTTCCAGAACCTTGTTGTTTGGTACATGGTCCGTTCAGAACCTTGTTATTTGGTACATGGTCCGTTCAGAACCTTGTTGTTTGGTACATGGTCCGTTCAGAACTTTGTTGTTTATTACATGGTCAGTTCCAGAACCTTTTTGTTTTGTACTTGGTCCGTTCAGAACCTTGTTGTTTGGTACATGGTCCGTTCAGAACTTTGTTGTTTATTACATGGTCAGTTCAGAACCTCGTTGTTTGGTACATGGTCCGTTCAGAACCTTGTTGTTCGATACATGGTCCGTTCAGAACCTTGTTGTTTGGTACATGGTCCATTCAGAACCTTGTTGTTTGGTACATGGTAAGTTCAGAACCTCGTTGTTTGGTACATGGTCCGTTCCAGAACCTTGTTGTTTGGTACATGGTCCATTCAGAACCTTGTTGTTTGGTACATGATAAGTTCAGAATCTCGTTGTTTGGTACATGGTCCGTTCCAGAACCTTGTTGTTTGTTACATGGTCAGTTCCAGAACCTTGTTGTTTGGTACATGGTCCGTTCAGAACCTTGTTGTTTGGTACATGGTCTGTTCAGAACCTTGTTGTTTGGTACATGGTCCGTTCAGAACCTTGTTGTTTAGTACATGGTCCGTTCAGAACCTTGTTGTTTGGTACATGGTCCGTTCAGAACCTTGTTGTTTGTTACATGGTCCGTTCAGAACCTTGTTGTTTGTTACATGGTCAGTTCCAGAACCTTGTTGTTTGGTACATGGTCCGTTCAGAACCTTGTTATTTGGTACATGGTCCGTTCAGAACCTTGTTGTTTGGTACATGGTCCGTTCAGAACCTTGTTGTTTATTACATGGTCAGTTCCAGAACCTTTTTGTTTTGTACTTGGTCCGTTCAGAACCTTGTTGTTTTGTACATGGTCCGTTCAGAACCTTGTTGTTTGGTACATGGTCCGTTCAGAACCTTGTTGTTTGGTACATGGTCCGTTCAGAACCTTGTTGTTTGGTACATGGTCAGTTCAGAAAGTTGGTGTTTGGTTATTGGTCCGTTCAGAACCTCGTTGTTTGGTACATGGTCCGTTCAGAACCTTGTGGTTTGGTACATGGTCCGTTCAGAACCTTGTTGTTTGGTACATGTTCCGTTCAGAACATTGTTGTTTGGTACATGGTCCGTTCAGAACCTTGTTGTTTGGTACTTGGTCCGTTCAGAACCTCGTTGTTTGGTACATTGTCAGTTCAGAACCTTGTTGTTTGGTACATGGTCCGTTCAGAACCTTGTTGTTTGTTACACTGTCCGTTCAGAACCTTTTTGTTTTGTACATGGTACGTTCAGAACCTCGTTGTTTGGTACATGGTCCGTTCCAGAACCTCGTTGTTTGGTACATGGTCCGTTCCAGAACCTCGTTGTTTGTTACATCAACCGTTCAGAACCTTGTTGTTTGGTACATGGTCCGTTCAGAACCTTGTTGTTTGTTACATGGTCCGTTCCAGAACCTTGTTGTTTGTTACATGGTCAGTTCCAGAACCTCGTATTTTGTTACATGATCAGTTCAGAACCTTGTTGTTTGGTACATGGTCCGTTCAGAACCTTGTTGTTTTTTAATACATGGTCAGTTCCAGAACCTTGTTGTTTGTTACATGGTCCGTTCAGAACCTTGTTGTTTGGTACATGGTCCGTTCAGAACCTTGTTGTTATTTACATGGTCCGTTCAGAACCTTATTGTTTGTTACATGGTCAGTTCCAGAACTTTGTTGTTTGGTACATGGTCCGTTCAGAACCTTGTTGTTTGGTACATGGTCCTTTCAGAACCTTGTTGTTTGGTATATGGTCCGTTCAGAACCTGGTTGTTTGGTACATGGTCCGTTCAGAGCCTTGTTGTTGGTTACATGGTCCGTTCAGAACCTTGTTGTTTGGTACATGGTCCGTTCAGAACCTTGTTGTTTGGTACATGGTCCGTTCAGAACCTTGTTGTTTGGTACATGGTCCATTCAGAACATTGTTGCTTGGTACATGGTCAGTTCCAGAACCTTGTTGTTTGGTACATGGTCCGTTCAGAACCTCGTTGTTTGGTACATGGTCCGTTCAGAACCCTTTTGTTTGTTACATGGTCCGTTCCAGAACCTCGTTGTTTGGTACATGGTCCGTTCCAGAACCTCGTTGTTTGTTACATCGTCCGTTCAGAACCTTGTTGTTTGGTACATGGTCAGTTCCAGAACCTTGTTGTTTATTACATGGTCCGTTCAGAACCTTGTTGCGTGGTACATGGTCAGTTCCGGAACCTTGTTGTTTGTTACATGGTCAGTTCCAGAACCACGTATTTTGTTACATGGTCAGTTCCAGAATCTTGTTGTTTGTTACATGGTCCGTTTAGAACCTTGTTGTTTGTTACATGGTCCGTTCAGAACCTTGTTGTTTAGTACATGGTCCGTTCAGAACCTTTTTGTTTGTTACATGGTCAGTTCCAGAACCTTGTTGTTTGTTACATGGTCCGTTCAGAACCTTGTTGTTTGGTACATGGTCCGTTCAGAACCTTGTTGTTTGTTACATGGTCCGTTCAGAACCTTGTTGTTTGGTACATGGTCCGTTCAGAACCTTGTTGCTTGGTACATGGTCCGTTCAGAACCTTGTTGTTTGGTACATGGTCCGTTCAGAACCTTGTTATTTGGTACATGGTCCGTTCAGAACTTTGTTGTTTGGTACATGGTCCGTTCAGAACCTTGTTGTTTGGTACATGGGCCGTTCAGAACCTTGTTGCTTGGTACATGGTCCGTTCAGAACCTTGTTGTTTGGTACATGGTCCGTTCAGAAACTTGTTGTTTGGTACATCGTCCGTTCAGAACCTTGTTGTGTGGTACATGGTCCGTTCAGAACCTTGTTGTTTGGTACATGGTCCGTTCAGAACCTTGTTGTTTGGTACATGGTCCGTTCAGAGCCTTGTTGTTTGGTACATGGTCCGTTCAGAACCTTGTTGTTTGGTACATGGTCCGTTCAGAACCTTGTTGCTTGGTACATGGTACGTTCAGAACCTTGTTGTTTGGTACATGGTCCGTTCAGAACCTTGTTGTTTGGTACATGGTCCGTTCAGAACCTCGTTGTTTGGTACATGGTCCGTTCAGAACCTTGTTGTTTGGTACATGGTCCGTTCAGAACCTTGTTGTTTGGTACATGGTCCGTTCAGAGCCTTGTTGTTTGGTACATGGTCAGTTCAGAGCCTTGTTGTTTGGTACATGGTCCGTTCAGAACCTCGTTGTTTGGTACATGGTCCGTTCAGAACCTCGTTGTTTGGTACATGGTCCGTTCAGAACCTTGTTGTTTGGTACATGGTCCGTTCAGAACCTTGTTGTTTGGTACATGGTCCGTTCAGAACCTTGTTGTTTGGTACATGGTCCGTTCAGAACCTTGTTGTTTGGTACATGGTCCGTTCAGAACCTGGTTGTTTGGTACATGGTCCGTTCAGAACCTCGTTGTTTGGTACATGGTCCGTTCCAGAACCTCATTGTTTGGTACATGGTCCGTTCAGAACCTTGTTGTTTATTACATGGTCCGTTCAGAACCTTGCTGATTGGTACATGGTCAGTTCCAGAACCTTGTTGTTTGTTACATGGTCAGTTCCAGAATGTCGTATTGTGTTACATGGTCAGTTCAGAACCTTGTTGTTTGTTACATGATCAGTTCCAGAAATTTGTTGTTTGGTACATGGTCCGTTCAGAACCTTGTTGTTTGGTACATGGTCCTTTCAACCCCTTGTTGTTTGGTACATGGTCCGTTCCGAACCTTGTTGTTTGGTACATGGTCCGTTCAGAACCTTGTTGTTTGGTACATGGTCCGTTCAGAACCTTGTTGTTTGGTACATGGTCCGTTCAGAACCTTGTTGTTTGGTACATGGTCCTTTCAACCCCTTGTTGTTTGGTACATAGTCCGTTCAGAACCTTGTTGTTTGGTACATGGTCCGTTCAGAACCTTGTTGTTTGGTACATGGTCCATTCAGACCATTGTTGTTTGGTACATGGTCCGTTCAGAACCTTGTTGTTTGGTACATGGTCCGTTCAGAACCTCGTTGTTTGGTACATGGTCCGTTCAGAACCTTGTTGTTTGGTATATGGTCCGCTCAGAACCTTGTTGTTTGGTACATGGTCCGTTCAGAACCCTTTTGTTTGTTACATGGTCCGTGCCAGATCCTCGTTGTTTGGTACATGGTCCGTTCCAGAACCTCGTTGTTTGTTACATCGTCCGTTCAGAACCTTGTTGTTTGGTACATGGTCAGTTCCAGAACCTTGTTGTTTGTTACATGGTCAGTTCCAGAACCTCGTTGTTTGGTACATGGTCCGTTCAGAACCTTGTTGTTTTTTACATGGTCCGTTCAGAACCTTGTTGCTTGGTACATGGTCAGTTCCAGAACCTTGTTGTTTGTTACATGGTCAGTTCCAGACCCACGTATTTTGTTACATGGTCAGTTCCAGAATCTTGTGGTTTGTTACATGGTCAGTTTAGAACCTTGTTATTTGTTACATGGTCCGTTCAGAACCTCGTTGTTTGTTACATGGTCCGTTCAGAACCTTGTTGTTTGGTACATGGTCCGTTCAGAACCTTGTTGTTTGTTAAATGGTCAGTTCCAGAACCTTGTTGTTTGTTACATGGTCCGTTCAGAACCTCGTTGTTTGTTACATGGTCCGTTCAGAACCTTGTTGTTTGGTACATGGTCCGTTCAGAACCTTGTTGTTTGGTACATGGTCCGTTCAGAACCTTGTTGTTTGTTACATGGTCCGTTCAGAACCTTGTTGTTTGGTACATGGTCAGTTCAGAACCTTGTTGTTTGGTGCATGGTCCGTTAAGAACCTTGTTGTTTGGTACATGGTCCGTTCAGAACCTTGTTGTTTGGTACATGGTCCGTTCAGAGCCTTGTTGTTTAGTACATGTTCCGTTCAGAAACTCGTTGTGTGGTACATGGTCCGTTCAAAACCTTGTTGTTTGGTACATAGTCAGTTCAGAACCTTGTTGTTTGGTACATGGTCCGTTAAGAACCTTGTTGTTTGGTACATGGTCCGTTCAGAACCTTGTTGTTTGGTACATGGTCCGTTCAGAACCTTGTTGTTTGGTACATGGTCCGTTCAGAACTTTGTTGTTTGGTACATGGTCCGTTCAGAGCCTTGTTGTTTGGTACATGGTCCGTTCAGAGCCTTGTTGTTTGGTACATGGTCCGTTCAGAACCTTGTTGTTTGTTACATGGTCCGTTCAGAACCGTGTTGTTTGGTACATGGTCCGTTCAGAACCTTGTTGTTTGGTACATGGTCCGTTCAGAACCTTGTTGTTTGTTACATGGTCCGTTCAGAACCTGGTTTTTTGGTACATGGTCCGTTCAGAACATTGTTGTTTGGTACATGGTTCTTCTAACGAATGTCGAGGATATACTTCTGGGGTAATGCACGTTGAAGGGGCGGAGTCTTCTGTAAAGTGGGGTGTACAGGCATCAGGTTTGACTGGCATATAAGAGAGTGCTGACATCAGGTTTGACTGGCATATAAGAGAGTGCTGACATCAGGTTTGACTGGCATATAAGAGAGTGCTGACATCAGGTTTGACTGGCATATAAGAGAGTGCTGACATCAGGTTTGACTGGCATATAAGAGAGTGCTGACATCAGGTTTGACTGGCATATATGAGAGTGCTGACATCAGGTTTGACTGGCATATAAGAGAGTGCTGACATCAGGTTTGACTGGCATATAAGAGAGTGCTGACATCAGGTTTGACTGGCATATAAGAGAGTGCTGACATCAGGTTTGACTGGCATATAAGAGAGTGCTGACATCAGGTTTGACTGGCATATAAGAGAGTGCTGACATCAGGTTTGACTGGCATATAAGAGAGTACTGGCCAGGCAGGCACGATAAAGTGCAACGTTTGTCTTGTTGGTCAGCAAATTAATGTCACATACCCTCTGTGATGGGTGGGACATGGTGTGGTTGACCCTCTGTGATGGGTGGGACAGGGTTGTGGTTGACCCTCTGTGATGGGTGGGACAGGGTTGTGGTTGACCCTCTGTGATGGGTGTGACAGGGTTGTGGTTGACTTGCCAATTCTCTTGTCAGGTGAGAGGTTGCTGTAAATGGTGGTTAACTGCTCTACTAGGTCTACTTTTGTACCATTTTATGTTGACGTTCATAGACATAAATACATCAATTCGGTCAATGACCTTGTGATGTTGGCATTCCACACCCACGTGGTTCTACTCAATAGGGGGGCTTAAATTAGAGTAAAAATGAAAGACATAGTTATAAAAAAAAGAATGAATGTTCCATGACAAAGTTATAAAAAAAGGAATGAATGTTCCATGACATAGTTATAAAAAAGAATGAATGTTCCATGACATAGTTATAAAAAAGAATGAATGTGCCATGACATAGTTATAAAAAAGAATGAATGTGCCATGACATAGTTATAAAAAAGAATGAATGTGCCATGACATAGTTATAAAAAAGAATGAATGTTCCATGACATAGTTATAAAAAAGAATGAATGTGCCATGACATAGTTATAAAAAAGAATGAATGTTCCATGACATAGTTATAAAAAAGAATGAATGTGCCATGACATAGTTATAAAAAAGAATGAATGTTCCATGACATAGTTATAAAAAAGAATGAATGTGCCATGACATAGTTATAAAAAAAGAATGAATGTGCCATGACATAGTTATAAAAAAAGAATGAATGTGCCATGACATAGTTATAAAAAAAGAATGAATGTGCCATGACATAGTTATAAAAAAGAATGAATGTTCCATGACATAGTTATAAAAAAAGAATGAATGTGCCATGACATAGTTATAAAAAAGAATGAATGTGCCATGACATAGTTATAAAAAAAGAATGAATGTGCCATGACATAGTTATAAAAAAAGAATGAATGTGCCATGACATAGTTATAAAAAAAGAATGAATGTGCCATGACATAGTTATAAAAAAGAATGAATGTGCCATGACATAGTTATAAAAAAAGAATGAATGTGCCATGACATAGTTATAAAAAAGAATGAATGTGCCATGACATAGTTATAAAAAAAGAATGAATGTGCCATGACATAGTTATAAAAAAGAATGAATGTTCCATGACATAGTTATAAAAAAGAATGAATGTGCCATGACATAGTTATAAAAAAGAATGAATGTGCCATGACATAGTTATAAAAAAGAATGAATGTGCCATGACATAGTTATAAAAAAAGAATGAATGTGACATGATCATGTTTTAATGCCGATGAGTTTAACTACAATACATGTATTTCATTTTATTCTCACCCAAACATCCAGACAAAGACAATTGCCGATAATGAAATTACAAGAATGAAACTAGTCGGTTGCGGTAAGGTCAAGAAATTTTTCCCTTGTCTATCAATAATAACGAAATGTTTGTTTTAACTCTTAATTTTTAAAAATTCTCTTAATTTGATAATTTTCTTAATTTTCAACTAACATTCAATTAAAATGCAAATGACGATGTAAATAATATCTGAATATGTTATGTATCTCAATATCTATATTTTATTCTATTTGTTACAGTTGTGCCTTCCACAAACAACGCTCGAGAGAGAACTGTCATGGCTCTGGTTCCACTCGTGGTTGTTGCTTTGATGTTATCGAAATTTATGAAGTGAAATTAAACTTTGCCAAAAATTATTGCCATCTTCAAATTAGCAAGTGTTGAATGACTGAAATCCTTTTTTATATTAATATATATATATATATATAAGGCCTGCGGAAAATAACGATTAATTTCTCGATTAATCGATCATTTTTTTACGATTAAATTTTTTTAACGATTAATCGACCCACCACTTATAAATGTACCGGAAGTCAAAAAGTAAAAAATGTCGGCCGATAAATATAAACTAATTTCCAGACGATTACACGAAAATTTGGGTTTTAAACTATTTACTGACGTGGATGTTCAAAATGTTGATAAAGGTTATGTGTCCATTGAGAGAAATCCTTTGCCTACCATTCAATTTTAGCACTAAGTCTAAGCTTCGTTGGTCCGTGTGCAAGGTTAAAAAAAAATTTAAAATACTAGTGTGCAAAGTTACAAAACGTCCATTTTTGTGCAATATTTACAAAATTTGCTGCGCGGTGATTCTAAACTCCTGCGTGGCGTTTGTCAAATATCTGCGCATCCACGCTTCTTAAAGGGAACATTGCTACCATGGTTCTAACACTTCGCTTACATATCACCTTCAAACCAAACATCCACTACAGTATCAAAATCTTCAGCAGAGACAATCTAAAGCTATGTGAACGATAGTTCAGCTCGGCTGGTTATATAGTCAATAATACCCGCTCGTCACTTCAACCAAATAATGTCAATACACTTGTCTGTTCGCGTTGCTAGTTAAGAGATGTTACATAAAGAAGACATTTCAGTGATATTTCGACAATAACGTTTAATCAATGTTACTTATGACACCATAAATTTCAATTTGTGGATTTAATCGAAATTAACGATTAATTAATCGTTAATTATTCAAAATATAACGATTAAATTTAAATTAATCGTTAACAGCCCTAATATATATATATATATAATACATATATATATATATATATATATATATATATATATATATATATATATATATATATATATATATATATTATATATATAATACGTATATATATATATATATATATATATATTTTAATTTTTTTTTGCTGCTCGCATTTCCTTTATTTTTCATTCCTTAAGGTGCCGCCCATAAAGTACGTCATGCTCCAAGAGGGGGAAAGGCGGTGTAAGAAAGTGTGACAGTTTGTGACAGGGGGGGTGGGTCAGGCCACGTGTTTTGTCACACATTTGTTTATTTTTAATATATTTCTTCTAATTTATTTTTTTATATTTCAGTAGAACTTATATAGCTTTAAAAATAATTTTCAAAAATTTCGTGAAACCTATGAATTAGATATATGTCAAAATACCGTAAAATGCTTATCTCCTGATTGTGCTGTTCATAAATCTGAATTGGATGCAGCCGGCCTAATATAAGGATCAGGAATTGTTTGACAATCATCTTCGTACCAGCCAATATTTCACTCAAATTGTGAAATATCAGGACATAGAATGTCGCGACAAAGTACGAAGCTCATATTTCAACGTTTTACCTTCAAGATTCTTTCCTCCTATAATCCCAATCAACCAAACAACTGATGGACTTAGAGCTTCAGAAAGAGCAGATGCAAATTCTCATAAATTTCCTTCCTTTTTTGTGACACAAACTCTCAAATTTAATGACATTATACCGAAATCAACAGAAGGTTTCAAAGTACAACCATATGATCTTTATCGTCCATCTTTGCAGACCATCTTACTTGATCGAATTTGCAAAGTATGTAACTTATATTTTGCCTCACAAACAATGTTGAAGAAACATGCAGGACAACACAGAGCTCGGGCTCTGGAGAATGTGCCCACCCAAACTGTTCAAGAATCAACTCAGATAAAACGCATCCGTACTTTGATAATCGCTCTAAAAGGCAAAGAGAACCCAAGGCAGTCATTGCCAGAAGAGAAAATGCACATACAGAAGCTGTTAGGTGGCTAGATGAGGACGAGTTGATCTGTCTGCAATTATTCTACCAGGAAACGATGATGGTGAAAGAGTGATGTCAGTCATAACTATGGATGAACACTTCACTTCACAGTTGTAAGATGATGTCCAGTGAATATTTTTTAATTAAACATAAGTCACATGACCATAATAAACAGACTCAATATAGCACAAGAGTTGGTCACATAAATTGTCAATCTAAATTTTTTTTAGTCAAATTGTTTTGTTTTCTTTTTATTATTTAATCACTGGGTGAGGTCATGTTTTTCCAATCTACTTCTTATCTTGTGTCAATAGCTTGCATAATCGGAAGATTATCTAAAACTTGACCTCACCGATTGTAAATGAAAAGGTAGCAGATAAATCACGTGCATTACAAATTGTCAAGTCTAATTTTTCAATTTTTGTTCTCAAATTCGATCTACATTGACTTACTGTTTCATTGAATAACTGTGACAGCTGTTGGCAATTAACTATTCTACTATTAAAGTCATTTTAATAATCTGATAGTTCTTTCAAGTAGGGGTGTACTGGATTTCGGATCCAGCTCTGGCAAATCCGGAATCCGGTTATTTTTACAAATCCGGCTTCGGCTCCGGCAGGATTTCACGTCATAAATCCGGCTGGCCGGTAGAGCCCTAATTTATATATATTCATAATGGCTCCAGCAAATCCAAAATCCGGCCATTTTACAAATCTGACTCAGGCTCAAGCCGGATTTCACTTCATAAATCCGGCTGGCTGGTAGAGCAGAAATCCGGCCATTTTTTAAAATCTGACTCAGGCTCAAGCCGGATTTCACTTCATAAATCCGGCCAAAAAAATTTGAATCTGGTAGATCCCTACTTTAAAGTTGAAATTTTATATTTTAATACAAGTTAATAGTGAAGTTTATTTTAAGTATTAAAGCAGGGGTCGGGAAACTTTTTGTCCGAGAGAGCCATAAGCACCACATATTTTGAAAAGTAATTCCGTGAGAGCAAATACATTATGTTTAAAACTAAAATTCAAATAAATGAAAGCATTTTTTGTAATTTCAACACTATAATACAATAATTAAGACTTAATTCTTTTTAATAACATTCTTATGCTGTTTTTTTTAAATATGCAATTAATATGTAGATCAAAGGAGTCTGAATAACTTTTTTTTTACATAATCGAACATTTGTCTGAGAGCCAGATGCAGCCATCAATAGAGCCACATCTGGCTCGTGAGCCATGGTTTCCCGACCCCTGTATTAAAGTAAATATTTTAATTATGTGTTAATTTTTTTTTAATTTGAAAGTGTGACGTACTGTAGGGGGGGGGGTCCCAGATTTGTGACAGGGGGGAGGGGAGGTCAAAATGGTCAAAAATAGCTTGACTTACTTTATGAACGATCCCTAAGCTTGAGGCATAGTTTTTTTTTAACACACTTGACCCTATTGCTCGATTAAATCAAACGAAAGGTCTCTTCAGTTGAGTTACTAACCCGGTATGACGGATTAAAAGAATCTTTGAATGAGTGTTGGGGTTAGGTTACAAGATGGGCTGATTGGTTTAGTTAGGTGTTGGGTAATTGGGTCAAGAAGTTGTCTAGGGTGTCGGTGAAGTAGGGCAGGGAGAGGGTTGTTGTGGGGCTTGTGTTTGGTTGAGAATGTTGGGTATTGGTTTAGTGGTGTTTGGGTATTGGTTAAGGGAGAGGTTTAGTGGTGTTGAAGGCATAGGAGAGAGCGAGTTAGGGTATTGTGTTAGAGAGAGAGAGAGAGTTAAGATGGTGAGTTATTGTGTTAATGACATGCGTAATTGAGTAAGAAAAATATGATTTTTTTTTAATTCACAATAATCATTTGACTTTGGTAGGGCATTTTATGAAAGAAGTAAGAACATAACAGGGGAGATCATTTCAATTGGATGACTTTAATCAACATACGGGAACAAGGGTCTAATACAAGGGTATAATACAAGGGTCTAATGCAAGGGTCTAATACAAGGGTCTAATACAAGGGTCTAATACAAGGGTCTAATACAAGGGTCTAATACAAAGTTGTAGTAATAGGAAGACGTGTGAAGAAATGTATTCTTGAATATTTTACCAATACAATCTGCATTATAAAGAAATAATTTAATTTCAAAGAATCTAAAGGCGAAGGAAGAAAGAACGGAACTTGAAACGTGGGAATACTGACACACAATGATAACTTCTTTTCATTAAGTTTAATTGAAGGTAATGCTGTAACTGATTCAGTTACATGATGTTACCTGCACATCAACTTTACTGGGGGGTCATCCGATGAAATTTACGGCACAATTAATTGAATGAGTTATTTCCCATGAAAAAATAACACCTTATCTTCAACTTATATGGCCATTGAAATGATAGTGAAACAATCACATAAGCCTGGTTTTCCTTATCACATACTCGTCTACTACTGTTACCGTCGATGTAATTGTTAATAACCAACACCGTTGGTAGCTAACTGTCGGTGTTTTGTGTTAGCATTGTACTACCCTCCTCTCTATGGGGCAGTTTGTGTTAGCATTGTACTACCGTCCTCGCTATGGGGCGGTTTGTGTTAGCATTGTACTACCCTCCTCGCTATGGGGCAGTTTTTGTTAGCATTGTACTACCCTCCTCGCTATGGGGCGGTTTGTGTTAGCATTGTACTACCCTCCTCTCTATGGGGCAGTTTGTGTTAGCATTGTACTACCCTCCTCGCTATGGGGCAGTTTGTGTTAGCATTGTACTACCCTCCTCACTATGGGGCAGCAACCAAATTTACCCGTGTGTTCAAGGGATGAAAGTATTATACGTAACCATTATATACGCCATAAATCTTATTTTTTTCTTTTTTTTCTATTAACTATGATTTATTGTCTTGCTTTATTCTTATTTAAGTTATGGGTCAGTCTCTTCCAATCTGTTGTCATTAAGATTAGGAACATCTTGACTGGCATTATTCTGCTTACTTATATTATGGTAAAATTAAAGTTAAAACTGATGGCAACGTGTAGATTTTTGGGAATAAAAAAAATTACCAAATGTAATAGGACAAACATGCATAGCACAGTCCCATTTTTTTTATATTGTCACATTTTGTTAATACCATTCAGTTTCGTTCCCTACTTCCCCTTCCATTTCACGAATCATATTGTAAATATCAGTTATGGTCCTAATGACGCGTTCCCTACTTCCCCTTCCATTTCACGAATCATATTGTAAATATCGGTTATGGTCCTAATGACGCGTCACATATGACCCATGCCCAGGTCGAGGAAACTCACCTCCACTCATCTCTGTACCAATGTTTTAATTGTTCATTGTCTGAAATAAAGAAACAAGGAAATTTGCACGTTTAAAGCTTGTTTTCTTTTAACGTCGTCATTGTTGTTAATAAGAACAGATCGGTTGTGGAGTCTGAGTCGTCAACAGCCGACTCCGGTGACCAGGGGCGGATTAAGACTGCACGGGGCCCCTGGCTGAAATTCAAACTGGGGCCCTATCCAGCAAGCGTCCCTTTAAATAAAATGATTGCTAGCAGCTAATATAAGACTGTAACTTGTAACTAAATCGTTCATCGGTTCCTTTAACATACTTTGTCTGTACTACGGGATCGGCCTTCCCAGCCATAGATTATTCATGAAAAAATGGAATATGAAGAAATAACTGTTTGCCGGTATCCTATTTTGAGTGTAAAAATACAATTTTTTAAAAAAATGTGTGCACACGCCGGGAATCGATCGCGTGACCGCTTGCACAGAAGGGCGACTTTCTACCTCAAGACCACACGAGCCTGATGGAAAAAGTGAAGTTTAAAAATATAAACAATAATCTTTAATATTTTCTCTTAGTCAGTTTTTTTTTAATTAATTTATTTTATTTATGATATTTTCAGGAATTCATTCAAACATTTGTCCATCTTTCTTATAAAATATACTAAATTTGGGGGCCCTTAATCATCGGGGGCCCCTGGCTTTAGCCCGTTCAGCCCCCCCCCCACCCTTAATCCGCCATAGCCGGTGACTTAAACTTAAGTAAGAACGGAACTTTTCCCACCAACGTGTTATAAAACGGTTTATATTGAGTCTAGTTCATAAAAGGGGTTCAAACTGCAGGCATTGCAGCCTAGCTCCTAAAATAGTAGACATCTTTCCCCCTATAACACAAAGCGAAAGTTACTGGTGCGGTGCGAGAGACCTACGCTCAGAATGTTAGATTGAACTGCCCAGCATATTTTGAATGTTGCCAAGGTTTTAACTAAGGCACTAAGGGTATAAGAGAGAAATCTCAAGCATTACAGAATATATATGCACATTAGTTAATTGTTGGTGAGTCATCTATTATACATTTTTAGATACGACTATACGTATTGTGCATGTTAAAAATATTAGGAATGTTACCAAACATTTCTAATTTAAAATAAATATTTTCCGTTGAGCGCAATGGCCTGTGGAATAAATTTCTGATGAGTTTTCGTTGTCAGTACTTCATTTTTAGCAATGTTTTGTACTGTACATATTGGCGGAATGTTTGCTAAATAAGGAAAACATTAAATATCTATATGCAATAACAGAGATAAGTGTATTTAATTGTATCCACCATTTAATATTTCACCTAAGTCCTTTAAACGTACCAATGAATGGCGGCTAGAAATCAAAAGAAAAACAATGGCTGCAATATTGCGATAACTTCCTGTCTTCTAGAGTCAATAGAGATAATAGAGATAAGTAAAATACATTTCCCGTCTCGTAAATATATAAATATTCAAAACCTTTCAAATTCACACCCCGGATTTCTTACAGAAAATAAACTTTCCTAAATAAAGAATAAACTTAGGTACCCACCGTATATACTCGTTCGCAAGCCGACCTTTTTTGGACAAAATCTAGGGGGGAAAATTGGGGGTCGGCTTACGAGCGGGTTAATAACGTATTTCTGCATGGATATTGAATATTGGTGGTTTTATTGTAGATCATCAAGGTCCTTTTCTACATTCTACAAGATTCGATTGCTCTACCAGAAGCTATAATATAGTATTATACATATGCCACTACCTAATTTAGTAATTGTATTTATTTTTGTGAAAGTTTTAAATTAGTTTTACAAATTTTGTTTTCAACAACGAATTTTAATGTACGCGCTTTCGTCACTTTTTACTAAAGAATTCTTTTTTTTTAATACCAGTAACTCTTGCCTAACAAAGAGCACATAGACAAAGTAAATAATCAAAACGAACGATTTAGCTTGTAGTTGTTTTTTTAAATTTATACAATTTTGATTAAGCTGTCTTATTATTTTTTGGGGGGTCGGCTTGCGAGCGGGTTATACACTTTTAATACGTTTCTCTTCCTAAAGTGTTTCGGATCGGCTTATGAACAAACGGGCTATAGAGCGAGTATATACGGTAATTCAAATCTTTTAAGAATCTCACAAATATGGCAATCATCTGGAATGCTATCTTAACTTATTATTAAAGAAGTTTAAACACCAACCGACATGTGACCGAGAATAAATATTATGTTGATATGTTATTCATAACAAACAATATAAAAGCCCAAGTCACTGACCCGTAAAGCTGAAGGACATAGTACAACAGTCCATAGCTGTCTACCATCCACAGTCACAGTGCTGTCTGCCATCCACAGTCATAAGGCTGTCTGCCATCCACAGTCATAGGGCTGTCTGCAATACACAGTCATAGGGCTGTCTGCCATCAACAGTCATAAGGCTGTCTGCCATCCACAGTCATAGGGCTGTCTGCAATCCACAGTCATAGGGCTGTCTGCCATCTACAGTCATAAGGCCTTCTGCCATCCACAGTCACAGGGCTGTCTGCCCTCCACAGCTACAGGGCTGTCTGCCATCCACAGTCATAAGGCTGTCTGCCATCCACAGTCACAGGGCTGTCTGCCATCCACAGTCATAGGGCTGTCTTCCATCCACAGCCATAAGGCTGTCTGCCATCCACAGTCATAAGGATGTCTGCCATCCACAGTCACAGGGCAGTCTGCCATCCACAGTCATAAGGCTGTCTGCCATCCACAGTCATAAGGCTGTCTGCCATCCACAGTCACAGGGCTGTCTGCCATCCACAGTTACATGGCTGTCTGCCATCCACAGTCATAAGGATGTCTGCCATCCACAGTCATAGGGCTGTCTGCCATCCACAGTCATAGGGCTGTCTGCCATCCACAGTCATAAGGCTGTCTGCCATCCACAGTCATAAGGCTGTCTGCCCTTCACAGTCATAAGGTTGTCTGCCATCCACAGTCACAGGGCTGTCTGCTAGCCAAGATACAGATGGCGCTGACAGCCTGTTACGTGCACACGTGCCGTTGGTACAGAACCAACTGTTAAGTGATATTGATGAAAGCAAGCCTCCTGCTGGACTCTTATTCTGATCTAGGACATCGGGAGAGGCCTTGTGGGACCACAAGATTTGTTGATGTGAAATTTAAACTAAAAATCTACTTTCGAAAACTCAGTTTTAGTTTGTATTGACATGCATTCAAAAGATGCAGCATTCTGAGAAATAGTCATAGTTTAGGGCAGGCGAACCGCTTTTGGGCCGCGTACCCAAAATTCATCTAAAACCCACTTATTTATACCAAAGTGCCAACACTCCAATGAAATCAAAAATGGGGTTTTGGCTTAGCTGGTTTGATTAAGGAAGCAATATTTTAGTCGCTTGCCGGCTGATGAGGCCTTGAGTTTTGACTGTGGCACGCGTGCCATAGCTTCGCCATCACTGGTCTAGGGACTGAACTCTGACAGTATACATGGAGCCCACTGTTGAGCACAATGTTATCACGTGTTGTCAAATATGACGCCTGAAACCAGAAGTGATATAAGTTACGGCCATGAGTATTTAATGTTAAGTTCAAGCATACATATATAACATTGTTTGAATGTCATTCTTGGAAAATTGAATCGTGTTCAGAAAAGCGTACAAAGTCCAAATAAGAATTTCAAGGAAGGAGAAACTGGTGTTGAAAGTTTTGTACAAGAATTTGTCAAGTCTGCTGGTTGGTTTGAGACGTGGTGATGGTTGGTTTGAGACGTGGTGCTGAATAAAACGCCAAACAAAATGCAACGTCTGAGGGACGGGGTGGATCGAAGAATAAAGTTGCAACGTAAGACCTAGCAATAGACGCAGGTCTTTAAAGCAGACGTAAAAATTGTTCGCGTTATGAAGAAAGTATTTCATTAAGTTCAACAGGAGTAGTCAACTGTTTTTAAACTACTAAAAGACATAAAGAAAACATGTACATTGCTGTTGTACCTTAAATTTGGATTCGTATGTCAATGCGGTGCGTGGAAACTGTCCATTCGTATGTCCATGCGGTGCGTGGAAACTGTCCATTCGTATGTCCATGCGGTGCGTGGAAACTGTCCATACTTTCAAAATATCTATGACACGGGCATCAATCATCAATTGCCACGAATATTACATTATGCAATTGGTCAGTTTTTAGCATTAAAATGAAGAAGAATAATTATTTGGTGACTATGCAACCAATTTACGGCAGTGACTTAGTGAGTCGTGTAAATTAATTTCGATGGCATTGCTTCTTTAGGAAACTTTTTTTATTTTTTTTATTGATTTTACTTATTTTATGTAAGAGAAAAATACGATTAAAGGGATCGGGGGTGTCACTTTTATAGTGTGTCCCTGGGGACAAAATATTCTAGTGAGCCCTCTGATTATGAAAACATTTGCTATATTTCAGTTTCTAAAATATAGGATGAAAAAATGTATCTTTCTATGAGCATGAAATTGATTTCGGTGTAAGATAGATATAGGTTTGAATTAACGTGTTAGGTAAATTTCAAAGTTTATATCATACCTTTACAACCATTTTTATTTAACATTTGTTTAATGTATAGCCTGTTATTCTAAATGTACAGTATCTTTTCCCACATACGTTATGAGTCAAAATTGAAAGACGGAAAAAAAGTATCCAAAAATAAAAATCACCTGCAACTCAAATATACTGTTGATTAAATTGTTCTTAATTGAATGCGCTGGCATTTTGGTGACGATTTATTATATTTTTTTAATTTGTTTTTGAAATTGAGATGAAATGTTCGTCCATCAGCAGAAGTGTATTCTTACATGGAACATTACAAATCTTGACACACCCCGTTGACGCTTTCCCCAGCTAAGCCACAGGCGGGGCGCAAACAAGGTACAACAAAGAGACGTAGGAGAAATTGCTGTCCCATAACGTCCCGAGTCGTATTGAAGTAATTCAAGGCCGTTGGCCCAAACACAACACCTCCTTCACCCAACCCACCTCCGCCATGAAACAAAACAACGGCTCGTGCGTCGCAAGTTCAACAACTCGGTAATTGAAAAAAGAAAAATTACAAACTGGTATCGATACTGTATTTAAACGCGCAATTTGTGTTCGCGGGGTTTCGTTTATGTTAAAAAACATTCTGTCTCTGTCCTCACTCTGGACGGTTGGTTTTACTCTGTTTTTAGGAAGACAGAACTACAGAATAGGCCAACTCCATTCATCATCTGATCAACTCATTCTAATTCTAAATTGTTCATAAGTTTATTTAGAGGGCTGTTTATTTCGATTTTATGAAGTACAATCGTGGAAATTCATCAGCAATGCAAGGACGTGTGGTACTTACGTTTCTCTTGACTTTCGGTGAGTTAAAAAAATTTCCACCTCCTATGATTGTTTTGATCAGATGCAGGGGCGTATTTACATTTGATTGTGGAATTAAACTAACTCCCCTTCCCAGTCCACAGTCCAACGATTGTGTGAATTCCGTAAATTGGACATGGTAGTCAAACCAGCAGGGATCGGGACTTAACCATAAACATTTAAAATTCAAAATCGTATGTTAAAAAACTTTAGAGCACTTTTGCCCATTTAAGTGTTATATATTACTACCAATCTATTACAATTTAGTTCAGTTATCTTTCAATTTGTTAGTAAATAAACATGTTCAAAGTATAAATTTCCTTCGCTCCATAACTTTGATTTTAGATCTGAATAATAACTTTCAAAGTTTGTCAAAACATGTGTGTGATCATAAATTAGAATTGGTTAATACCAAATTAGTTTTGTCTAACACCCATTCGGACTCTCTAATCCTAAATTGCAAATATCTAAAATATATGTATTTTATTTTTCATGTGGAGAATGTTAATTATATATCATACTAGTGTATTACCCGTCAAAAATGACGGGAGTTTTCAAAATGGATATATTTCAGTTTTTGTAATTGTTTCTTTTGCCTGAAAGCCGTATAGTAAATAATCAGAAAATGTAGAGACCAAGAGAGAAAAATTAAATCTCTTTTCCATTTTGAACAATTTTATGCGTCGTTTGAAAATAGCGTTTTTTCTTGTCCAATATTTTTTCAAGGCTATTTTTTTAGCGGTGGGCTTTCTAAAATCCAGCGTTATGAACGGACATAGCAGAGTATATATTTTGATTATATATACGAATGTATGTGTTATGAAAAAATCTCCAAGCTTAGGCTTCGCGTTATATTTATATAAGTTTGCATGAATAATAATGATATAATCAGGATAATAGTAAATGCATAGTGAATTACACACAGCATAAGGTGATACTACAGAAAAGAAGTTTGAAGTTCGAAGTATTAACAAATATTGCTGAGGAGTCAGCCGGGCGTTAACTTGCGGCATTGAATAGTGCACACCAATTATGAGTGCACCAATAATATAGCACAGTGCGTTAAAAATAAATTATGTGACTTTAATGTGATCCACATCAAGCACATCTGTGATTTGAAGCAGATTAAGCTTCATTGATGATTATTCGCCCATTTGTCCATACATTATTACCACAACATTGCATGAAACGTAGTAAGTAAAGTTTGTCACAGGATAACAGAAAAGATCTTTCAATATTCTAAGTATGAATGTTCACACTAAAAGATCTTTCAATATTCTAAGTATGAATGTTCACACTAAAAGATCTTTCAATATTCTAAGTATGAATGTTCACACTAAAAGGTCTTTCAATATTCTAAGTATGAATGTTCACACTAAAAGATCTTTCAATATTCTAAGTATGAATGTTCACACTAAAAGATCTTTCAATATTCTAAGTATGAATGTTCACACTAAAAGATCTTTCAATATTCTAAGTATGAATGTTCACACTAAAAGATCTTTCAATATTCTAAGTATGAATGTTCACACTAAAAGATCTTTCAATATTCTAAGTATGAATGTTCACACTAAAAGATCTTTCAATATTCTAAGTATGAATGTTCACACTAAAAGATCTTTCAATATTCTAAGTATGAATGTTCACACTAAAAGATCTTTCAATATTCTAAGTATGAATGTTCACACTAAAAGATCTTTCAATATTCTAAGTATGAATGTTCACACTAAAACTTCTTCTTTACCAGTGAATCACTAATAGGTAACAAAAATATGTTTAAAGCGTCATCGTTTTGAGACTTAAATCTGACATTATGCCACTAGCCGACTGATTGGTTCATCTAATGACGATGCTGCTTTGATGACTTGGTATAAATCAGCCATTCAACAACCAATGTGTGATAGAAATCACAAATCCGTTTTTTTTAGCGTGGCAACCGCAACTTATAATCAGCTAAGTAGAATTCCCTTGTCGTCACATTTTTGGAACATTGAAAGAATAAATTATTATTTCTCTTATTTTCAACTCTTTGGTATTATTTGTTGATTTTTTTAAACTGCGCCATTTACAGAACAATGTGAGTCTGGCACTCTCTGAAGTGCGCCATTTACAGTAAAATGTGAGTCTGACGCTCTCTGAAGTTCACGATGATATGTTGTTGAAGGATATGATGAACATGTGGGGCTGGTAGAAATAGAACCGAGATTCTCAGCTATGATGGTGGAAACTAGAACTGATGCGGAGCAGTTACGGGCTAGAGTTTTAAATTTTGAATTCATGGATTCATTAAATTTTTGGAATGTTGAAAAAAAGGTTTCTGCTGAGCATAAACACAAGATGAATTGTAAGGAATTTTCAAATATATTCAAACTTTGGAATAATAAATTATCAAACCTCATGTTGATTTAAGACAAGTTGATGTAGAAAACGCAAAACCAGAATGCACATTTCTGGGTTATTGCGATGAATAGAAGCATTCGACGACATCGGAAGTTGCCAGGAGAGTTGGCTAGAGAGTTGCCAGGAGAGTTGGCTAGAGAGTTGCCAGGAGAGGAGTTGGCTAGAGAGTTGCCAGGAGAGTTGGCTAGAGAGTTGCCAGGAGAGTTGGCTAGAGAGTTGCCAGGAGAGTTGGCTAGAGAGTTGCCAGGAGAGGAGTTGGCTAGAGAGTTGCCAGGAGAGTTGGCTAGAGAGTTGCCAGGAGAGTTGGCTAGAGAGTTGCCAGGAGAGTTGGCTAGAGAGTTGCCAGGAGAGGAGTTGGCTAGAGAGTTGCCAGGAGAGTTGGCTAGAGAGTTGCCAGGAGAGTTGGCTAGAGAGTTGCCAGGAGAGTTGGCTAGAGAGTTGCCAGGAGAGGAGTTGGCTAGAGAGTTGCCAGGAGAGTTGGCTAGAGAGTTGCCAGGAGAGTTGGCTAGAGAGTTGCCAGGAGAGTTGGCTAGAGAGTTGCCAGGAGAGTTGGCTAGAGAGTTGCCAGGAGAGGAGTTGGCTAGAGAGTTGCCAGGAGAGTTGGCTAGAGAGTTGCCAGGAGAGGATTTGGCTAGAGAGTTGCCAGGAGAGTTGGCTAGAGAGTTGCCAGGAGAGTTGGCTAGAGAGTTGCCAGGAGAGTTGGCTAGAGAGTTGCCAGGAGAGTTGGCTAGAGAGTTGCCAGGAGAGTTGGCTAGAGAGTTGCCAGGAGAGGAGTTGGCTAGAGAGTTGCCAGGAGAGTTGGCTAGAGAGTTGCCAGGAGAGGAGTTGGCTAGAGAGTTGCCAGGAGAGTTGGCTAGAGAGTTGCCAGGAGAGTTGGCTAGAGAGTTGCCAGGAGAGTTGGCTAGAGAGTTGCCAGGAGAGTTGGCTAGAGAGTTGCCAGGAGAGTTGGCTAGAGAGTTGCCAGGAGAGTTGGCTAGAGATGCAGAAGAAGAAATTGTGTGCAGAATGAGGAACTCATTGATTGTCCTTATTTAAGATGTCAGTGCTTTTTACAGACAACAATACATGACAGGAAAGCTTGAATATCTACAGGATGTTAAAACATTTAAATTTTTAAAAAACATATTTCATTGCCATTCATTGAGATTACACATATATTGTATTTTCAACACTTCTGGACACTTACATCCATTGCCACGAACTTTTCACGGAAAGCAGTGATTTGCCAAATTCCCAGTCACCGCGCTGAAGTTCTACAGGAAATTGTGATGGATCTTTTGGGTTTCTATGAAGACGATTTTTGTTTTAGTCTGTGAATTTCACTGCAAATTTGTATTTACAACAGTAGTTCTAATGCCAGCTATGATAGACCTTTCAGTAAGTGTGTATTTACAACAGCAGTTCTAATGCCAGCTATGATAGACCTTTCAGTAAGTGTGTATTTACAACAGCAGTTCTAATGCCAGCTATGATAGACCTTTCAGTAAGTGTGTATTTACAACAGCAGTTCTAATGCCAGCTATGATAGACCTTTCAGTAAGTGTGTATTTACAACAGCAGTTCTAATGCCAGCTATGATAGACCTTTCAGTAAGTGTGTATTTACAACAGCAGTTCTAATGCCAGCTATGATAGGCCTTTCAGTAAGTGTGTATTTACAACAGCAGTTCTAATGCCAGCTATGATAGACCTTTCAGTAAGTGAAGTTTATTTTTAAGTATTTGCTTACTTCATTAGGACGGGATCGCTACTTGACTTTGCTCTCTGAGTTGCAAGTGAAACGTTGGCTAATTTGTTAACAGTGAAATCAATCAAACTGCATCATTGTGAGTAGACCAATCTACGATAGTGACTGAATCATTGTGAGTAGACCAATCTACGATAGTGACTGATTGAAGGATGTAATAAAATGTCAATAATTTTGCTTCTTGAAATACATTGTTCTTAAAATTAAGCTATGAATCGCTATTATTTATTTAGTAAAATATAAGGGTGTAATTAAATGGCATGCCCCAATTGTATAGTTAGTCCCCTGGCGCAAAATATCATAGCTACGCCCCTGGTCTTTCAACGCTTTTCATTAGAGAGTGCAACATAAACCGAGCTCTTTACTCACTTGATGAATGCATGCATTTTTAAAGCCAATTGACCAGCTGTTAGTCACTCGTGAAATTGTGTTTTATTTCATTCCATATTCTTCTACTGCTGTATTTGAAGGGCCCACGAGTAATTTTTTTAATCATTGTGACTCCCGTGGATGATAAAGAGTTTGCGATGTTTAAGTGAAGAGAAGGCTGCCCATTGATTCTTATTTAAATTATCAGGATTTAGACGCCTTAGGGCAGGAGGCAACACACACAAATGTTTTAATTGTTGCCGCCTTAACTAATCCATTTGGAACCTGACCCGGTTGTTGTCTTTCTAACTATTTCTGGTGTTTACAGTTCACTTCCCTTGGAAGCTCAGTTACCACTCATCAACAAAATCAAATAATATTTAATTTATTCCCTTAATGGTCATTTCGAGCATCAAGTCAGAAACACGCCTATCGCAAACTCGGGTGATGAAGTTTCTTGAACGAATTTACAGGTGACAAAAACTAAGGAAGTTCTCATCAGCAATATTATCATTGACCTTAATAATAGCAACTAGGCGAACCGCGGCGTAGCATATGCTTCAGAATTTCTCATAGATGAGTGAAGACTTCGTGAAAGACACAGTTGTCCAAACGGTGTGATTTTGAGGATGCAGCTGTGATTGCGTGAAAAGATGGAATTCCACTCAACTTTACGCTGCTTTTCAAGGAGATACCCCCATTCCCGTCCAGGAACATATCAAGAAGATACCCCCATTCCCGTCCAGAAACATATCAAGAAGATACCCCCATTCCCGTCCAGGAACATACCAAGAAGATACCCCCATTCCCGTCCAGGAACATATCAAGACGATACCCCCATTCCCATCCAGGAACATATCAAGAAGATACCCCCATTCCCGTCCAGGAACATACCAAGAAGATACCCCCATTCCCGTCCAGGAACATATCAAGAAGATACCCCCATTCCCGTCCAGGAACATATCAAGAAGATACCCCCATTCCCGTCCAGGAACATATCAAGAAGATACCCCCATTCCCGTCCAGGAACATATCAAGAAGATACCCCCATTCCCGTCCAGGAACATATCAAGAAGATACCCCCATTCCCGTCCAGGAACATATCAAGAAGATACCACCATTCCCGTCCAGGAACATATGACTTGTTGATATGACTTGTTGATATGACTTGTTGATATGACTTGTTGATAAGACTTGTTGATATGACTTGTTGATATGACTTGTTGATATGACTTGTTGTTCTGGCAAGTGAACTGGTAATCGGGTAATAACATGAAATTTTTTGGAAAGACGGTTGTTTCGAAGTTGGAGAGCAACAGTTGCGTCAATGATCTTTTCCCAAAATATGCGACCGATAGACATAGGTATCCCATGCAGGAATTGGTATGACAGTGGACGAGGCGTTGTTCCATGAAATACGCTGGAAGTGGTGGCCATGTTCGCAAGGAAAAGGGGGGAGAGAAGAAGCACAAACAGCAGCACCAAGAAATCAGAACATCGCGAATGAACGTGGTTCAATCAACCATAGTGCGCATGTCTCGAGACCAACGATGGGCAGGAGGGTAAGGGATGATCTGCCTGCGTCTTCTTGCTCTGACGTCTTATATATAGATATTTGAAACGAAAAGTCAATATAGTTTATAAAAACATATTTCAATTCCTTGCAGTTTACCAACAAACAAACAAAATAGCCGATTATTGTTATTTCTATGTGATGGATTATAAAAAAAGAACGTTTTTTTACACAGATATATATTTAAATTCGAATCTTGTCGATAATAAGTTTTACAAGCTCCTGGATGGACAAATAAACTGAAACCCCGGGCAGCATCCAGCCCACGGACCGTATTTTCCCGCCCCATGATCTAATAACAAGTTAGGGTTATGCATGTCGTTGTCAAGTCTAGAATTCCCTACTCCTAAAATTACCTGAAAATAAATTAAAATCTCAGATCCAAGAATGGCGAACCATTTTCCCACTGTTTCATCCCATTTCCAAGCTCATTTTCCCAATGTCAGAGAAACGTGATCATGACGTGCTAATTACCCACCAGGGACAAGGGCTTAATTGCTGCAATACGTCACGATTTAGATAAGTGTAAATGCGAATCGTTTGTCTCAATTTCTTGTTTCTCTCTCACGCAGTGACCCGCGGGGCGTGCTAGAGGGCTCACGCGTAGACGCTACAAAAACGTATCTTGAACCGCCTGCTCGTCCTTTCAATGATACTCAATCGCTTCGCTCTGGGCAAGCAGTTTATGCCAACAGAAATGCCTAATGAAATAAAATATCGCGTATTTCTTCTTTATTATTTATTGAAAGGGGAAAACAAGAGGTTGAAGGTGATGAAACCAGAATGGATTAGTTACTTTGTTTTGTGTGTAAGTTTTTGTTTTCATGTCTGGTTTTATAAAACGTATAGAAATTTATCCGTATGTTATTACCTGTTGCTATTGGGGACTTCTTATATGGCGCTTACCAACAAACCGTTTGCGGGCTCTTGAATTTCTGTTTAAAACGGTAATATGGAGCCAAAATCGGGTTACAAAATGGTAATCTGTTGGTGACGTCAGATCAAAGTCTGATAAGTTGCTTCCCTCCACATTGCATTCCAATAATTTATAGCTGTGAGGAGAAACAAAAGTAAATTCTTCCACGTTTTCTTTTCCTTCTAAATTTTATTTTTTCCGATGCGCATACCAGGCGTTTATGTTAAAGTAGTTTTTAAAAACATGAAGTAGAAGGCGTGACACAAAGTTGTAGCTCTATCGATTTTCTCAACAAAAGTACAAAGTCATCGGACATCACCCATTAGAAATAAATAAGTTCTGAATCCGCTGGTTTTCTCATTAATGGGATCATTGCTAGATTTTATCGGGGGGCAATATAGTAATATAGTATTACAAATCTTACAATAATAAATGACGGCACGGTTGTAGTTTTAAATTATATTCATATTTTGACATATTGTCAGGGGCGTAACAACGACTTGGCATCGGGGCAGTTGCCAAGGGTACCGATGGCTAATCCTTCAATTATCAATTTTTTCTGCATAATTTAGTATTTTCCCTATTTCTCAAGGACGCCAAAAATGAATTAGCCAAGGGCACGGAAAACCCAGTTACTCTTCTGCATATTGTTGTATTCAAATATGTCATTTGGTAATTAAACTCCACATTAAACATAAAAAAGTTCATTATATAGTTATTGGAATTGTGTGAAGAAATGAATGTGAGTTAGAATGATTGTTACTTCAATTCTAATGTATTTATAGATTTAGCATTAACGTTTTTTTTGTGTGATGTGGTTTTGAAGAGAGTTTAGCACCAACAAGTAAAACAAAAACAAAATAGATACGAAGATCTCAAACATTCGTTGCTAAAACCGTATGCCAACTTGTCATAGGTACATGTCTTCGTAAGAAAAAAAGGAAAAAAAAATTTGAAACAGTTGCTGAAGTGTAAGAAAGAAATGTTCAAGTAATTAGAGAGAAAACATGAAAAATAAAATAATTTTCTTTCGGAAATAGGCAAATTGGCAGCTTCCTTTCTTTCCTATATTTCTTCTTCTCAAGTTAAGAGCACTGAATCCATTAGAATGATATATCGATCTAAATATCGGGTACGAAGATATATATTATATATATATATATATATATATATATATATATATATATATATATATATATATATATATATATATATATGTATGTATATATAAATTTATTTATTTATTTATCTACTTATTTATTTTACGTAACAGAAATGTGATATTACTCGTTTGTATAAATTATAAACTTTGTTTGTTTCAGTTTTAACACCACTGAGAGTCACAGCACAGGCAAGCGGTGAGTCATTTGTAGTTTTGGGAAATAGATATAGACAGAAAGAATTAAAAGATTGAATGAAGGAAATAGTTATAGACAGAAGGAATTAAAAGATTGAATGAAGGAAATAGATATAGACAGAAGGAATTAAAAGATTGAATGAAGGAAATTATTGGGCAAAGTAACGAAAATAAAATAGAGATATTTTAAGCATCAAATTAAAGCAATTAACAGCATCTATTTATATATTGCTTGCTTAGTTTAAGTCTCGAAATAGATTCTATAAATGGAAGCGCGTCTATAAAAATTATCACGTGTGCCTATTCTTGACAAGAAAAAGTTCAACCCATTTTCTTTGTCACGCATTAGACTGTAAATTGAAACATATCTCAGCACTCTGGCATTGCATTTTATGGGACCTTGTGGGATATTTGATCTACCTGGCGCTGATGAGAATACTCGGTTACTAAATGAGTCAACGCCCTTTTCTTTTAAAGAAAATGATGATATACATGGCTTCGTCGATGTTAATGATTATTATTGGCTTAGTTCGTTGGGAAGACAATGGATTTTTTTTTAATGGAGGTGACAGTGTTGAGCCACTTTTTAAAATATAAATCTGAAACTGTACTGTACAAGGTAAGAGACTTCTATTAACTGAGTGGATCCCACGTTTTTAGTCTAATGAAAACATATTATCAGGAATTGTTACAATGGTTACGTTTGAAGCTTGAGGCATTGAAGCGATTTGAGCTAAATACAATTATAAATTTATCAAGTTGTTAAATAGTAGATGTTAATTTTTTTCTTCTAAAATTGAAGTTTCAGGTGCATGATGCACTTTGCCCACCAACTTTATTTATTTCCATCCTCCCATGTCTGGCGGCAGTGCACCGAGAATCTCAGTTTCACCGACGTGGTGATTTCACATTAAATTAGAACCTTAGAAAATTATTTTTCAAAATAAAAATAGCCAAGTGTTTTATAAAGGGCACTCCCATGAAATACGACTTATGTTATTTTAACATGTTTTACAATACAAATATCCAAGCTTTTTTAATTAACATGAACTGATTTTGAATGTCAATTTTCCAAACTCAATGAAACTAGCTGTTAACTCTGCTTTAATTGTTTCTGTCATGATTTATTTTTATTGTAATAGAAAACCCGCCAACAAACACGGATAGAAATAACCCTACCCCACCTCACCCCCTCAATCCAACATTCGCTGTGGAAAAGCATCAGCTTGCAATGTTTACGTCAGCTTGCAATGTTTACGTCAGCTTGCCATGTTTACGTCAGCTTGCAATGCTTACGTCAGCTTGAAATGTTTACGTCAGCTTGCAATGTTTACGTCAACTTGCAATCCTTACGTCAGCTTGCAATGCTTACGTCAGCTTGCAATGTTTACGTCAGCTTGCAATGCTTACGTCAGCTTGCAATGTTTACGTCAGCTTGCATGTTTACGGTTACTTCACAAAACGTGGATTAGAATCTATACTAATAAAAGGCAAAGCCCTGACTCACTCACTCACTCACTGATTCATCACTAATTCTCCAACTTCCCGTGTAGGTAGAAGCATGAAACTTTGGAAAGTTGTTGAGTAGCCTCTCGCGACGAAAATTGGCGTAAAAGAATTTTAAAAATCACACTCATGGGGGCCGGGGGCCCAAAAACTTTTTTTTTCTAATATGGCCTATTTAAAATTTTAAAATCACCAATTCTCCTATTTCCCGAGTAGGCAGAAGCATGAAACTTTGGGAAGTTTTTGAGTACAAACCCGCAATGGTAACGGGCGAAAAAGAAATTAAATTATCACTTCCTGGGGGCCGGGGGCCCAAATGAAGTTTTTTCCTTATATGAGCTATATACAAACTGAAAATCACAAATTCTCATATTTCCCGTGTATGTAGAAGCATGAAACTTTGTGAAGTTGTTGAGTACAATGCCGAGATGGTAACGGGAGAAAAAATATTTAAATTATCACCGTCTGGGGGTCGGGGGCCAAAATGAAGATTTTTCCTTAAATGAGCTATATAAAAACTAAAAATCACTAATTCTCCATTTCCCGTGTAGGTAGAAGCATGAAACTTGGGGTAGTTGTTAAGTACACTTCCACGATGGTAACAGGTAAAAACAATATTTAAATTATTACTTACTGGGGGCCGGGGCCAAAATGTAGTTTTTTTCTTATATTAAAACTGACTCATCACTAATTCACGGATTTCCCGTGTAGGTAGAAGCATGAAACCTTGGGAAGTTGTCAAGTAGCCTCTCTCGACGACAAATGGCGAAAAAGAATTTTAAAATTCACCTTCATTGGGGCTGGGGCCCAAAATGTTTTTTTCCCTCTTATGGGCTATATAAACATTTGAAAATCACTAATTCTCCTATTTCCCGAGTATGCAGAAGCATGAAACTTTGTGAAGTTATTGAGTACACTTCCGCGATGTTAACAGGCAAAAAATATTTAAATTATCAAAGACTGGGGGCCGGGGCCCAAATGAAGCTTTTCCTTAAATGAGCTATATAAAAACTGAAAATCACAAATTCTCATATTTCCCGTGTAGGTAGAAGCATGAAACTCTGAGAAGTTAATAAGAACACTTCCGCGATGGTACCAGGCGAAAAAACTATTTAAATTAACACCAACTGGGGGCCGGGGGCCAAAAAGAAGTTTTTTTCTAATATTAAAAACTAACTCATCACGAATTCTCCAACTTCCCGTGTAGGTAAAAGCATGAAACTTTGGGAAGTTGTTGAGTACCCTCTCGCACTGCAAATTGGCGTAAAATAATTTTAAAATTCACTCTCATGGGGGCCGGGGGCCCAAGAGCGTTTTTTTTTCTTATACTGAAAATCGCCTTATTCTCCACTTTCCCGTATAGGTAGAAACATGAAACTTTGGGAATTTGTTGATCTCTCGATCTCTCGATGGTAACATGCAAACAAAATATTTAAATTATCACTCACTGGGGGCCGGGGGCCCAAATGTACTTTTTCTTATATAAAAACTGACTCAAACCCAATTCTCTGATTTCCCGTGTAGGGAAAAGCATGAAACTTTTGAAAATTATCGAGTACACTCCCGCGATGGTAACATGCCAACAAATATTTAAATTTTCAGTCTCTGGTGGCCGGGGGCCCAATTTTTGTTCTTATATAAAAAGTTAATCATCACAGATTCTCCATTTTCCCGTGTAGTTAGAAGCATGAAATTTTGAGAAGTTGTTGAGTACATTCCCGGAATGGTAACAGGTTAATTTTTTTTTAATTATCACTCACTGGGGCCCGGGACACAAAAGTAATATTTTTAACTTATATGAGCTAAATTACAAAAACAAAAACAAAAAAAAACTTTGGATACTGTGTAAATGTATTTTTAAAAAACTTGGAAGATAAAAACTTGATGGCCTCTTTTAAAATTTGTTAGGACATTAAAATTATATTTTTTCAATATTTTGTAGCCGATGGGCCCCTAATCTCTTTTTTGTAAACGTTTAAGACATTTTAACCATTCGATTTCACTCAATTTTTAAAAAAAAATGTTTACTAACAAATATATTCATCATAATCCAAATTGAAATAAGCTGTTGTTTTGAAATAAGGGCCGATAGGGCCCCCGGCCCTTATTTTAGTTTTTTTTAAAAGACGTATTAATTGTAAATGTATTTTATTCATCCCCACGGCCATTAAACTTTAGGAAGTTTTTTGGGTACGCTCCATCGAAGGTTTCTGGCATTAAAAGTAAAAGTTTTAAAAACACCACTTATTCCGGGCTTGGGGGCCCGTATGCCATATTTTAACATTAGTTATATAAAAGGTAATTTAAAATGTGGCTACTAGGTAAATGGATGAACTATGGCCAAATTTTATTTTAAAAATAAAATAAAATTATATATGGGTAATGAGTTCTAACGTCTGTTCCTTTGGGGCGGGACCCAAAATATATTTTTTTCGTAAACATTTAAAGCTTTGTTACCTTAAAAATAATTTAAATAAATATAGTCACATTTCTCTATCATGACCTAGATTGAAAATCCTCAGACCTTATGAGATATGCACATCCTGCATCCATTTTGCACGGGGCCCGTAATGTCATTTTAGTACCCATTTCATTTTACACGACCTTGACAAATATTTACAAACAAGTATATCGATCATGATTCAGACTGAAATCTATTGGTGTTTTGAATTGGTGTGAAATGGGTTTTTAACGCTTACTATAATTCTAATTTCCGCAGCGGGAGTGCGGGGATTTTGCTAGTACCATTATAAAGGGAGAATCCTAATCAGTGGCGTCACTAGGGGTGCGGGGGCGGGCCGGCCCGGATGACACCATCAAGGTGTGACACCATCAAGGGGTGACACCAAAATCTAAAATTTTACTGTGTACGAACTTATGTCTCAAAAAAAAAGAGAAGACAAATTTTTTTCAAGTACAAAAAAATACAAAATACAGTCGGACCTCGCTAAGTCGAACTCAAAGAGACCCGAAAAAACAAAATCGACTTACGGAGTTTTCGAGTAAGGAAAAATGGCGTAAATAGGTACAGACTAATCAAGGACAATGTTGATATTGAGAGGAGGTGGGGAGGGGGGACAGCCATGTCGGCAAGAAGGCTTAACAGATAAGAGAGGCGGTGTCTGATGTTTCATATGAAAGGAAGCCAACTTTGGCTTCGAAATTTTTAAAAATTAATAAATGTTCTTAAAGTATGACAGACAAGACTTAAACTTTTTTTAAAAAATCTCATTCAAGTAATTAATAAACTAATTTTTTTTTAGTTCAAGGCTTGTCTGACACTTCTTGGGAACATTTTTCTGCTTTAAATTGTTGTCGCATGTCATTAAAGGGCGCACGGTGACAGAGCGTCGACAAATGGGCGCAAACAAAAGAGCGCTATACCGCGTTGGTCGTCTAGTTTTAAACATTATCATCTATTAGAATAATCGGTTCCAATCTGCATCTGTGCTCTTTTGTTGTGTGCTATTTAATGGGTAATGTCACGAAATTAATTAGTAAGTTACGCTAAGCAGTGACGTCACTAGGGGGTGCGGGGGTGCGGACCCCACTAGGTGACATTAAAATTTGAAATTCTGCATGTTCCCTTTATTTGTGCTGGAAGACTCGGAGGAGTTCAATGGGTTAAGTCGTGAGCAATGTTCCCTCTAAGGTTCGTTGGTCCGTGTGCAAAGTAATAAAACTCGTGTGCAAAGCTGCACAGCATATATTTTTTGTGCAATAATTTTAAAAAGTTGCTGCTTGGTAGTTCTAAAATGCTGCGCGGCGTTGGTTAGATATATGCGCGGCCACGCAACCGTGCAGCTTAAAGGGAACATTGGACACCATAAGCTACCGCCCCGGGTGAGTCAACCCTAGTTACGCCTTTGATCCTAATACCTGTATCCCGCTCACCTCAGCACGCTACTTCCCACCTTTCAAGCCCTTGAACTATTTAAGTGGATTTTACACTCCCCATTACACCTTATATGTTCACATCAAAACAAAAAGAAATATGACTAACTGAACGCATTTGAATTATTTTTCATAATTTTATTCGGTTTCATGTTGAGAATCTAACAAGCAGAACATAAATTGTGCAGATCAACTTGTTACCAAGAGAATTGTGGATTTTAATACATTTAAAAATAGACAATTGGGCGGCGATGCCTCGCCTAAAATTTAATGCCATTTAAAATTAGCATGCATTTTTGGTAGCAATCTTCTGTAAACATTTTTCCCCCCAATTTTATTGATATTTATTGTGATTGATTGTGGGATTTAACGTGAGATATAAAATGTGATCAACTAACACAGAAGTTCTGAGTCCCACTGTGTGGCAACTTAGTTTGTGACTAAAAAATTAGTTTCTGCTTTTTCATGCGAGATTCTATATTCCTCACTACAGCTGGGTGTCGAGTTCTAGGGTATTGTTGACTCGCAAGACTTGCACTCAATAAACCAGAACATCATTAAATGAATCTATCATTTATTTCAAACAAAAATCCTCCAATACATAATATCAACCCTATCCTTTCATACACTACTAAAAACCGTTCCGCTAGCCTATCTTCTCTTTACGTCATCTTCCCCACACTACGTCACACTAAAACACGTCTCAACAATAGTGCGCACCGGCGCAACATTTTAACATTCCCAAGGCGGGAAAACCCCATTATACTATAACATTTCCCTGACACTGGGCCTCATCTTTTTTTTTAATTCATTTTTTTAAACTCATTATATATGCTCATTGTTTATGTGAAAGGCATTTTACCCATTTTACGCCAGTAGTTCCTAAAATATTCGAATCTCGGCGCCTAGGCAAATATCAGATTTTAATCAGGTATGAAAAACAATTGAAGTTTGACATACGTGAACAAAATAGAATGAAAGTTTAAACACCACAACACCTTTGGAGTCTCTAAACATAGACACATTAAATGATGGCAAAAAGTAATTACTTCAATGGGTTACTGAAATCAACACGAACTCTGGATGTCGAATGAATTAAAAGGGAAAATACAATAAAGAAAGCTCTTCAAATTTCCCCCTATGGCCCGGTGAGAAATCCACATAAAAAAACTTTGTGTGGATCAATTATAAGACCGTTTTTAACACCAATTTTTCTATTGAAACATCTACTTCCTGCAATTCTTAAATCACTGGCTAAAAGCGACAGGTCAGTCACAGATACCTTTCAGTTATTGGAATACTGACGAATCACAAATTACGAGTTTGGACTTACTTGAAATGTCACAAAAAATATCACAAATTATAAGTTTGGACTTACTTGACATGTCGCTACAAACATCGCGTCGTTTCGCAGTAAGTTAATTTCACCGCCTTAAAAAAAGTAGTGTAAAATCAAGCTTGTTAAGATTTAGCAAGAGTGTAAAGGCGTATAATTATATGGTTTGACGTCAACCATTGTCCTACGATGGCTTGTCGCAGCTCAAGCCATGGGTGATGTTTGCTCGTTAAATATCAGGGCAGGATTACAGGAGAGTCATCGTATCTTAAAAGCCTGATTGCAGTCTCGCCCCCATTTCTTTATTTTTTTTCATCGTATCTTAAAGAGAGAGTTGACCTTCACCCCGTTTGATCCACACATAACATTGTTGGAACTATTTAAACATAGTTGGGGGTAGGCCTGAATTACCCGGGTAGTAAAATTCCGCCCGGGTACCCGTGAAAATGTGGCCTTCAATGTCTATATTAACCAAACTTCGGCTCGCATGCGGCTTTTTGTGTTAAATTTAATGTTCGATAAACAATTTATCAAATGAAAATTTTTGTTTCAAATATATGCTGTGAAATACATCTAAGGAGAACTATCTGTCAACGGGAAATACAATACGGTCTCGACAGACCACAATGTATTTCATACATCTTTTTTCTACGCAAACGCAAGAGGATTTTGGTTCTTTGAATTAATCATATAAAGAAAACAAAATTCCTCTACCAAAAATAACGATGGACTGTATAGAGATGAAAGAGGCCGTGTTGACGTCACATCAAAACGTGCAACTTCAAATAAAAGTTCCACTGAAATATTTGATTGCTTACAATTTAGTTAATGACTTTTTACATGGATTTAAGCGTGTAGCGATTTTTAGACTTAAACTTCACATTAAATACAAAATTAAATCATAATAGTTATTTGACAACTGCTCATTTTCAAAAAGGAAGCACGGCTTTTATGGCGAAAAAAAAGGGGGGGGGGTGCTTTGGGACGTCATATTAGAGGGGGCTCTAAGTTTTTGTGACAACCTGTGAGGAGGGGGGGGTAAAAATCGGCCAAAATCGCTTGATTAATTTATGTACGGCCCATAAGACGTTGGTCGTGTAGCTACTGTGTGAAATGAGATGCATGGAAAGTGGCTAGGTAGCATTGTATAGCGGTCATGACGGGGAAAATTATGCGATGTTTCGATCGGGTAACCCGGGTACCCGTTCGAAATTTGGACGGGTACCCGGGCAGCATTTTTCAACAATATTGACAGCCCTAGTTGGGGGGGGGGCACAGAAAATGCGGCAACTGTCTTTATCCCACGCCCCCCCCCTCGCAATAAGCCTCTTATTCTTCTGTCATGTCATTATGTTAAATTTTGTTTATAATGTTTTAAAAGTATACGTTGAGTTCGACTAAAAACTAGTTTGTCCACCTAGTATAAGACTTTTTAAATGATAAAAGTGACAAATTTATTTAATGGTGTAAAATGTGCTGCCTATTTCTTTTGATTTTATATTGACTTGACTGGACTAGTTAAGCCAAATTTCCTTACTATGTAGAATTACAACCAATCAAATACCGCCAATTCGCTGCCTATGAAAGTGTTTATAACACAACAGTCCGAATCGTGTGTACGATGTGGAATTGTTGCCATTGTTTGCATGGTGCGTGCATATTATTAAATCAGGAATTTTGAAACATTCGTATACAAATAATAACCCAAAGTGTTTTTTGTTTTGTTATTTTACATTCCAGATTTTACCTTTTAGAAAACAAACAACAAAAAAATACGCGGAAACCGCCACTAGCAAAGTTCCTTGACTTGTTTATTCCAGAATATCAGCGGTGTTGCAATCCTGATACACTATTTATGAGACATCGAAATGCTATATTTTTCATTTTATAGGATTTCAATATGGGCATTTCAGTAAGACGCTATGAGTGTTTCTTGGTAAGAAAGTCAATAGAAAGGGAAGAAAGTCAATAGAAAGGGAAGAAAGTCAATAGAAAGGGAAGAAAGTCAATAGAAAGGGAAGAAAGTCAATAGAAAGGGAAGAAAGTCAATAGAAAGGGAAGAAAGTCAATAGAAAGGGAAGAAAGTCAATAGAAAGGGAAGAAAGTCAATAGAAAGGGAAGAAAGTCAATAGAAAGGGAAGTCAATAGAAAGGGAAGAAAGTCAATAGAAAGGGAAGAAAGTCAATAGAAAGGGAAGAAAGTCAATAGAAAGGGAAGAAAGTCAATAGAAAGGGAAGAAAGTCAATAGAAAGGGAAGAAAGTCAATAGAAAGGGAAGAAAGTCAATAGAAAGGGAAGAAAGTCAATAGAAAGGGAAGAAAGTCAATAGAAAGGGAAGAAAGTCAATAGAAAGGGAAGAAAGTCAATAGAAAGGGAAGAAAGTCAATAGAAAGGGAAGAAAGTCAATAGAAAGGGAAGAAAGTCAATAGAAAGGGAAGAAAGTCAATAGAAAGGGAAGAAAGTCAATAGAAAGGGAAGAAAGTCAATAGAAAGGGAAGAACGTCAATAGAAAGGGAAGAAAGTCAATAGAAAGGGAGGAAAGTCAATAGAAAGGGAAGAAAGTCAATAGAAAGGGAAGAAAGTCAATAGAAAGGGAAGAAAGTCAATAGAAAGGGAAGAAAGTCAATAGAAAGGGAAGAAAGTCAATAGAAAGGGAAGAAAGTCAATAGAAAGGGAAGAAAGTCAATAGAAAGGGAAGAAGGTCAATAGAAAGGGAAGAAGGTCAATAGAAAGGGAAGAAAGTCAATAGAAAGGGAAGAAAGTCAATAGAAAGGGAAGAAAGTCAATAGAAAGGGAAGAAAGTCAATAGAAAGGGAAGAAAGTCAATAGAAAGGGAAGAAAGTCAATAGAAAGGGAAGAAAGTCAATAGAAAGGGAAGAAAGTCAATAGAAAGGGAAGAAATTCAATAGAAAGGGAAGAAAGTCAATAGAAAGGGAAGAAAGTCAATAGAAAGGGAAGAAAGTCAATAGAAAGGGAAGAAAGTCAATAGAAAGGGAAGAAAGTCAATAGAAAGGGAAGAAGGTCAATAGAAAGGGAAGAAGGTCAATAGAAAGGGAAGAAAGTCAATAGAAAGGGAAGAAAGTCAATAGAAAGGGAAGAAAGTCAATAGAAAGGGAAGAAAGTCAATAGAAAGGGAAGAAAGTCAATAGAAAGGGAAGAAAGTCAATAGAAAGGGAAGAAATTCAATAGAAAGGGAAGAAAGTCAATAGAAAGGGAAGAAAGTCAATAGAAAGGGAAGTCAATAGAAAGGGAAGAAAGTCAATAGAAAGGGAAGAAAGTCAATAGAAAGGGAAGAAAGTCAATAGAAAGGGAAGAAAGTCAATAGAAAGGGAAGAAAGTCAATAGAAAGGGAAGAAAGTCAATAGAAAGGGAAGAAAGTCAATAGAAAGGGAAGAAAGTCAATAGAAAGGGAAGAAAGTCAATAGAAAGGGAAGAAAGTCAATAGAAAGGGAAGAAAGTCAATAGAAAGGGAAGAAAGTCAATAGAAAGGGAAGAAAGTCAATAGAAAGGGAAGAAAGTCAATAGAAAGGGAAGAAAGTCAATAGAAAGGGAAGAAAGTCAATAGAAAGGGACGAAAGTCAATAGAAAGGGAAGAAAGTCAATAGAAAGGGAAGAAAGTCAATAGAAAGGGAAGAAAGTCAATAGAAAGGGAAGAAAGTCAATAGAAAGGGAAGAAAGTCAATAGAAAGGGAAGAAAGTCAATAGAAAGGGAAGAAAGTCTTATGAAAGGGAAGAAAGTCAATAGAAAGGGAAGAAAGTCAATAGAAAGGGAAGAAAGTCAATAGAAAGGGAAGAAAGTCAATAGAAAGGGAAGAAAGTCTTATGAAAGGGAAGAAAGTCAATAGAAAGGGAAGAAAGTCAATAGAAAGGGAAGAAAGTCAATAGAAAGGGAAGAAAGTCAATAGAAAGGGAAGAAAGTCAATAGAAAGGGAAGAAAGTCAATAGAAAGGGAAGAAAGTCAATAGAAAGGGAAGATTTAAAATATTAAAAGTCAACATGAACGTCGACAGCAATATTCCAATAAATAATAAAACAACAACGACAAAACTAGTCAAACTATAAACGGATTAGAAAATATGTGAACAACAACGACAAAACTAGTCAAACTGTAATTGGATTAGTAAATTTGTTTACGGTATTATAATCCACTACCTAGGTGCCGCATAGTTTGACCTTGGAGTACGTAATCTAAACTCCTTCTGTTTATCTGTGGTCCTCTTTGTCGTGTGACATTAAATAAAACGGTGACTCACTCGCGTCGGGGAACTTTGGGCGTGGTTGTGGGAAAAGAGGTGTGAGTGTGAGAGGTGGGGGGGGTAAGAACTGGAGACATGGTGTATGAAGGTTGATTATTGTGATTGGAAAATGAATGGTCGCTTCAAAAACATTTGCTAGGAGAAGTTAACATACATCGGTAGTTCAGTGAACACAAGACTAAGGCAAAGATAACTCCCAGAGAACAAAGAAGACGATGAACCTCTGCTAAATACAAAAGAAAGTTAAGTGTGAAAACGCGACGTTCATGAGTAACTTTGATGGAGCCACAAGAGAAAGACGTGGAGTGAAATCTGTCTAAGTCAGGGGTGTCCGGTCCAAACTATTTTTTTGAAGATAGTCAAGATCCATGAAGTAGAATAAATTTTGGCCGGATAAAGAAAATAAACAAAAATAAGAATATATGTTAAGACTGATATGGGGGCTTTTTACTGAGGATACTCGTATCTTTCTTCTTAGATTGAAGAAACTCAAATCCTTCCGCTTTATACAAAATTATTTTTAAACGTTCCTATTTAATTTTAAATTGTATATATTACAGACGCTCCTTATATACAGAAGATTATTGCGTCCTTTGCTTATCCATGGTTTATGTTTTGGTTTGCCTTTTTATTATAGTTTTTTAAAGTTGATAGTGTGTTGGAACGACAGAACATTTCAAACAGCAGTTCACGTGAATAAGTGGATGGTATACACCCACCCAGATGGTATACAGTAGTATACACGCACTCAGATGGTATACACTCATCCAGATGGTATACACCCACTCAGATGGAATACACCCACTCGAATGGAATACACTCATCCAGATGGTATAAACCCACTCAGATGGAATACACTCATCCAGATGGAATACAAGCACTCAGATGGTATACACCCACTCAGATGGAATATACTTTTCCAGATGGTATACACTCGATCAGATGATATACACTCACTCAGATGAAATACACTCATCCAGATGGTACACAGCCACTCAGATGGAATACAACCACTCAGATGGAATACAAGCACTCAGATGGAATACAAGCAGTCAGATGGTATACAGTAGTCTAGAGTCTAGAGTATGTGAAAAAAATGACTTCATTAAGCACAAACTTTGCTTACACGACAACAGCATGAAGAAAACCCATTTTTGTGAGAATAGAATGGGTTTTTTTAAATTTAATTTTGTCATTATGATCAGGTAAAAACAAAAATTCCACAATGAATAGACAAACACAGTCGGAAACCACACAACAAGGTTCAGAAATGTGTAGGTTTTCTAGATTTACTATTTTAATGTGAATCAGTCTCTCGAACTAGCCTACAAATGTAGTCCCCCATCATGTTTTTGTTATACTGTCCTTGGTAACGATGTTCAAAGTCCAATATATCTTGATGAAAGCGCTCGCCTTGCTTCTCGGAGTAAGCGCCCATGTTCTCCTTGAATTTATCGAGATGCGAATCAAGGATATGGACTTTCATAGACATTCTGCATTCTTTATGAGAGTCTGCACCAACTCCACATAGTTTTCAGCTTTGTGATTACCTAGGAAGCCCTGAACAACTGCAACGAAACTGCTCCAAGCCGCTCTCTCCGTCCTGTTCAACAGCTTTGCAAAATCCGCACACTCTATGATCTTCTTGATCTATGGTCCAACGAATATACCAGCCCTGACATTAGCCTCGGACAGCTTTGGAAAAAGATCTTGGATGTATTGAAATGCTGCTGACTCCTTGTCAAGAGCAGTGAGTGATTGCTTAATTGGGCATAACTTGATGTGCAGCGGTGGCCTAAGCACTTTATGAGGTTCTATCAGATGCTTCCACTTCACATTGCTCTTACCAACAAAAAACTCGGTCCGTTGTGGCCAGTCCTGTGTGATAATGCGCCTTAGTGTCACGGCTGTCCCAGAGACAGAGGAAACCAGGAAATTTCGTGAAAAATCCTTGAAGACCCACGAAGAATTATACTATTTTGAAGTCACCTATGACCTCCCATCCGTAGTCGTCATACTTTAATGCACTCAGCAACATTTTGACACTGGTGTAGTCCTCTTTGAGATGTACAGAGTGGGCCATCGGGAGAGATGGGTAGTTGTTTCCATTGTGAAACAACACGTCTTTGAGGCTCCGGGATGAACTGTCTACGAATAGGCGCCATTCAATAGGATTACATGCGATACCTATAGCCTGGAATAGACCGGCAACATCGTTGCAGAAGCACAGTTCATCACGCTGACTGAAGAAGTTGGAGAATCTTTGATGCTGCTTCCTCTGATCCGTGACTTGTACGCTATCATCAACCAAGTTCCACTGTTTGAGCCTGGATATCAGAATCTCGGCATTCGATTTTGTGAGCCCGAGGTCCCTAATTAAATCGTTCACTTCTTTCTGGTTAGGGAAGTACGGCTTTCTATCCCCAACTTCATCTGCGGAATCGGACTCTATATCTCCGGTATCTGCCTCGCTATCTGACTTGCTGGTGTCTCTTGAAGATAGCCGATGCCGCCTAGGAGGAGTCGGAACCAGCAGATCGGGGCTGTGTGGTACTGGGGCGATGGAAGAATGTATGTCCAGATAAACGATCTAAGAGGCATTTTTGCCGGTGCGACGATTTTTTGGTTTTTCCATGCAGAATTAGCAGTTGCTTGAGTGGTCCGTTGCCTCTCGTCAAATTCGCGGGATAGCAAACTTCATTGGAATCTTGGTTCGAGACACGTGTGCTTTTATACTTGTACAGCTACTTTTGGAACGTTCAAGAACTTTCTAGAAAGTTCTGAGAGTTTCTCGAAAGCTCTGGAAGTTTCTTGAACGTTCCAGAGTGTTCAGGAGAATTGTAGAAACATCTGGACAAATCTAGCAGTTCGGGGAGAAAGCTCGGCATTGAAAGCAAATCCAGAATTTTCTCGAAAACACGCGATTTTCCTAATTTCACAGTCCCGGTCACAGTAGCAAAGTTTTTCTGGAATAACAGTTGTTTCCTTTCTGTTCTAGACCTAACGGGTTAGGAAAGCACACTTTTAACCCAGGAACAGAACAAAAGTGAAAATTTGTTACATTGTGTTATTTAACAATAACTAAGGTTCTTTTTGCTAAAGTTTATATCGAAAAAGTGCGTTGAGTTATGCAGTGGGGATGGAAATACATTTGTTCCATTTTAACTTTGAAATATTTACATATAAATTATTACTATTTCTGTGGTGTGCTGAGCGTCGTTTATAGCTGTTCCTTTTATCGTAATACAGATTTAAAAACAACAAATGATTTTGTTTTTACAAGGTTTGGCCGATATTGTATGGCATATATATTGTAAGCCGTTTAATGCCAGACAAGAATAATAAATCCATTAGTCCCATGTGTTTATTAAACCTCATTGTCTCGAAGACCTTAAGCATATTCCCATCCACTCAAATACAAATGACGCTGAATATTTGGTGAATATGTCAACTACATCAAACACGATGTGAGCTGATCACACAACATTTAGAGAAATGACCTCCGTTTAACGGATCAACAGCCACTGCTACATCCCACCCTTGTCACCTACAATGACCGGTGTAACATATTGCCTGCCACATGTGGTGTTTGCCCGACATATTAAAAAAATTATCAACAACATTTTCGCTCCTTGATCGCTGCTACAAACAAATTGTCAACAACAACATTGCTCTCATTAGAATTTCAGCGGCAGCGAATGTAATTTACTTTGTGTTTTCCACGGAGGCGGAACCTGGTGGGGCGCTATCTTTGAGGACAGCGAGTACAGTAGCACGATTGTCGTTCATGGGGAAAATACGCTAAATTTTCAACTTTAAAAAAAAATTACTTATTTATTTTTGTGGGGGTAGATTGCCGGTTGGTGTAATTTATAAGTGTTGAAAATGTGGACAGCTTGAATATGACATTGACTAAATGTGGTCAAGAAAGCAAAGTAAGGCACATCTGCACCCCTCGCCCCTGTTACAATAATGATCATACGTTTCTCTATGTGTATTATTTGTTTAATAAATCTGTATGACTTTTTTTAGCCTCTCATTTATTCTCTCGACTCCGATGCCAGTTTTTTTCCCGTGTGTCCGCGGTAAAAAATTCTCTTAATAGATCCCCCAAAATATGTCCGTATTATATGCGGCTCTAAATACCTTAAACATTTTATAACTATTCGGAATCTTATGGATTCAGAAAAACAAAAGCAATTTTTCGTATCCTTTACCAAAATATAGTGATATATAGTATTATATAGCATTGGCGCCAGCAGAGAGTTCCTCATCTAATTCTAAAATATCATATTCGGGGACCTTCGGGTGTTTTTAGAAGGAGAATGACATCGATTTTTAAGTTCGGTGATTTATTTCCACATTATCTGACATGTTGAGTACATCACTGATTTCGAAAATCGATCATGACGTTAAACACAACCTAAACTTAACCAAACTAGTGGAATTATTTGGCGTCATTAGCGAGATGTGTGTCATCAAACCTAGTTAATTTTTAAGCTGCATATACGTTCGAATCGATTGTTTTTTAAATTAAAGCTTGATAGGGATTTCCCTGAGAGCTATAAATAGCCTGCACTTTAACACATCAGACTATAAAGTCAAACAAACTGTAGTAGTTAAGAGTAGAGTCAACGGTTAATGTTGTTTAGTTCCACACACACCACCTGACCCACCTCTAACATGACCTACTTTCTTTGAGGAGGAAGAGAGAGTGGAACATGTCAACAATATTTACATATACTAACAGGCGACAGTCAAAGAAACCAGGTCGTTGACCTTTGAGAGACTGCAAAATATGTTCTGGATATAACCGAATAAATGACCATCGAGATATTTCAATTTTTTGTTAGATCACTAAATAAATCACCCCACGCCTATAAAAAATAAAATAATATAAAATAGAGTTGTTTAAGTCAGTGTCCCGTAAGTTTTTTTTTAAATACGCAAGTTGTAATTTGAACCTGGATCATCAACAAAGGATGGCGCTCAAAGTAACACAACTGGTCCATCAGTGCTTTGGATAGTCATTGACATGATTTGAAATGTGTATGGCTAATATGGGTCCAGTTATTATTATCCTTTGATGCCATAAGTTTAGCTACTTTTGAACGTTTATTCAAATTCTATAAGAACAAATAAAACAAACTTTACATTCTGCGAAACTTTAAAATGCTCGTTATCAAGTTTTTGAGGAATGTTAGCGACATCCATGAGGTTGGGGGGCAAATGCCCTCCTTAAACTTTCGCACATTGCTACAGTAATTTAACCAATAATAAAGCGTGGGGTTCCCTATCATGATCAGTGGATGTTTAAACAATTGGTTCCAGAAAGTTGTGAGGACTCATCTTACCGTAATTGAATTTAAAAGCAAAAATATTTAAGTGTTTATATTTCTATTTGTCAGGTCAAACGATATCATTAAATTTCATGTGCATCCCTGACTTTTTAAAATATTTATAATGATCTTAAAGAAATTAATAAGAAATTTCATTCACAACTACATCTTTTTGTTCTTGTTATTTTAAATAAAATTTCACTATATTCCTGTTGTTCAAAAGGCTTTAAATGTTGCACACTTACATTTCTCTAAAAAATATTGATGTTAAACAACAATTTTGATATTTTTTTTAAATATTGTACTTCTTTTAGACAGATATTATTTTTTTAATTAAATTAACATTTGGCGTTTACTCTATGTGGGGAAAAAAGATCACATCTGTCCTACCAGCACTTCTAATCTAAAGTGACATTCATCACATTTTACTGTAGACATTCTAAAACAACTCACAAACATGTATGTGTATCTACCAGCCATCATTTTTTGTTTAAAGATAATTTTAATTTGAAAAAAATGTCTGTCTGTTTTCAAAAAGAGTTAAGTGCTTGCTTTCCAATACGAAAATATTTGGTTCAGTTCCAAGTCCTAACACTTTACATGTTTACTGCTCGAACTGACTTTTGTAGAGACAGCATTAATTATTCATCTCGTCAATCTAATGCCAAGCCAACTTCTGCCACTTTCAATTTCTCTCACCTTATTTAATGAAACATTAACAAAACTGTTCAAATAGGAATGCAGGAATAGAGGCATTATTTTATTACATAAGAAAGTTTTTTATCCTGAACTACAGAAGCAACAATTATTTCGCTTGGCTGTATACAATGGCATAGCTAAGGGTGCGGTGCCTCGAAACGCACTGGGTGACACATTCTCAGGGGGTGACACCAAATTGAACAAGTGCATATTTAAAGAACATCCACTTGTCAGACTAGCCATAAGTAGATAACCACTGTCACTTACAGTTTCCGCATCTATTACCAGTCTTAATGCGCACTTCGGAACGTTGTTTATTTATTTAATTCTCGGGAATACATCTTACATATAGCTAGGGGATTCTGATGAGTCAGCTCTGTGAGATAAAGATAAAAATAGAATATTTTATCAGACGCTTATTTCTTGAATGAGCAAATTTCAGTTAATGTTCAGGTTAAAATTATCAAAGTCTTTACTATCGTGAAGTAATAATAAAGACGGGATTTTCAGTGCAAATTAAGTCACGATGGAAAATTTAAACGAGATGTGTCACAAATTTCTACAAGATGACGCCAATTGAGAGAAAATACTGTGGTGGGTGGTGATTTTTTTCACTTTTCGGTAATACATTTTACAGCTATTCCACCTGATAGCTGGCTTGAAATTTTAAAGGTATAGCAACTAATTTTGTCACAAACCGCACTAACGTATTCTTATTGAACGGGAAAAACATTGAGGAGTTGCTAAAGAGTATATAGTTCCCATACTTTCTGAATAGTAAGTGAAAAAATATAATTTCTTAATAGTAAAAAGTATTATGTAGGTTTCTAAATCACTTATGTTTTTTAACGGTATTTTTAAAATAATGTTTTAATTATTTTTTAATGCTTAATACAATGAACTCTTTTTTCTTTATGCACTTGCTTCCACGATAGAATTCCTGTAACTGTTTTCCAACAAAGAAGTTTGTCAAAATCCTTAATGAACTGGGCACCCACGACTTCCTTTCCCCATAATGGATTTTAAAAAAAAATATTGGTGATATAAAATCAGGGCCGGATTTAGACTTGATGGGGCCCTATGCTATTTGAGATATGTGGGCCCTTTTGACGTCCAGATATTCTATGTCAGTGCCAAAAATGAAAAAAAAATCCGGGGACCCCAAGAAGGCGGGGCCCTAAGCTATAGTTTGTTTAGCAAATAGGTAAATCCAGCACTGTATAAAATTTGCTCATAAGATTTTAAAACACCTTTTGTAAAAAGCTATTATTTTAAAACTATTCTATTATTAATGTTGGTGCTTCACTTAATTAAACTATATAATGTATGTGTGGTGGGGGGGGGGTAGAGACTTTATATTCAGTTGTTGTCTTGTCTTTGTAAGATTATTTTTTCTTTGTTAGCTTATATGCTCTTCTGCAGACACACGTATTCTCTGTGTTCCTAAGAAACGAACTAAAACTGTTGGCGAAAGGTCATTCTCTGTTTGTACAGGGGGGGGGGATTCGTACGTTCGAACGAACCACCTTTTACGAATCTATGCCCTTTTTGTAACAAATAGATCTTGACATTATTGAGAGATTTGGGGATCCCAATCCCACTACAGAATATGAGGGGCCAGTGTTATGATGGCGCTGCATCTATGTCCTATGTAGTTATCATACATAAAGCAATTAACTCTAATTTAGAAATACAACACAAAGATAACTTAATACAACCCCCAGATAGACATAAGGATAAAAACACCTTTCTTTTTCCGTATGCAAGAACAAACTCATACAAATTTTCGTTCTTCCCGTCCGGAATTCGGGCGTGGAATGGGTTGTCTGAAGAAACCAGGAAAGCCAACACTTTATCAACATTTGAAACTCTAATAAGAATGCAGGACTAAACAAAAACCATAGATAAGCGTAGGACGCAATAATCTTCTGTATAGAAGGAGCGTCTGAAACAGATAAGATAAGATGTCGGGTGCTGTCTCAGGAGTTCAAGCGCGTATTCTGTGAGAGGCCCTTTTGACACACTGCAGCAATCCCGCTTTAAACCTAGTGATCACGCATTCGTGCAGACTTCCCGATGTGCTTAATATTATTGACCAATTATTAAAAGAAACCTGCATGTTTTTTTTAAACAGTCCAAAGCGCGAAGCCTTGTTGAAAAACTTCATAAAAACAAGTCTTTGACAATGCTAAACGGAAGGCACTTACAGATTTGTGCAAAGCAAGATGGCCTGAGCGCCATGAAGCATACAAAAACTTCTGTTAATCGTATGTTTACATTTTTCACACTCTTGAGATAATTTCACTGCCACGATGAAAACACAATGACCAAGGATTTGAACCATTTTGACTATAAATCGTGATTGGGACACGGACAGTAAGTCTCGAGCAATGCTACTTCTTCATTCCTTGTGTAACTTAACATTTATTGTGACTTTTGTTGTAACGTACAAACTGTTATCTAGAATGGAAGGAATAACAGTCGAACTTCAGAAATAAGCGATTGACACAATTCAGGCTATGTCACTTATCGAAAACGTCAAGCAAGAGTTTAGGGAGATTAGAACAAATGTAGATTCTCATTTTCAAAACACTTATGATCATATCATTAACCTGACACAGTCTGTAGGAGCTGAAGCTTTAATGCCCAGAATTGTTAAGCAGCAAATCTACCAAAGCAATGTGTGCGTAGAAACGCCAATGCAGCATAATCTGCGGAACGTAATTAATCCATTTCTGGAGACAATCATTGCTGAACTAGATATGCGGTTCTCTGGATTAACCAGGACATCCTCACAACTGTTAGCTCTTGTGTCAAGTGTTGTTAGAAATTGTATGTATGAAGATCTGAAAGGCGATGTTGATTTATATGAGCAAGATCTGCCTTCACCAGAAGTGCTGCCCGAAGAGTTTACCGGGTGGAAATTGAGGTTCAGTTAATGGGAAGAGTCAAAGCTACCAAAAACAATTGCACGGAAGCTATAAACATTGCAATGAATCGATGCATCCAAATATTTATTTCTTACTGAAAATGGCCTGTGTGATTCCTGTGACTTTCTGCGCGTGTGAGCGAAGGTTCAGTACACTCCAACGTTTGCAAAATTACATGAGATATTCAATGGTGCAGGAAAGACTTACCGAACTTGCATTGATGAATCGCTACGCCTTCAATATCAACGAAAACCGTGTTTTAAAGATATTTGTTAACAAAAACCCAAGAAGGGTTTAAATCGAAGATGTTCTAAAATAAACCTCATAGCGTCGTGGTCTTCCGCTTGTCAGTTCTGTAACATAATGTATGTAATTCAAATTCTTTAACGCTTGCGCCTGCAGATTTCATTACTAACAAGAAAAGAAATGAATGATCGATTACTTGCATTTTTAAATAAAATACTATTTTGGAAGCTTTTATTTAGTGTTAATTATTTATTGTATGAAAACCTACTTTTTTATCACTGCATGCTCTGAATGTAAGCTCTGAAAATTTGTTTATTATTATTTATTTTTTTATTTTTTTTAAAACGAGACACAAAAGACGAGAAGTTTAATCAACGCCCTCAATAATTCATAGGTACTGAATTATTGATTAAACATTCTCGTCCAAATTTGAAGTCATAGCACCATATATTGTAGGTACAGTCAAACATCTCATAACCAGATTCATTCGTTCCAGAGAACTACTCCTTAAGCGAAACACTAGTTATACGAAACAATTTTCCCATATAAATCAATGTAAAATACGGTAATCCGTTCCAAGCTGAAAAAATACTCATTTTTCAAAACAAAGTATTAACATTTATTCAAATAAAATCACCTATGAATTGTTAAAGAGTGAAAAAACTAGAATACAATTTAGATTTCAAACAAAAACGTAAACAAAAATATGAATTTATGACAAATAATTATTGCTTTTTAACTCGAACATTGTTAAAGACATTTGTTTTTGCAGACGCTTCAAAATTTGACGAAAATGTGATGTAACCGTTTCGTAGACCTTCTTGACACTCCATTTGAAGCATCCATCTCCTTTAATTGTTCTTGAAAATAGTGCAGATCGTTGATGTTGTCCGATTGTAGTTGCGCGCTAGATTCGCAACATTGTTCTCGCTTTCAATGTTTTTTCGTTTCATTTCAACAGTTATTTTTTCTCTCTTATGATTGTCTTCTTGTGTTTTTTTCGAAGATAATTTATCAGTTTATTAAACTTTGCACATAAAAAAGTTACAAATACTGTCTTAATACAATATTTGTAAAATCGGTTGATCACACACGAAAACAATACGCTAACAGACCGAGTGAAAAGGGAGTTTAACTTTCTGCGTCCCTCGTTATGCAAATCTTCGCTCGAGAAGGGAGCAACTTTTTCCATAAAAATGGTGCTCGTTATGTGAAAATCTCGTTATGAGAGGTGCTCGTTATGAGAAGTTTGCTTATCTTAACATGAAATGCCTTCGCGACAAGTTTGCGAACTCCCCTTTAAAAGGGCTGTGTACGGCCTTGCTCGAATACAGCGCTAAATAAATTATCAATTTATTATTATTTTTATTTGGTTATTTTTTCGAGTCCAAGCATTAAAAAGAAATTGGAAATCTCTAATTCAAATCTTTGCAATGCTATTAGTATTAGTCTTATTAGTATTATTCGCGTAAACAACGCGTACGTGTTAAGTAGATCCCACTATAAAATATCTAAGTGTTACCTCCATAAACAACTCGTACGTGTTAAGTAGATCCCACTATAAAATATCTAAGTGTTACCTCCATAAACAACGCGTACGTGTTAAGTAGATCCCAATGGGACGACCATACTTCTGAAAAGCTTCCTTTAGTCAGAGGAAATTTTATTTTGTCTATTGGTCTTGTGATTTTTTATAAGTTCGTTATTATAAAGGAAGCACAAACTTTAGTCATTGTGTAAAATTAAATAAGGAATACACACTACTTCAACAAATTAAACCGTATATTAATCCAATTTAATAGTTACAATCTATAAAATGTTGTCAAGAAAACGAAGTTCTCTGCTATTTCAAAAAGAACATATAATAGTCGGTTAAAGCGAAAGGCACAATGCGCATTCTTCATTAACATAATTATGATGACAAAGTTATCGTTATTTTATCAGACTTAAAATGACTCCTTGTCTAAATCTTTAGATTGGTCACTCGTTAGTGGACACATCTCTCTCTCCTCCCCAAAGTGACTTTAAAATCCTGACACAGCCACCAGCTAACATATCGGGTTGATAAGGTTGTATGTCCAGAGGTACATCACATAGGGTAGAAAGGTATTTTTAACGAACAAATTATCAAGGGACAGAAAAATGACATAAGGCGGGAAATGGGAATAAACTTATTGAAATTTTTAACACTATTTATTACAATATTTATTTTCAAATATTAATAAGTCGATGAAGCCGATAAAAATTATTTTTATTAAATTATAACTTTAGGTTGTTAGACAAACGCATAGTCAGATGTGGCTGATGTGCACAGTATGAAAAAACCCATTGAAAGTTTTCTTTCAGTTTTTAACTAAGATTTACTTTGCTATGACTCACGTATGCCTCTTACAATAGTTAGGAGATATGTTATTCGCTTGTTAATTATATAACTTAAAAGACGGTGTCCCGGGCAACACTGTCTGACAAGTCCCTAAAAAATAATAATTCTATATAGTTTTTAAGTGCTACTGCACTCAAAAAAAGTCGTTTAACAGTATTTAAGACAACTCAAAATGTTTGTTTCTTTTGTTACCAGGATGCACCAATGTAACCAACGAGTGCCAGCTAAGATTGTCAGAAGCTTTCATTCCCGAGTCCAACGACACTGAGAAATGCCAGTAAGTAACTTAACACTTGACAGGGAATATCTACAACATAAGAACGTGTTGTCACGTAAAAGGAACTCAAACACATCTTTAATTGATACAATTTTAACTTCTACACTTACACAATGACGCTAGTATTCATTACTTTGGGAACTTATATAAATGTAATACTAACTAAAGTGAAGTGTTAGATAAAGCCAATACCATGTGATGTGTTAGTTGTGGATTCATCAACCCAGATCAACTCCATCAAATATCTTGGTTATAACTTTGACTTTGTTGTTGTTTTATCTGAAACTTTGTGTAGTTTCAGATAAAACACAAAAGCGGTAAAAACCAGAGAATTATTTTAGTTACTCTTACTTCATAATGATTCATATTTTTTTATTATAAATGTTTCACTTTCGAGGGGGGTAAATATAATTGTAGGAATGTATGGATCCGGGGATGGGGAGAGAGAGATTGTAAAAGAAAATTTTCGCCAACCATAAGGTAAATGGAAAAAATACAAAAATTTGACTTTTTTTACACACTAAAAAGATCGTACCTAAGGGAAAGAAGATAAGACACAAAAAATAAATAAATACAAACCCAAAACAATCGTATCGAAAAAGAAAAGGAAATGAACAATAAAAAAAAAGTTCATGACTTTCTGTAACTTGTACATAGAAATATTGGTGGATTTAATGACTTGTATATGGAGGTATTGGTGGATTTAATTACGTGTACATGGAGGTATTAGTGGATTTAATGACTTGTAAATGGAGATATTGGTGGATTTAATTACGTGTACATAGAGGTATTGGTGATTTAATTACTTGTACATAAAGGTATTGGTGGATTTAATTACTTGTACATAGAGGTATCGGTGATTTAATTACTTGTACATAGAGGTATTGGTGATTTAATTACTTGTACATGGAGGTATTGGTGATTTAATTACTTGTACATAGAGGTATTGGTGATTTAATTACTTGTACATAGAGGTATTGGTGATTTAATTACTTGTACATAGAGGTATTGGTGATTTAATTACTTGTACATAGAGGTATTGGTGATTTAATTACTTGTACATAGAGGTATTGGTGATTTAATTACTTGTACATAGAGGTATTGGTGATTTAATTACTTGTACATAGAGGTATTGGTGATTTAATTACTTGTACATAGAGGTATTGGTGATTTAATTACTTGTACATAGAGGTATTGGTGATTTAATTACTTGTACATAGAGGTATTGGTGATTTAATTACTTGTACATGGAGGTATTGGTGATTTAATTACTTGTACATAGAGGTATTGGTGATTTAATTACTTGTACATAGAGGTATTGGTGATTTAATTACTTGTACATAGAGGTATTGGTGATTTAATTACTTGTACATAGAGGTATTGGTGATTTAATTACTTGTACATAGAGGTATTGGTGATTTAATTACTTGTACATAGAGGTATTGGTGATTTAATTACTTGTACATGGAGGTATTGGTGATTTAATTACTTGTACATAGAGGTATTGGTGATTTAATTACTTGTACATAGAGGTATTGGTGATTTAATTACTTGTACATAGAGGTATTGGTGATTTAATTACTTGTACATAGAGGTATTGGTGATTTAATTACTTGTACATAGAGGTGTTGGTGATTTAATTACTTGTACATAGAGGTATTGGTGATTTAATTACTTGTACATGGAGGTATTGGTGATTTAATTACTTGTACATAGAGGTATTGGTGATTTAATTACTTGTACATAGAGGTATTGGTGATTTAATTACTTGTACATAGAGGTATTGGTGATTTAATTACTTGTACATAGAGGTATTGGTGATTTAATTACTCCGCTCATACAACGTCTACATAGCTTTCAACTTTCTTTCCATTTTCTGAGTTAACGCAATAAACGGTTGATATCGATACTCTGATTGAACGGTTGATATCGACACTCTAAATGGCGCCATTTGAACTCGAAAGCTGATGGATCAAGCATCCCAATCTAGCGATACTGTCTAGCGATACTGTCTAGTTTATAATATCTTATCTTATCTGTTTACAGACGCTCCTTCTATACAGAAGATTATTGCGTCCTATCCGTGACGCAGTGCATCAAATGTAACTTTGAGACTTGCAGAAATTTTTACATCAAAAGTCTTCTCAGACTCAGATCGTTTGAAACTGAATTTCATGAGACTCCATGAGTTTCTTTAAAATAATTTTTAAACGGTTAAAACAAACAGGAAACTGCATAAATAAGTGTTCACGAAAACTTTGTATTGATTTTTTTTCTGAATGTTAATTGTTATCAAATGCGAGTCAAAACCTGTCAAATTTTTTTTATCTAAACTTGATTAAAGATGTTCCTGGATTAAATATTTGCTATTTAAAAAGTCTTGGAGACGATGGCTCTGGGGAATTTGTAGGTGCATTGCATTCTGGTAAACGCATTAGTACAGAAGAGGATAAAATACGTTTTTAGCTTTATTTATTTAATATTTTTGTTAGAGTAATAAATGTTTATATATGTCATCCTATATGAAAACTTTATGACACTCAAATCTGTTTTGTGTTACCGGCTACCAATTATTTTTTCCATTAACTTGTTTGTAAAACAGAATTATGATACCTACATAAAAGTGTGGGTAATGTTCGTCTTCCTTTTCCCATGATAAGAATGCCGGTAGATTTTAAAAGATGATGTAATGAAATGCATGGCTGTCAAGATTCAATCACTTTCCCAAACAAAGGGACTACACCGCGATAATTATCTTCTCAGTGCAGAGTACTTTAAATGGGATTTCAGTCGATGAACTCTAATTAACGCCGGTCACGATATCACCAAAGAATCCATTAACTACCCCCCCCCCACCAACCAATATCCACAGGAATGTGACAGATGCCTTGATGTGCCTCAAATCTTCAGGATGTCTGACAGATGTCAACTTTCACATCTTCTACACCAGGGCTGAAGTCACACTACTAGATCACAATGTTACGGACTGTGGTAAATGTACACTTTTTTCTTGTGACGGGGCCAGTGGGTAGTAAACTGTTGGTGTAATCTGAGAGTGTAATCTGAGAGTGGGGCGAAGATTTGTTTTACCACCTCGCCAAGTTAGTTGAAATATCTGCCATTTACAAAAAACACCTACGAAAATGACCTATGGTGCTGGATGACCACTCCCCCATTCTTCTTGCGCCTCTAAATTGCACGAAAAATTGTGCCCAGGATGACATCTAAACATATCTGTAACAGATAAGATAAGATAAGCAAAAATAAAAAAAAGGGCGCTAAAATAATCTTTTTCCTGATCCAGAAAAGAAACGATATTTATTTGCACCCATTTTGTCTCATCTTATCATATCTTATCTATTATGGATGCTCCATCTATACTTAGATTATTGCATCATACACTTATCCATGGTTTATGTCTAGTCTTGCATTTTTATTAGAGTTTTAAATTTTGGCAGAGTGTTGGTTTTCCTGGTTTCTTTAAGGCAACCCGTTCCAAGTCCAAATTCCGAACAGGTACCGAATATGTTCTTGCATATGGAATAAGAAAAGTGTTTTTATTCCTATGTATATCTGAGGGTTGTGTTAGATTTCCTTTGTGTTGTCTCACTGTTAAAGTCTAATTTTTAAAAAAAATATTGTTAGCCACACTTTCGACACTACTTAAAGAACGAAATGTTTCAATTATGGTAACAGTGAGATCAATTTTCACTGTTTGGGTCCAATGGGTGGTCGTTATGAAATGTAGTATTTGTAACAAAACAAGAACTTGTCTATGGTAAATATGGGAAGAAGAAAGAAAAGACAAAGGGTCGAAGAATTGTTTGGAAAATTGTGTTGACGGGATGAGTCGTTTCATAGTGACCTTGTCATATTTCATGAGTAAGTCAAATGAATAAAGTTTTATTATTTCAATAGCTGGAGAGCGAAAGAAAGAAGAAACAAACATCATTACAGTTAGAAATGTGTTTGGTATAGATCTATATGCAATACAAAAAAACATTTTTTTTTCCGTACTAAAAATAGTTCTGCAGAAATCTATTATAATGAATGTGCAGATGATGTTAATTGAAGGCGAGAGTGACAGTATTGTTGAAAATCAAATTTTATGGCTAATTTTAAAAAAAACTATCGAAAACGAAGAAAGGAATTTGCGAAAGGATCGATTTAGAAAATGACAGGTTTAGAAAAGAGCTAAAAAAATAGTTTCTTTTTATTGTTCTAAAACTGAAATAGACCTTTTTGTTTTGTTTCAGACCTGCTTAGCATTTTTTATCCTATGGGTAAGTATATTTATGAACATATATTATATATTGTTATTTTTATTGGTATTGTTATTTCAATATTATATCCCAAAGATTATATCGGATAATTTTTAGCCTTTTGAAATATTTAAGAGCAGTTGGCAGTTGCAATTATTTTGAAATGGCAAGAGTGCCAAGAGCCGACCTTTCAATTGGATTATTCTTTTTATTTTCACTCAACCTATGGTATTAAATTCAAAATCCTTCAAGTTAAAATCTTTTGAATTAATTTAAAATAGAAATTTTTTCTTCAAAACATCGGTCGATAGTGAATGAGATGTTATAAAATGTTATCATAAAAACTACATAGCCTACTATGCCACACTTCAGTTGCTTTCTTAAAAGTCATCAATTAAAGAAAGGTCTATGTGTACAAGGTTTAAATTTGTACAGTATTATTTGTAAGTTACTTTAGCATAAATAATAAATAAAGGTTCTTCAAACATTCCAATGATGTCATATTTTTTCGTTGGTCTATAGTCTATAACAGTCTGATTTAGATCATAACAAAAGGGAAGGGGGTAGATGTGTTTTATGATTAAAAATAAAAATTATTCTATTAAATATAAAATGACAATGTTTCTTAGGATTTCATTTCGTTTGAAATATTTCATTATTTTACGTTCAGTATTGTTTTCAGTTTAAGTAAATTTCCTTATTATACTACATGATTTGTGTGTGAGTTGTCTTTAAAATGAAACTATTAAATATGTGTGATATTTCTTCTCTTTTTCAGAAACGGACAGTAAGTACGGTAGCAAAGAAAGTAATTTTAATCTTTTATGTATTTGAGGTAAAGAGAGTTATATAAAAATATTTTTAAAAACTATCTCGAGAACGAGTTTAACTCAATAAAAGGTTTTTTTTTAAAGTAAAGTCAATGATATAATTGTATGTATATATATATATATGTATACTGTATGTATGTATGTATGTGTATAAGTGTGTGTATATATATATACACACACACACTTATATAAACTGATAATATTGATAATTTGATAACAATATACGATACCAATGATAATATGTTATAACCTGAGCTATGCATTTAAACAGTTACCTGCAAAATCATTTTTTTGTAATTTGTTAAATAATTTATTCAACATCCAATAGTAAAAAAATAGTATTTTTTAAAGTTCAATCGTTATTCTTAATGACCCCAGCATGTAAGGCAGGCTTAGAAACTTGTCTGTTTCAATATGTGAAGAAGTTAATGGATAATGCAGATCTTAACGAAGAGGTTAATGTGGCAGATGAAAAACTTTGCAAGTAAGTAATTTTACATTGACGTTAATTGTCCTTTTTCAAATAAATGAATAATGGAGAAATTAAACCAATGAGCTTTGAAATTCAATAATTTATAATAACTACTAATAACTACTAATAACTAGTAGGGACGCGGTGGTCGAGTGGCAGCGCACTGAACTGTCGTACCGATGGTCACGGGTTCGAATCCGTGTGAAGGCAAGGGTTTGTTCCCGGGGCCTAGGGCGTCCCTGAGTCACCCCGCTCCGAATGGGTACCTAACACTACATGTAGTTAGGCGGCTGGGTAATGCGTGGAACCCATAAAGCCGTGGCCTGTGAATGCTGCATCACTTGCCAACAGATCATCTGTCATGGTCTGTGGACGCAACTATCTTCTGCATAGAAGGAGCGTCTGTATAGATAAGATAAGATAAGATAACTACTAATAACTACTAATAACTACCAATAACTACTCTTTAAAATTAAGTAATGTACTTTTATAATGACATATATTTTCAATTGTTCAACTGCCTCTAACATTTAAATATTATATATTTTCTAGCTGATTAGGGATAGATCTGATTTTGGTGAATATTTAGAGAAGTCTTAATATTTTATTTCTTCATATCTACTGTGTACAGAGATTTGTCTGACTTTATTGACTGTCGTATGAGTGTGCGAGAGTGCTCTATAACCAAGAATGAGGTATGTTTAATAGAAGCAATTAATTTTTACACTCTCAGTTAATAAATTTAATAATATAATTTTACAATGTCCAATTTGAAGAAATAGCCTGCTTTTAAAATAGATCAAAAGAATTTTAGCCAAAATTTCCAATCCTTTGCTTGTTCTTTTTAACGCCTTGATATAATTTCTTTTAATACATCAAAAAAGTAAATGTGTATAATTTTCCAACTTAACTATAAGTTAAGCAAAGTACCTTCTTTAGTGTTAGTGGTAATGAGCTGCTTAGTTCATAATGTTGTCATTTATCATTATCTAATCTCAACTACTGAAATAGTATTTAAAAATCCCCCCCCCTGAGGAAGGGGGACTGAGCTTTAAAATTGCAATTCATGTGTATCTTAAACTTTAAACTTTCACTCTTTCTTTTTGACCTTAAAGAACAAGCAATTAATTACAGCAGAAGAAGCCAGGATGAATGTCAATAAATGTGGTAAAATACATTTTAATTTCATTTTTAAAATCTTAATACAATTATAAACATAAGTTTGAAATATTTGACAACGTCGTAGTTATTCTTTTTTCAAGTATCCGGCTGTGATACTTGTAATGTGTAACTTTGGTCCATTATAAAATAATCTATAATCTTATGAATTTGTTTGTAGCCTTTCATATTACAATAAAATTTTTAATAGATGCTTCCTTCAAACTGGTAATAGGCCTATAGATGAATTTAGATAAGCGAATGAAAGATTTCAGTAGTTCATGGAATTCTAATGTTTATTTGAATTGTTTCAGTTATTCCAAATTTGGTGACTAATCTCAGCAGTGAAGGTGAGGATCCATGAAAATTAAGATGAAAATTATATTTGAAATAATTATAATTATCAACTATCATTTAAAAACCTAACACCAAATTTCTTCCAATGCTGGGCACTCTTTCCCTAGCATATTATATCATCAACACAATGGTAAATAAAAGAAACTCGTAAAAGGCAAAGTTTTGGACTATAAATCCTTTATTTACGAGACTTAACTAAAAGTATGTTCATTATTATACGCATCGCACGACAATCCAAAAATCCAAAATTTTGTTATTTCTCATATATAAAGGATTTATATTTTTTAAAAAAACACTACTGTCTGCCTGCTAAATTTCAGCTCGATTTGATCACAGAAAAGGGGTTATAAAAACATGTTTAATATAATGCGCACCGCGTGACAGATTTGCATAAACATTTACAAATCCGGAATATATTTTTAAAAAGTATTGTTAATATAATACGCACCGCGCAACAGGAAAGTATTAAAAAGGTTGTTCAATATAATACGAAACCCAACACTCTAGCACAAAAAATTAACATGCTACATAGAGATAATCTAAAAATTCATTAATTTAATTACAAAACATTTGATTGATCTGAAATTTTGATAAATCATGTTTATTGTCGGCACGAGTCTGCCTACAACATTTCAGCTCGCTAGCATACAGGGAAGTGGAAAAATCGATCCAAAGTTTTTTCGGCAAACAATGAAGCAGATGCCACGAGTTGATATTAAGGAGTTGTTTTTTTTAATCAAACACTTTTTTCATCTTCTTCAAGCATGTTAATATCACAAGAAAGGATTATTTCTGTTTAAATTAACTGGCATAATTACTGTAGCCAAAAGGGGAAAACTACAAAATAGAGTATTGTTACATTTTTGAGTTATTGTTTCTATTAATGAACACAATTAAAGTAAGCAAAATGGGCACATTTCTGCCTAGCCTAGCAACTATTCAATTTTAAAAAGATCCAAACACGGAAAACTCTATAGTCCAGAGGTGTCACTGGGGGGTGCGGACCGTACCGGGGGACACCATCACAAGGGGTGACACCAAAGTGTAAAATTCTATATGCTCCAGTTATTAGGCACTGGCAGACGCGGAGGGGGTCTATGGGGTAGGTTGTTAGGGGGGGACACCATAAACTACTGCACTGGGGTCACCATAAACTACTGCACTGGGGGACACCATAAACTACTGCACTGGGGGACACCATAAACTACTGCACTGGGGGACACCATAAACTACTGCACTGGGGGACACCATAAACTACTGCACTGGGGGACAACATAAACTACTGCACTGGGGGACACCATAAACTACTGCACTGGGGGACACCATAAACTACTGCACTGGGGGACACCATAAACTACTGCACTGGGGGACACCATAAACTACTGCACTGGGGGACACCATAAACTACTGCACTGGGGGACACCATAAACTACTGCACTGGGGGGACACCATAAACTACTGCACTGGGGGACACCAACCCTTGTGACGCCTCTGCTACAGTCAAAATAAGATGTAGTGAAAATGAAGCCCTGGGATCAGTACGACTCTCTCTTTTCCTGGATGAATTGTCACTAAAACTTTCCCACTTAGATGTTTTTCTCTTGGTCTTTCATTATGGGTAGTATGTTAAAATTAAAAATGTTAAGAACTTACATCTCGCTCGTCTCATACCCACCACGAATGACCAAACACTTTACTCATTCCTTGTTATACATAGGATTTTCTTGCTGGGCTTTGCCCAGATACACACATTACATAGTTGATCATTGATGCCTTCCCTTGTTCTACACTACTGATAAAAAAAGCTAACATCGGGCCATCCAAAAAAAGCTGAACTCATCTCTAAACTACACCTTTATTCTCAAGGGCTCTGCGGCTCACTGACAGAACACTGATCACCACAGTACATATCATTGTCCTCTATACACGTGACTTGTATCAATAAAGGACCAGTCTGAGTTGGGGATTGATTCTAAATATACTGACTCATTGTGAAGAGAACCCTAAACCTAACCTGGTTGATTAAACATTGAGTACCCTAAGCTTTGGGGAAAAAAGGGGGGGGGGAGAGAGATATTGACAAACACACAAACATGCGCATATATTTAGAGATTAAACATTGAATTATTGTGTTCTCTTTAATTCCAGAATGTTCTCAAGCCTATAAACAATGTCTCACAGTGGATGACACAGCTAATGCTGTCACTCTGTGCATGTAAGCACTTTATTAAATGACATAGTTATACTTGCAGCAAACACTTTGTTAAATAACGTTACTGACTTTGTCAGATATATTTCATATATTGAAATATAATTTCCTAATTTACTTCAACGTCAACCGTTATATTTGAACATTGACTGTGTGTTCAGGTAGATCATTACTAAATCAAATCGTTGTCAATATTCTTGCACTCAAGAGCAGTGTTATTTAGTATGGTTGATGTATGATGTCAAACTGTTTTAATAAGTTGCAGTTCCCACTATGGAATGGAGCATCTCATGGATTCTACTATGGAATGCTCCAAAGTATGGACTGACTTTAGCGTAGAGCATTCACATCATCATTGCAATTGGTGCCAACTATCCATACATGCAGATTTTGTTGGTCCAAAATCTGTATCTATTTTTTAATTTTGTTTTTATGTCAAACGCCATAAACAAATTTTTTAAGTTTGAAAATAAATATTTAATTATTTACAATATATAATATAATATAAAACTTTTTCATTTAGGTAACAGTGTGAAAGCATTCAAATGAATTATATAAATAAAAGTAGAATTAGGGAACAATGGAGCTATTTATCAATGATGAAGTTTCATTACTATGAGGAATTCAGTTTCCTGTGTAAATTTTACTGTAATTTTCATGCATAAGTATAATTTTGTCATGATTAATGAATATATAACCTCGTCATTTAACACGATTGCATGTAACTATATTTTAAATACATTTTTTTAGAAAAGAACATAGCCAAATTGCAACATTTTTTTTTAAGGAAAACTCGAGAAGCTATAAATTGTTCCATTGAACTCCATTGTCTCTCAGAAGTTGAACTGAGGATTCTTCAAATGAATAAAAGAGTGAAACTAAATGGAACCAGCTGCCGTAAGTTCATTCAACAACTATGCATTATTTACCAGTGCGCAGCCAGAACTTTTGCAGCCAGGGGCGTCATTTATCTTATCTTATCTTATCTGTTTCAGACGCTCCTTCTATACAGAAGATTATTGCGTCCTACGCTTATCTATGGTTTGTGTTTAGTCCTGCATTCTTATTAGAGTTTTAAATGTTGATAAAGTGTTGGCTTTCCTGATTTCTTCAGGCAACCCATTCCACGCCCGAATTCCGGACGGGAAGAACGAAAATTTGTATGAGTTTGTTCTTGCATACGGAATAACAAAGGTGTTTTTATCCTTATGTCTATCTGAGGGTTGTATTAAGTTATCTTTGTGTTGTATTTCTAAATTAGAGTTAATTGCTTTATATATGATTACTACTTTACTCTTGTTTCTTCTATCCTCTAGTGTTTCAAGGTTTAATGATTTAACTAATGGTGTTATTCTAGTCAGTTTTGAATATTCTCCAGTAATGAATCTGGCAGCTCTTTTTTGGATTTGTTCATTTATGGGTGGCCCCTTAAGTCAATCATATGATGGATTTTATAAATTAATAAACATGCATAAATAATTGTATTTGAAACGAAGTAAAGGTGGGGAACATCTTTACCAATGCATGCCCTATTTATGTAAGTAGTAAAAAAAGAGGCCACATAAGCTGATAAACCTATAAATACACATTTATAAAAATACAAGATATTTTTTAAAGGCCACAAGAAAGTTATTGAGGTTGCAGGTCCCCCCCCCCAAATGAGTCATAACATATTCCAAATTTACACCCAAAAAACATTACCAATTAATCTTTATAAATATATGATTTTTTTATAAAAAAAGAAATTGTATACATTAGTATGTAAACATATTTATACATTTACTTACCAAACTTTCATAGTAGAAAAATCGTGTATTATGCTATCAAAATTTAAATTATTTGTAATATCTTGTTCTATGGACAATATTGCAAGATTTTATAGTCTTAAATCACTCATTGTGGAACGAAGATATTTTTTTTTATCAACTTCAGTTGCTCCTTTCACAACTAGATACACTGATAGCAATTGTTGAAAAAATTCTTAGCAAAATCATCATGTTGGGTACAGAATTTTCCAATCTATACTGTTGAATATATTTTAATAGATCAAGGGGGGCTTTTCCTTGCCTCTTCTTGTAGTGTAGGTACAGCCAGGTCTGGTCTTAGGCCACTGCAACCTATGCGGCCGCAGTGGGCCTCTCGCTTTCATAGGCCCCACCTATTTTAATTTTCACTTATTATCCTTATTAATACCTTATCCTTACCCAAACTGGGCCCCGCGCAATCCTTTTCGCATACTAAGCCAGATAGGCCCCCGCAACTGCTAAGACCGGCTGTGTACAGCCTTAAAAACCTGGATCCTTTTCCTTTCAATATTGAACTGTTCTTTATTAATGTTGGTAATAAAGAAATTTATTTGATGTTCAAATTCTTCATTTAGTAGGTTACATGGTATTATACACTGTAAAAAAACTCAAAGTTTGTAATCACATTTAACTTAACATCGATTTTTTCCCCAGAAACATCTGACCTTTTTCCTTTTGGTAAGTTTTTATAATTTTTCTTTCAGTTAAAATTTTTTCAAAGCATAAGTTATCACCACAAAAGATTTTATGCAATATAAAGATTAATTTATAAAATTGTTGACATTTTTGGCCTTGTATTTATTGGATGAATAGGGTAAAATGTTGGAAAAACTGTAGTCGTCGTTAATAGATTTTCTAAATCTTTTCTAAATATAACTGGTGCAACTCACATTTGCCAAAACATCAATGCCTTTGACATTTAGCTTTTTTATTTCTTTTTTTTCAGTGAAACCTGGTGATGATGGTAGGTTTTAATATTTAATATTTTTAATGTGACATTAATTAACTTTTTGTCATCAATTAAAAGTCCCATAATATCTACATGACAAGTACTCTCTGACATCATTACTTACTTAATTTTAGAAAGGCAAAGAGAAAAAGTTTGTTGTGATTGTTTTTCTTGTTTGCAATTAATTTACTATTATACTTTAAAATGTAAACAGTGATTAATACTATTATAATTAATTTTAATCTGATTTGAAAATATTCAGTTTTTCACTGCAGCCTGTGTATTGAATTTTCTACTTACTAATTAAAAATGAGTATTATATGGAGCATAGTTTTAACAAGATCCTTTTTTTTTAAAGCTTGCAAAGAAGGTCACCAAAATTGTCTCTATATCTATGTGGACAACTTAAGGACAAGGGAGGCAGAAATGGCAACAACCCAAAGCAACCTTTGCTTGTGAGTACACATAAAATTTGGGAAGACATCAGATTTCACATTTAAAATTACTCACTCTCATTAAGCAATAAGCAATATTGTCTCTTAGACCCCATAACGCATTACATTAAGAATATAATATACCTTAAATGATGGAGGCATAGGAGCACATATGTTATGTCATCTAATTTTCCTCTGTTAAAATAAATTATATCAATTTAATGTTACCATATGTTATAGACTATAAATTTCAATGATTAACTGTTAACCTAATTACCATTATCGAACGGAATGTGAATATTACATTATGTGAAAGTAAAAATTCTCTAATTAAAAATATAGTCTTCACTTTCACAGACATTCCTTTTTTAAATGAAATATTTGTATATGATATATATAAAAAATATTTCAAAACAACTGGGAATGTTGTATTCTTTGACAATTCTCTTGCCTATTAATATTGTAGTGCATTCATGGGAGTAACTATGCCTACAATGTAAAACTAACATATTATCAAAACATTGACCTTAATGCTTTCTTTACACCATTTAGAAAGAAAAAAAATTACTATTATTAATTTGCAATTTTTAATGTTAACATTTTTTTAATTACTATATTTTCTCAATTCAATTTCCATGAATATTACTGTACTAAAAAATATATTACATTTGATTAATGTATTCCTCATCTGAATGAGATAATTGCAGATTCATTTTTTGTGGTTTGTTTTGGTTTCAGAGACCTCAATACATTTATAAAATGTCATCAGGATATGAACAAGTGCACTTATGATCTAAATCAGGTTAGAAGAATTTCGTGTCCCACTTTTAAATCTAGACAAATCACATAAATTGAAAAAATTAATGCCAGCTTCTGAATTTAAAACAAGATACCAAAAATCTCTCTTCAGGGGACTATGAAATAGAAAAGTAAAGGGCATAAATGAGTCTTTTTAGACTATTCATTACATATTTATTCAAATAATTAGATAATGCTTTTTTCTGGTAGTCACTGGTTGCCATTCATGAAAGTGGTTTTTAAAAGTGATGGACTGTTAAATCTATTAAAGTTTAGGAGAAGATAATTGGTGCAAGAGAAATCAAAGTGTTTTCAACACATTTAACATTTATAAAATTCCTTCTATTCTGGCCTTTAAAACTGCACTCGAGACTCTTTTCAACTTTCAAATGATACTTTCTAGAGTGACAATCTGACATTTTTTAACGAATATATATATTTAGCTTATTAGGGCCATATGTCATTTATTTGTTTTGTTTCATTATGTTATGCCTTTAATGTATATTACTTTTTCTCTAGTTTTTATATGTGAAGGACAATATAATTCACATTTTAGTATTATTTTTATTATTATTACATAAAATTAAATACATTAAGTTCAATCTGAAAGGATGTGTAGTAATAACTTAATCTCAACTTAAAACAAGAAAACTGTACTGATGTTAATGTATTTCAGAATTTTTGTCATCATAATTTAAATCAGTCCAATAATAAATGTTTAAATACTAAGACACACACACATATATGTCCACTTATATTGGATGCTTTGGAGAGGTGTCCACAAATGTTTCAATAGTGAGCTATTGCTGTAATCGATGGGACCTTGCAGCTAATTTTCTTAATTTACTTTTTCAAATTGTTTAATTTTATTTGAATAAAAAGGCAATGTATTTATTATTTTAGCTGAAAGGAATCATAGGTGTAGAAAAAAGCAGACTGCAGATATCTCAATGTGGTGGGTTATAACGTTTTAAACATTATTTCACAAAAGTATAGTTTTATATTATTTTAATTTCTTTGAATTGCTTAGATTTTTTAAGTTGCTTAGATTTTTTAAGTTTCATAAAAATAAAAAAAGAATATTTGTTGTTCTCTGTTCATATCAAACTGTTAAATTAAAAATGAAGTCATGTCTTTAAATTATATTTCTTTTTTTGTTTGTTTTTTCTTAAAACTTTTCAAAGGTGCTTCATAAATTGTTTAAAATTTATATTTCTCAGAGATAACATCACTGAACTCTGGAAAAAAGATAGCACAAAACACGATCTTGATCATCTTTGTTTTTGTGATTTCCAAGGTTGCACTGAACCCTGAATACCTGTAACAAACGAGGCAGAAATATGTATTTCATCTAGAACGTATTTGTTTTTTTACATGCCTATAATTAAATTGCACCCAAGAAATCTACAAATACATTCTTCCCTTTTTTAAATAGCTTAAAACCTGAAAACCAAGTATTGACATTGCATTTTTTTGTTTCAATACCTTTTTTTAAAATCCACATTTTCCAATATTTAATTCTGATGTTGGTATACTTGCTAATGACTTTACAGCTTTTTCATAATAACTTTTATGTTTTACTTTACAAGTCAAAATAATACTCACACCTTTCCTAACACAACTCTAGACAGAGCTGTTAATTTTGAGTTGCACTTATCCAACTTGCAATTAGCTTTAATTGTATGTTTATTACCCCTTATTAAAAATCCCAAGGCCTTTGCAGCCTCTGGATTTGCATAGATAATGTGACAGCTCAAAGGCAGAGAGCCTCAATTAGTGTACCACCTTAGTATTATTAATAGGGCTTCTTGACCAAATATTTATCCAGCACAGGTGAAGTTATCAAAAAGGTTTGAGAACCTTTGATATTGTGGATAACGTACTGCATATAAATGAATGACAAAATAACTTTTTCTGTAAGATTTTAGAATTATTAGAAAAAGTTGTTCTTGTGTTGTATATTTTCAACATTGAATCTAAAAATAATCAGTCATTTATTTTCCATATCTAATTAATTTAAAAACAATATTATTTTCATATTTAGCAATAAAAATCATTTAGATGAAAATCTCATATACATTTTTAAATGTTTTGCTCATCAAATCATTATCAGTTACCAAAAAGTGAGTGCTATTTTGCATTTTATCTTCATCTCTAATTTTCCAAGTCATCTTTAGAGGTTTTATGGCACATAAATGATGGTTATAGCTATAACTGTACTTTTTCACCATTCACTTTCTTTCCATAAATCAATTCATTTTTAAAAATTTCTTCGAATAATAATTTCTTTCAAAAAATTAAATTAGTAACATTTTAATATGCATTAACATTTAACATGCATTTATTTTCCTCAAACATTTGCAACAATGTATCTTATTTATAGCCACATATTAACTGGAAAATGTTTCCCAGAATCTCAGAGTTTAAGTTAAAGAATTTAGACAATATTCTTTAAAAATATATTATCCTAAAATTCTTTTTACTGGAGATTTTAAATGAAATTATTATTTTCCTAGATTTACAATCTTGCTGAGAATTATGATAGATTTGGTCCATAACATAATAAAGTTCAATGAAAATGATTTATCATTTTAACAATGACTTTAACGGTGACTTTAATATTCCATTTTCACCTCATACATTAAGAAGAACAGCACATAAATAATGATGAAATAATATCCATATTTTTATTTTTTAATTAAAAGAAAATACTTCTTTGAACAACAACCAAAAAAAGAAGATATGCTCTTAAGATATAATTATACATAATTGGATTTCTTTTTATTTCTTCACATAAGAAACATACATTGCAAAATAAAAAACATTTCTGCATTAAAAACATTCCAAAGGTGTACATAAGTAATATTTTATTGTACAAATTAATAGTTGTATTTTGTCATTTTAAAAGTTGCATTGAAATTGAATTAAAATTTTTATTAAAATAAAGAAATTCACATGATTCTTTTTAAATTGCAATCTTATTATTTTTTTTTAAATTGCTCTTTTGTATTTTTTCCTGTCAAAGCTATTCACATAACATTTTGTTTTGCACTGTATGTTTTTATTTTTGACATTATTATAAAATTTAAAAATCTGTTTTGATAAGTTTAATAATATAATTTAAATTGTTAAATATCAGTTTTTGGAAAAGCTCTTTAAAATGTAATGGAAATTATAATTTTGATAGAATGTTAAGATTTTAATATTTTATTAAATTTTAAAGTTTATTTAAAGTTGAATTTCATTTAATTTTGTTACTCGTTTATAAAATTATAGAACTTTATAAAAATGTAACTGTATTGTTTTAATAATTAAGGAATTAAAATATGATAGAGTTTTTGTAATTATTTTCGTAAAGTCACAAAATTTTATATTGTCTAATCAAACTACGGCCCACAAGCTGGATGCGGCCCGCCAAATGTACTTGAATAATGAAAATGCGTTTTCATAAATTGAATTATGAAGTTTGGAATAATAAATCAGCAAACGTGCGGGGGAATGCCGGTTGCTTTTAAATTTTATGTTTTCAATCATTTCATTAGATTTTTTAAAAATGAATTTCCCCCTGATAACTTTTAAGCAAATCAATATTTTAGTGGGGGTTTTTCAACCCCAACCCACTGACCCATGATTAACAGAGAAAGATAACATAAACATATTTTTTAAAATGGTTATACGGCCCACGCTTGTCATTTGTCAGTCGTCCGGCCCGCAGTTAAAAAAAAAGTATGGTGATCCCTGCTTTTGATTGAATGTCAACACTGAAGATGTATGCGGGAATTTCTGTTAGTTTACAAAATCTCTATATATAATTCACCAGAGCAAGATCATGAACGAGCAGTGTGCAAATAAGCATGACGAATGACCCTCGCTGGGGTCGAACAATCAAGCGAAGTGGGTTCAAAAGTGGGGGTGGGCATGTCTCAAGACCAACAAAGCTTCTTGCGTTCAAATTGCATTGTTCCTTCACAGATTACCATGTGGTTCGTATTGTAGTGGTTATCCCGTCTGCCTTACACTTGAAAGGTACTGGGTTCAAGCCTCATTGCAAACATTATTTTTTAAAATGTATGTTTGTGCCTGTTCTGTTCCCCCTTTTTTAAATCCCTTATATTAACTTCACCGCCGTCTCATAGGTTCGCGGGCGGAAAAACAAAAGTAAATAAGAAAAACCCGTAAAAAACCAAGTTTTTGACTATAAATCCTTTATGTACGAGAAGTAATTAAAAGAATGTTCATTATAATACGCAGCGCCAGACCATCCAGAAATACAAAATTGCATTTGTGTCGTAAAACATGTTTAATATAATGCGCACCGAACAGGAATATGTTTATAAAAAGAGATGTCAATAAAATACGCACCTTATTGCGCGACAGAAAGGTTGTTCAATATAATACGCACCGCGACGCTCTATCTCAAAAAATAGCATGATACATAGGAATAAATAAAATAATCTAAAAAATCAATAATTTAATTACGGTACATGCGATCGATCTGAAATTTTGATACATTGTTTTTATCATCGGTACAAAACTGCCTGCAAAATTTCAGCTCGCTATCTTGCATGCAAGTGGGTTAAAAATCGATCAAAAGTTTTGGCGACAAGGTCGGTCGGCCGCAGACACCACGAGTTAATATAAAGGATTTAAAAATGACACAATTCCCGTGATGCTATCGAGCTGAAATTTTGCACATAGACTCGTGTCACTTAACAATGCATCGTATCAAAATTTCAGATCGATCGAATGTACCTTAATAAAATTAATGCATTTTTAGTTTATCTCTATAATCTATATGTAGTGGTTGCTATTGTTTACATTTTACGGGTCACTTGACTTCACGCAAGCCATCGGTGACCACATCTCGTGTTTAACACCAGGGGGAGTTCACTCATTTTCAGGCTGTAAATGTTAGTCGCGCTGGAACCTAATCAATACTTTAAGTTCTGTCTCATATATAAGGGATTTATAGTCAAAAACTTTGTATTTACGGGGTTGTTTAATTAAATCCCTTATATTAACTTCACCGTCGTCTCTGTCTTGGGTTCGCGGTCGGGAGGGCGGAAAAACAAAAGTAAAAAATTACACACTTCCCGTAATGCGATCGAGCTGAAATTGTGCACATAGACATGTGTCACCTAACAATGCATTGTATAAAAATTTCAGATCTATCAAATGTACAGTAATTAAATTAAAGCATTTTTAGTTTATCTCTATGGAGGCGTCTTCTATATTTGACATCCACGTATCACTGGAGTTCACTTCAGCCATCAATGACCACATCCCCGTGTTTTACAGCAAGGAGAGTTCAGTCTGTAAATGTTTGTCGCGCAGTGCGTATTATATTGAACATTATCAATACTTTTATATAATGTGTCTCATATATAAGGGATTTATAGTCAAAAACTTAGTTTTTACGAGTTGTTTAATTGCGAACATAGCTGATCCTCGCTAGGATCGGTCAATCACAGTTATGGTTGGCAAGATAGGTTGGGGCAGGTAACTAACTGCAGTGCGCTTGTCTCGAGACCATCAATACGTCAGCGATGCCCCCCCCCCAATGTTCCTTCACGTTGTTACGATTTCTTCGTGCTGTAGTTTGTTTCCGTTCTATCCCCCCTTTCTTTGCACTATCTATGAGCAAGTCTGCGGCTTATGCTACGCCACGGGTCGTATCTAGAATGCTAATAATACGCTTAATACATCTGGCTGTAGTTTATAACTTGTAGTGATTATGTCAATAAGTCCAATATCACTGGTAGTGTATAGTATAATCGATAATTATAATGCATGCGAGGAAAGTCTTAACCATATTAAAACATCATCAAGTGTTTTAGGGGTATATTACTACTAGATGTGTACTATTGTTTAAATTAGCAAATCACCCCAAAATCGCTCATAAAATACGGATTTTAAAAAGTTTTTGATTACCGTTGAGTCTTACTAGCCGATGGATCATACGTTGTATGTGTTAACAGGGCTGCTTTATCCATTAGGCACAATAGTAGGCCTACTGTGGCATGGGGCCAGAGACTTTTCAGGGGCTTACGAAAACCAGAAAAATATGATGATACAAATTTAATATAGTTCATTTAAGATATCTACATACTCTATCAAAACATTAAGGGTTTTTGCATTAGTGAAGTCACATGTGACATCTTCATGAGTGATTTACCGCATAAAGTGAGTTACAATTGAAAGTAATGCCAGCCAGAATAGTCGTATTCGTACCATTGTTGTCTTGTCTTATCAATACAGACGCTCATTCTATACAGAAGATTATTGTGGCCACAGACCATGCCGGTCTGTTGGTAAGTGACGCAGCGTTCACAGGCCACTCTATGAGGGTTCCACGCTATTTCCAGCCACCTATACTAGGGTTAGGTACCCATTTGGAGCTGGGTGGACTCAGGGTCAACCTTGGCCCCGGGAACAAATCCCGTCTTCACTGACATTCGCCAGTCGAGCGCGCATGCCACACGACCACCGTGCCCCAATGTTGACATAAAATAGGTTTTTATCAGCCTCAGCTTGAACAACGAACCCCATCAGTAATCATCAACCCCATCAGCAATCATCAACCCCATAAGTAATCATCAACCCCATCAGCAATCATCAGCCCCATCAGTAATCATCAACCCCATCAGTAATCATCAACCCCATCAGTAATCATCAGCCCCATCAGTAATCATCAACCCCATCAGTAATCATGAACCCCATAAGTAATCATCAACCCCATCGTTAATCATCAACCCCATCAGTAATCATCAACGCCATCATTAATCATCAACGCCATCAGTAATCCTCGCTTCCGTGTCTTATGGATGCACCTTAATTAGTGCTTTGACTTTAGAAAATGTTTAACTTTAACGATTGACAGCGATTTTTCCAAAAGAAGTTGAACATTTTATTTAGTGTTGTTAAGTTGCCTACCATTTCCTTGGCTTAGAAATAAGTATGTCTATCGTCACATAGACTGAGTGTGAAATATGTCACTAGTAGAGAACTTGTAGCTAATACGTATACTTCAAGTATTAGTATCAGTATTATTAGCAATTAAGTTCATCATACAATCGGTGTCGCTCTCGTTTGCGCTATGTTCATTCTTTGTTTTACAATTATGCATGATCTTTATCAACAAAGCTTTGACCCGACCCCCCCCTCCCCCCCAAAAAAATATTCTCCATTTGAAAATGAGTATGTTTCAAATCACTTTTTTTCATTTAAGTATTTATTTAGTGTATGTATACATTGTAATACCGTAATACGTGTGAAGCTATGTAAAATGGCATTAAATAAATTGTAATTCTCAAACTTTTTCGTATTAGATGACAAGCAGGATTTTTTTAATGCATTTCACTAGGTACCTGTGCATTCTTTTCCCGTTTTTACGTGATTTTCCCTGTACTGACTTGATAACAAAATGAGCCCCTACATGGTTTAAAGCCCTATAAGATTAAGTATAAATTCGGCTTGTTATTTGAATTTTTTAAAAAATTAAACATTTGTTTGGTTGCCAAGGCATAGCAAGACAGCTAACGAACAATGCAGCGGTAATGTCAAAAACCATTTGATTTGATTATCCTTCGAAGCTCGCGAATGTGACTATTGATATTACAAGGATCATTTTATTGTTGATAGAATTAAAATATATAGATACAAGACGATTCCTCAAATCAACATTACTCTCATGATGACAGTTCTCCTGCTTAGTATATGCACATCAAAGACATTTGATCTAAAATTACCACATTGATATCAAATCTCATGTTTTCAAAAAAATTATTTGGTATGCGCTGGAAGAGGAATATGGCGAGTACTGTACGAACCCCACATTTGTGCAGGAACGTAGGGTGTCATTTTGTGCGTCGCAAAATACAATAATACTGCAAGATCCAATATTATCATAACTTTTTACTGCGAAGCTCACGAGTTTTTTAAAGTTTTTTTTTAAATTTATTTTTTTAATTATTTTTGTTGTTGTTGTTGGTTTTGGTTGTATGGACGAGGCGTGTTTAAATTGTTATCTTATCTTATCTTATTAATATAGACGCTCCTTCTATGCAGAAGATAATTACGTCCACAGACCATGACAGATGATCTGTTGGCAAGTGATGCAGCGTTCACAGGCCAAGGTTTTGTTGGTTCCACGCATTACCCAGCCGCCTAACTAGTGTTAGGTACCCATTCGGAGCTGGGTGACTCAGGGACGCCCTAGGCCCCGGTAACAAATCCTTGCCTTGACATGGATTCGAACCCGTGACCATCGGTACGCCACTCGACCACCGCGTCCCCAACTAATTGTTGCATTCTCTTGTGGAATTTATAAACTAATGAAAAATACATGACTACCAGCGGTATCAGGCGGTTTAGCCGAGGGGTCTGTGAACAGCTGTAAATTATCTCATTTGGGGTAAAAAGGGAACTCTTGACGTTTGACCAAAAACCAATCGAACCATTATATCAAACTTAAAACTTATTGTATCAAATAGATTCCCCCAAACATCCCCGCCCCCCCCCCAAATGGATATTCCGTGTCGTTTTGACTTAAAATATCTATACATAATCCTATTCAGATCATTTTTAGACACTTTTACAGTTTTAGACACTTTTACAGTTGTAAAACTCACCAGTTGCAATTTCGGGGAGGGGGGCTAACAACGCTCCCCCAATCCCCGAGTCAGGTGAGCAGGACCTCGTGTTGTTGTTTTCTTTGTAACGCACGCAGAAACTTGTATAACTTGGGGTAACGGGCAAAAAAGTTCGCCGACAACTGCCGTGAGAGAACCAAACGGAGCGGCGGTGACATCACAAATGCTTTGATGTCAACATCAAACGACACAGGGTAACAATTTCATACGTTCTCATGGGTTCTCAAACTTAAGGATTATAATTAGATTTAATTTTCATTTCTTGATAACTTACGCCAACCGGCGTCTGATGGCCTACCGATCGGCACTTTGAGAAGCACTGATTTAAAAAGAAAAAAATCAATAAATAAATTGTAAGTGACCAAATATTTCAGTGGAAGTTTTTTTTAAGTAACCCTTTTGATGTGACGTCACATTCTTCAACCCCCTCCCCCCCTCGTCACGCATCGTCACAAAAGTGTGACCCCCCCTCCCCTAGGTACGTGACGTCATTTATGGACGGCCCCAGAATGCAAAATTTCAGCTCGCTAGCAAATGGGTAAGTGGGTTAAGAATCGATCCAAACTTTTTCGTCAAGCAAACAATCAATCAAGCAGACGCCACGAGTTAATATAAAGTATTTAAAAGCTGATCGTAGCTGTGATAGTCGTGTTTAAATTGCACAAAATCTCTTTGGGGTGGGGGCGTTGGTATATTTAGAAAAATAATGCGGATTGTGCTTAAAGGTTACTATGGTAACTAGCATGTTTTTAAATGAATTTTTAAAATCATTTTATTAAATAAAATTATGTTTAAAGTTTTGGTTCTTGTCTGATAATTCATTCGAATAAAATTGTACAACGATTAAGCATGGTGTGAATTTGTACACATAAAGTTTTATTCACCCAAATATTTCAATGATTGTTCAATTCAGCAAAGTTCAAGTGCTGGAGAGTGTGTCATTTTATTCATTTATTAAAATTTATCAATTAAAAATTGCATTTAGGCCTAGTGCAATGTACAAGCATTTACAATTTAAACATGACGAATTTTAATGATTCCGCCACATTTACTCACACATGCAGGGGCGGATTAAGACTGCTCGGGGCCCCTGTCTGCAATTCAAACTGGGGACCTGTCCAGGCAGCGTATTTTTAAAATAAAATGATCACTAGCAGTCTAATATAAGACTGTGTAACTTGTAATGCAGGGTGTAATAAGACAAAAAATTAAATAGAAGTCAATTAAATTAATATAAAGTTACACGAATCCACACTTCATTAAAATATTTATTATTATTTATTTCAATCTTTAGAACCTTCGTTTGCGAACTTTTCTCACGGCGAGATTTTTAATCAAGTCAGTAAAATTAAGTGAGCTTACGATTTCCCTTTCAATGCTCATTAGAGAGAGTGCTGACTCAGTCTTTGTTGTCCTATGCAACTTCTAATTTCATAATTTATTTTTTTCAACTTTGAAAATGATCGCTCTCAGCTGCACTTTTATGTCATCAACGGAGATACATGCGAAGTGCAATGTGTAAATTTGGAAAGGACTGTGTAAAATTTAGCTCATTCAAAAACAACATATTTAGCTCTGTGCATGTATTTTGAGTTTCACATTGTGCTACTTCCTTTTCCTGACCCTGGGGCTGGACAATAAACTTTTTGAAGAGTTCTGAAAATTAGACTAATTCTGAAGGAAAGCAGTCTTCGAAATCACTTGAATATTCTATCCATTAACTTGGCTGCTGCCCCTCGGATGGCATCATTGCTGAGCTCCGTAAGGTTTGTAAGAAAGCCACATTTCTCATGGATGCCTTTATATGCATCTAACTGATGTTGTAGGGCTGGAGAAAGTTTGTCAATGATACCAGAAATACCTCAACCTTGAATTTTTGTCTCGGAGAAAATACTGTTTCGGCTGATGTCTCTTCATCAAGATGACACTTTCTCTTTCTTTAATCACATTGAAGATTGTTTATACTCTTTCTCCACGGACATATCCTTTCCTTTTTCTTCATAGAAATCAAATTCAGAACGCTGTCTTTTAACAAACTCAAGAAGATATTTCAACAAATGTATCTTGAAGGGATGCATTCATTTTCTGAAATCATTTTAAAATTGTGTCCCAAATTTCAAGTAAAATAGCGAGTTTCAGTTGTTCAAGTTCCTTCCGAAATGCTTCAAGTCGACTGTCAGGCGGCTGATTGTCGTCAGTTGCCAATTCTTCCAGTCCTGCAATATTCTCATGGTATTATTTATTAACAGATCTTACAGCATCATGTCGGGCTGACCATCTTGTGTCAGACAAGGCTTTGTTAACATGTAACCTTTTCGATTGTTTTTGAAGACCCTGCCAACGATGAATAGATGCAACAAGCCAGGTATAAAGATTTTGCAGAATGAAAAAATAAGTAAATAAAAAATTTAAAAATCTGGTTGCAGCAGGACAACCTTCTGCTGCACTTTTCCCAACCAAATTAAGGGAATGAGCTGTGGACGGCACATAATGAGCAACACTGCACTTCTCACGAAGGATAGTCTGGACTCAGTTTTACTTCCAACTTATACTTGCAGCATTGTCGTATGACTGTCCACGGCAATCTTGAATTTGAATGTCAATTTCTTCCAAAATATTAAAAATAATTTGGGCAATTCCTGATCCAGTATGGGACTTAATTGGTATTAACTTGATGAATCGCTCAACAGGAATGAATGGTATTTAGCTAATAACGGAACGCAACATGTAATTCAGGTTAATTAGGGACACCGATATTTAATGTACATACAGAAATCACCCTATGACCCTCTCGTAAGCCGAACTCCCAACATTTTCCCCTAGATGTTGTCCCCAAAAAGTCGGCTTTAGAACGAGTATGTACGTTACTAGTATTTAATTAAAATACAAAATACACAAACAAATTGTGCAATTAAAACAATAAATTTGAGCTTTATTCTTTTTCCTACATCCTGTGTCCTTGTTTGTTTTTGTTTTTCCTTTCATTTTTATTTTACATGAATATTTTAAATTATTTTATGATATAACATGTTTTAAGAATTTAAATATATGTAAGTACCTATTTTATGTTATTGTACTGATGAAGGCATTAGCCGAAACGTCTATTGTCGTTTTAGTTTAAAATAAAGCTCAAATTTATTGTTTTAATTGCACAATTTGTTTGTGTATTTTGTATTTTCTTTAAAAGCTTTATCGCAGTCCCATTCTGTATGTAGTATTTAATTACATATTTATTCGAATATCTACTTCTTACTGCAGTCTGTCTGTAGGTCGAAGCGTCGAAACACTTAAACAGTGTACTAACTTGGAAGTTGGTTCAAAATTCGATTATTGAATTATGCTCTACTATGTCAAAGTATTTTGTCGTAAGTTTTCCAAACTAAATAGAAGTCGATTGTTTTTCAAAGCTAGGTTTCCCTAGATATTATTACAAATGATGACGATTTCTGGTATTTCACACTCTTCGACATTTTCTCTTGATAAGTAGATGAGATTGTATTAATTTATTTATATTTTCAAGGCTTCATGCAAACATTTGCCCACCTTTATTATAGAAAATAATAATTTTGGGGGCCCCTAAATCATCGGGGGCCCCTGGCTTTAGCCCGTTCAGCCCCCCCCCCTTTAATCCGCCGTAGCACACATGTATGAATTTTAATGAATCCAGCATGTATCAATGAGTGCCGTTATGACGTTTGTTACGTTTCTTATCAGCCTTCCGTGACCTTTCGTCCAGAGCGTGGACCAACAAAGTTGACGGAATGTTGACTTAAGCCAGGAACTGAACCAATTGGGTTGTCCGCGCGCCAGTGATCCGTTTTTATTGTGGTCCCAGGAAGTATATTAGCCATTATAATGGGCATGAGTGTCGCCGCTCTTCTGTCTGGAACAGCAAACATAAAACAAGTCGCCCGTCTCATGGAACAGCAAACATAAAACAAGTCGCCAGTCTCATGGAACAGCAAACATACAACAAGTCGCCAGTCTCATGGAACAGCAAGCATAAAACAAGTCGCCAGTCTCATGGAACAGCAAACATAAAACAAGTCGCCAGTCTCATGAAACAGCAAACATAAAACAAGTCACCAGTCTCATGGAACAGCAAACATAAAACAAGTCGCCAGTCTCATGGAACAGCAAACATAAAACAAGTCGCCAGTCTCATGGAACAGCAAACATAAAACAAGTCGCCAGTCTCATGGAACAGCAAACATAAAACAAGTCGCCAGTCTCATGGAACAGCAAACATAAAACAAGTCACCAGTCTCATGGAACAGCAAACATAAAACAAGTCGCCAGTCTCATGGAACAGCAAACATAAAACAAGTCGCCAGTCTCATGGAACAGCAAACAAAACAAGTCACCAGTCTCATGACAAAAACCACCAAAAACCCAAGGCTTTCATCTACATTTGTAAGGTGGTATTTGGTCCGCGGAGAACAACGGGATTGGCTAAGAGTGTGTTTGCACACAACTCACGAAATTAATTATTGAAATCGTTGACAGCATCTTTCCAATGCCCAACTAACATTCACAGAAATAAATGCTCATCAACTCTTTAACAAAATGTGATTGAATTGATAAAATGTATGTACAATTTTATTCAAGTGAATTAACCGACAAGGAGACAGCTTTTTTAAGTTATTTTTTAAAAAGAAAACGTCTAAAATAAGAATAGTAGTGCAGTTTTATCAAATAAGACGAAAGTAATTCTTTGGACTAGTGGGATTTTTTTTAACGGTAATCTGTGAAACTGATCATGTTATAGGGGTCGTCCATAAATGGCGTCACGCACCTAGGGGGGAGGGGGTCGACCATTTGGGACGAAGTGTGACGAGGAGGAGAGGGGGTGTTTAAGAAATGTGACGTCACATCAAAACGCGACAATTTAATTAAAAGTTACACTCAAATATTTGATTGTTTACAATTTATTTAATGACGTTTTACATGGACATGGCTTCCCGCGTGTTACGATATTAGAGTGCAGCCTAACACTAAATACCTACTTAAATAACAAAAAAGTGATTTGAAACAAGCTCATTTTCAAATAGAAATTTACCACTTTTAAAGGGGGGGGGGTCAACGCTTTGTGACGTCGTGTTGGTCTACGTTTATGTTGTGATAACGTGTGACGAGGGGAGAGGGGGGGGATAAAAATTGCCAAAATCGCGTGACGTAATTTATGGACGGCCCCGTGGGCTCGGTTATACACTGGATGCAGCCCGATTCTGATTACCAATTATTTTAATAATTTTATTTTGTTTCTTTATTTATCACTAAACTTTAAAAAATAAAGGAAAGCGGCTCACTGACTTTGTAATTAAACTAAACCTAAACAAAAAAATTGCAAAAATGATATGCTATTCAATTTTATTTTATAACATTAAAATTCAATTAAATGTAAATAAATGTTTTTAGAATTAAATTTAAAATCTCAAGGTATATTCTAGTTTTACAATATAGCGAAAATATTAATTTAAGTCTTGTTGCGGAAGTTTTCATTTAATAACTTCTCTTATCAATGATTTCTCAGAGCAATAAATTTGTTACCTCAGAATTATCAAGAACAACCGGAAGTATAGAAATTGGCGATGTTCCGTAAAATGCGGCCATGAAATGTGTAATTTTAAATTTGTACCATTAACATTGTTTTTAAAATATAAAAATTACAATTTAAAATAAATTGAACATATAGAAGTCAAGAAGACTTTTTGTTTATATTATATTAAATATTTATATTTTTTTTATAAAACAAAAACAAAATATTTTAGATTTCATGCATTCTGATTTCAGACAGATAACTATTAAAAATTATTCAATTATCTCATCTTATATTGACTTATATATTATATCCGAGGCTCCTTGCATACAAAAGATTATTGCAACTCATACGTAAACTTGAGCATGTATAAATTCCATGCGTTCAATCGCATCGGCATTGGAGCAAGCTTTAGCTGTGGAGTATTATGAATAATTATGAAGACCGTATGACATAGACCCGATTTTTTAAAGACCCAATGTCAATGTCAATGCAACAGTTGTGTTATTACAGTACAGAGCAGAACATTGGGCCTCCCTCCCTAATTCTGAGATGCTATCATTGCAGCAAACCCTATTGGTTATGAATTTAAAAAAATATAAATATTTATTATATTTTATGCTCATCGTCTCAGTCTAATGTTGCGTGATGTATTCATTCGACTCTATAAAATACTTAAAGGTCTCATACACACAAAATTGTTATTTTTAAAAAATTAATTCTTATACATAAATATATATTCGACATTAACAATTCTACAGCGTTGACTTTTGAATGTGTTCTTCTTTTTATTTAAGGAACTTTACGATTATAATAATTGCATATAACAATTATTGAAATAAATTTGCTTTATTCATTTTTTAAAGTGGTTTATTTCTTAGGGCAGGTTACTCCGGCATGGCATGGTTCAATAAATAAAATTTCAGCGCTACATAATATAAGTTTTAAATGTTAAGAACTGAACGATTTTGTTGAAAACAGTTTTTATTCTACAAAACTGGATTAGTTGTCATTAGCTCAATCGAAGTTTTAAAGACATCTGCCACATGTGTACTGAAAAAGTTATGTAATTATGTATTAAGAGTTCAGCACAGGTATGAGTCAAAGTAGTAAATAATCTTAATGATTTTCTCGGTTAACAATTTGAATAATTTTGTACGCTATAATCTTAAATAAATGTTAAGAGTCACTAATTTTTATTGTATTTTTTGCAACACTTTTGTATTATAAAATTGATTTTATTTTCGAGTTGGCCAACTTAAAATGGGTCATTCTCTCTCTATCTGGGCACGGGGATATCCCAGAATTCCTTTTATCGATGGAACGGAAGTGAAAGACCCAGGGGATTCCCTTTCACTCGTTTTCAATGGGGTGAAAAATTGAGCTTTGTTCGAAATTCTATTATTGAATTTATTGTAAACACAATTTTTAAAGATATGAGCCCCATTCTAATACTATGCTAAGTAAGTTCTCGAGTTTTCTGTGTGTACTTTAATGAAACAACGAAATTTGAGCTGAAACAATTCGATCTCTCGGCGGAGTTTGTTTCTGCCCTCCTCGCACCGACTCGTAGTCGTAGTAAGTAGTAGTGATTTGTGTTGTTTCTTTTGTTGTCTTATTAAGAATATGCATGCATAAAAAACCTGTCAATGATGCCGATTTCACATCATGAATTTATTTTATTTTATCTCTAGTCAGTGGTGTGAATCACTCTGAGTACTCTGACCATCAAATTGCCTTGGAATATGATTTTTGACAAATAATGATAAGTTTAGACAGTTTGGAAGTTTAGAGTAGAGAGAGTCCACAATGAAAGCATAATCATAAGAAGTCATAGTCATAGTATAGTATGCAAGTATCGAATTGCAAGTAACAAAATGTCTTTAAAATATCATTTCAGGTATAACCCAAATAGGTGATTCTTTTAACATTTTTTGTTTAGTTTTAGCAAGTAATAATGATCAGCAATGCTGACATTTCGTCAATTTCGATCTTAGTCTTAGCCTCCAGAGCCAGAATTGTATTATTGATTATTGTCAATAATATTGAGTTAAATTTTAATAGACAGTGTTGAGACTTAGGAAGTCAGTGTAACATTTGAAAAGGAGATTCTGCAGTCTCTGTTATATATATATATATATAACACAAACAAGTTTCTATAAACAAGTTTATATTTTATTCTTGACTCACTTTAGACTTTAGATTAATTATGTTAGTTACCAAAAGTTAGATTTAGTACATTTTTTATTTAAGTTACTACTTAAATCTCTTGATCTTATTCTTTTTTTCTCATTATTTCTTCATTAAACATATGGACAGTCAATGTATGTCAATGGCAGTATAGCATAAAAGGCAGAAACAAACCATACTTTCTATTAAATTTAATTATGTCAAGTCATCCTTGCCCCTTACTTAGAATGTTTTAATTATTAAATAGAGAGCTGAATTTTTTATACTTCAAGGGTAGTAAATGGAGGATAACAATACGAAATAAGTATTGACATAAGCCAAATTGAAATACTAATACAGCCATGATATTTTTAAAACAGGGTAATTATTATTCATAGACTTTTCATGTAGACCTACAAAGGAATGTATAAATGTTAAGACCCTATTGACTGTGCCATCATTTATTTCTTCATTTTCTAAAGTAATTTTTTAGTTTAATTTATTAAAAAACCACCCCGAAAAACATTAATATTGGGATTGGTTCTATATTCTATATCCTCATATAATTTCTAGAAATTAAGTTAAAAGTACTTTTAAATTAATTTGTTTATAATAATGATTCATAATTGTGGGGCTATCTCAAAACTATGATTTGAATAAACCTGAGCCTTCAAATCATGCTTTATGTTTCAAAAAGTGGTACCAATAGTTAAAACAGTAGATTTGGTGTAAATACATAATTTTGGATTGATTATTTAATATTAGGTTACTAATCCCATCCTTTTAAAAACTATTTCTAACATTGTATTTATTTTAAACTGCTTATACTTTTTTCGTTATCAGTTTTTTTCAGTGAAAGAAAAGGTTTTTTTGGGATTCAAGCAAATAGTGCTGTGATGGAGAAAGTTGCTGGTTTGGTTGACCCTGGAGGAGGGACTGAATCGCTGACTGGAGATTTAATCCCTGACTCGCTTGAGTCATTTCTTAGTGAACAGAAAGAAAAACCGACAGAGCTAAAAATGATTGACAGTGATATTCTAGCTTTGGCCAATCAAGTAGGGGATGAACTTGAGGACAATTCAGTTGATGGGGCCAGTTTGGGAACCGATCTGTCCTTTTTAGAAGGAGCAGAAGCTAAGGAGGCGAGTGGGGATGAAGATGATCCTGCTCTTTCTTTTCTTGTTGGAGAAGGAAAAATGGAAGTGGACACAGAGGATTTAGCCTTTTTGGAAGAACAAGAGATGTCAGAAGGAGAGAGTTACACAGATGAAGATGAGACTGAATGTGAAAATGAATCAGAAGCTGAAAATGAATCTGCAGAGGATGAAGGGGAAGAGGAAGGAGATGATGATGCAACAGAGGAAGGAGAAAATAGTGAGGAGGAAGAGGGTAAGAAAACAGACATTGAAGAAGATGGAGTGTTTGGGCAGGTGTCATTTTATGATGAGGAGTCGGCATCTAGTAATTCTGTAGATGTTCAGAAGAAGAAAAAGAAAACAGAGAAGGTGACTAAAACAAAAAAATTAAAAGGCAAAAAGCGTAAAGCTAGCAAAATGGAAGTAAAGGATAAGAAATCTAAAAAGAAACGTAGACGAAAGAGGAAGAAGTCAAAGGGTGATGATGATGACGATGAGCCAGATGACAAGCTTCTCAAATCAGGAGCTACATTAATGAGGCGTAAAAATATCAGGTACTTTATTATCTCTTTATTTAGTTTAATCACTGATATCAATCTATAAGAATAGCTATTTCTCCTTTCATTTTTCATTATATTTATGTCATACTTAATAATCTAAGAATTAAATTATAAATGAATATTTGAAGGATGGATAAGAGTATTTTAAGGCTTCAAATATATCCACTAAATTTGAGCTTTCTTGATTGGTCTTAAATTATGATTAATGCTAAGAAAAAAAGACATTCTTGGCACTTAAAAATCTATTTGAAAATACAAAGTTCAAGTTTTTTTGTTTTTTTTTAAAGTGAACACATTTCTTTTAGAGCAAGCATTAACATCGAAATTGTTTATATAATTTTACTCCTTGATAGAAGGGATGATCTTTTAATTTAAAAAAATGTTTCTGATCAACATTATCTTTTTGCATATCATTTAATATTTTTTTAATGTTCATTGTGTAGACAATATTTAAAAGATGCTTAACTTCTTCCCAACAAACAAATAGGATTAAAATACAAGTAATCCTGTTGTTGGACATTTTGATTCACATTTTGAAGTTTACATATTTCGTTATAATTCAGATCTATTTTGAAAGAAAAAGATTTGGACAAAGACATGCTTTCAGCTCAAAATGAAGAGCTTGAGCGTCAAAAACGTTTAATGGAACTTAAGAAGTCATTGCTTCGGGAAAATGCAGCAGCTGGGGCTGCTGCAGCTGCATCAAAGTTGGCTGCGTCTAAGGCTGCTGCCGCTGCAGCAGCATCATCAGCAAGTACTTCTACATCTACTTCAACCAAAACTGCGACAGCATCAACTGGTACTTCTACTCCAAAGGAAAAAGACTCTCAACTAAAATCACTTCTGCAAGGTTTGATATTTTAAACTTACAGATTTTATTTCTTCAAAGAAGTTTAGTTGGCATAATATGCTGTGGCATTAACTAGTTTTCTAAAATTAATTATATATTTATTTAATGTCTATAGAATCTTATCATTGTAAATATTGTTTCAGTTGCTGAGGAAGAAGCTGAGAAAGAAGCAGAAAGTAAACAGAGAAAAAATTTAGACAAAGAAGTTGTGAAAATCAAGAAAGAAACCAGGGAAACTTCGCCTCCATCAGGTTTGTTAGTTTTCCTTGTAACAGTAGTTACTTTTCTATCGTTAACTACCTGCAATGCTGTAAATACAGATTCTTAGTGGTGTTACTGATATTAGTGCATTAGAGGTGTAACATGCAAAGTATATAATCCAGTTATTCTATAGAGTACCAGATGAATCCAGTCAAAGAGTTTAATACATAAGACATTCATATTCCCAGGGCAAATAATACAGTATAGTAACAAAGAAAGGCATCCTTATACATAAAACTGATGTGGTATAGATAAAAACAAGTTTTAATAATTTTTCAAAATATTTACTGCAGAATTTGATTGAGAATTTCTTGCTTATCTAAATATATTTTTTTTGTAAATCCTTTTCTGTTTATATTATTTTTGCTAAACTTTTATTTAAGAAATTCTTTCTTCAGATCTAGCTGATTTTTTCAGCTGATTTGAATGAGATTTACTTGTGTATGTGAATGTCCTGTCATGAGTATTTAAGGAATTATTGCCTTAATCTCAACAACCTTTGAGGGAAAACCTTAAACAGGAATTTTTAGGCACATCTTGCTCTCATTTTACATGCCTTTACTCTTGGCATAAGTAGCAAAATTGATCTATTCTTTGCATGCAAACGGTAGTGGAATGATGTAAAAAGACTTACTTGAATAACAGACAATATTTAGTATTATCATACCTAGTTACTTTTGCTGAGATAATCACAGATGGTGTCCATGTTGTAGTTGTCTCATTAATCATCTATTTAAACTATTTCTACTATGGGCTTCAAAGAAAAATATTTTCTTTTCCATAAATGATCAATATTTTTAGCTGAATCCATCTTTTCAGCCAGTTTCACATTACATCACACAAAAGATGGCTTAACAATCACCAGCCCAAGACTTAAAAATTCAATATATGTTAACATTTCTCTCAAGAGCTCATTACTCTCATAGTTTCCATGTTTCAAGGACTTGGATTCACAGAGGAATGGGTTAATATTCAATTGGACTTGTTGTTTAAAAAGTGACACACTTTATTTAATAATTTGACTCTCTGATCAGGTTCATTTAATTTGTTTGTGTCATTTCAAAAATTAAGGTAAGGACTTTCAATCAAATGTTTTTATCCACTGTTAATGCTTTTTTTAAAATCACTTGACATTTAACCTACCAACTTTAAAAACCAGGTGGTGGATAAAGTTAACTTTGCTAAAACTGGAAAAAAAAGTTATTATATCACTGGAGAGTTATGAAGCTATCACTTGAATACAGTAATAATACTTGAGCTGGTAATGCTATTATTTCTACAGCTCTGCACTTTATGTTTTAAAAAATAACCGAAAATTTATAAAAGAAGAAACGTTAGACTGAACATTTCTCCTGACAGAATTTCAAGTTGTCAAGTTATGGATTTGTTTAAGCAATCCAAATGGAAACAAGAAAATTATACTTTCCTAATAGTATATTTCAAAATATTTTGAATTGAAAAGGCTGAAGAGGTGGCAGACTATGTAATTGACATCTTTATGCTAGTTGGTATACCCACTTTCTTGCACTATACAATAAATTGGAATTGTCCAATCAAATTGTTTTTAGCCTAAAAGATTATTGGCCTCAGTTTGTGACTTTGGGACTTTGCTTTATTCATTCCCGAAAGGGATTAGGTGACTCTATTTTTGAAGTCATCATAGATGCTGAGGAAGATGTTAGTATTTAGGTAGGAAAAAAAGTTTTAATGCAATCAATATAAACAGAAGACATTCTGATTTCAAAAAAAAAGAAGAGAAGAAGAAAAAAATGTTTTCAGATCAGCAGCAACAAAATTAACTGGCAAGACAAGGGTTTGTGGAGACTATGTGTAGCACAAGGGTTGAATTGGACTTGTGTTCAATTAAAATTTACTGGCAAGACAAGGGTTTGTGGAGACTATGTGTAGCACAAGGGTTGAATTGGACTTGTGTTCAATTAAAATTTACTGGCAAGACAAGGGTTTGTGGAGACTATGTGTAGCACAAGGGTTGAATTGGACTTGTGTTCAATTAAAATTTACTGGCAAGACAAGGGTTTGTTGAGACAATGTGTAGCACAAGGGTTGAGTTGGACTTGTGTTCAATTAAAATTTACTGGCAAGACAAGGGTTTGTGGAGACTATGTGTAGCACAAGGGTTGAATTGGACTTGTCTTCAATTAAAATTTACTGGCAAGACAAGGGTTTGTGGAGACTATGTGTAGCACAAGGGTTGAATTGGACTTGTGTTCAATTAAAATTTACTGGCAAGACAAGGGTTTGTGGAGACTATGTGTAGCACAAGGGTTGAATTGGACTTGTGTTCAATTAAAATTTACTGGCAAGACAAGGGTTTGTGGGGACTATGTGTAGCACAAGGGTTGAATTGGACTTGTGTTCAATTTAAATTTACTCTGCATGTCAATATGTTTTCAATAATTATAAATAAAAAAACTAGAAAACCTCTAATAGTAATAGGGGACCGTCCATAAAGTATGTCACTCTATTTTTGACCATTTTTAACTCCCCCTCCCGCCTGTCACAAACTGTCACAAATCTAGGACCCCTCCCCCCCTGAATTACTTCACACTTTCAAACAAAAATTGTTTTTTTATTAACAAAATAATTAAAATTTGATATAAAACACCATGTCACACATGGCCGGACACCCCTCCCCTTGTCACAAACTGTCACACTTTCTGACACCCCCCCTCCCCTCTGGAGCGTGACGTACTTTATGGACGGCCCCTAGGGCCTTAAATTTTGTGATGCTACTTACATTAATATAAAAGTTAAAATTGTGTGTGTGTTGATGTATTCTTTTCCTATGTCCACATATACAATCAATATACTTTAAGAAGTTACTAGTAGTATAAGATACAACGGCCTTTTAACAGTTGGGCTGGAGATTATAAAGAGGGCATTGTAACATTGACTTATTCACATTTTTAAAAACTATTTGTTTATTTTCTGTTAGATGTCATCACTTTAAGCAGCGACTCGGACGATACCGATGATTATGATGATGAAGATTCTGATGAGGTTGTTATGGTGCCCAGTGATGAAGAGGAGGATGATGAAGGCCCTGAGGATGTCAACAATGGAGGAGCACATATAGATGATACACTTAACCTGCCTGACCCTGATGGGAGGGTAAAGGTCAATGTGGGCCATCCACCTGATGACCCAGACATTTACCTTGCTCCTCAAATTGCCCAGGCAATCAAACCTCACCAGGTATAAACATTAAGTCTTACATATGTTTAATAGTATTTATTACAAAATACCTTATTTCACCACTGCCCAACATTTTTTCCACCTAATATTTAATTTTATTTCCTTCATAATTTAACAGATCGGTGGTGTTCGTTTCCTGTATGACAACATGGTAGAATCATTGGAAAGGTTCAGAACAACACCAGGATTTGGGTGTATTCTGGCTCACAGCATGGGTCTGGGGAAGACTATACAGGTTGACTATTTAACTTTCTCTATTTTTAGCTTTTTAATGGTTCTTTATACTTCTTAAAATATATATTATTAAGTTATTGTGAAACTTATTATTAATACATTAGTAGTAAATTGTCTCTTAATTGGAATAATTCCTTTTTATTATTATTAATTTCAACTAATGCCATCGAATTACTTCATTTTCCCACAGCTGATTTCATTTATTGATATATTTATACGCTGTACTGGAGGCAAACTAGTCCTGTGCATAGTGCCCATTAACACACTCCAGAACTGGCTGGCTGAGTTCAACTATTGGCTGCCACCAAAGGAGAAACTTCACCCGGATGACCATCTCACTCAAAGCAGAACATTTCCCATTCATATCATTAATGATGGCATGAAAACCACTGCTGCAAGGGCTGCGGTTATAGGTCAGTCCTATACATAGCTTCTATCAATGGGTTTTACAAAAAGCGTTTCACCTTCTTTTTTTTTAGAATATATATTTTGAATATATCATTTTTATTACTTTTATGAAACTGTAATTATTTTTAGCATATAAACTTATTTGTGTTGATTTCTAATCTAGGAAAATGGAAAGAGCATGGTGGAGTTTTGCTTATGGGTTATGAAATGTTTCGCCTGCTGTCCTCCAAGAAAGTGGCTCCCACCAAGGCCAAGAGCAGGTCCAAGAAACCTGCCCAACCTGAAGTCATTGATGTTGAAGAGGAGGATAAAAATAAAAGTCTTATGATAGGTCAGATTTATTAAAATTAGAAAATCTGGGAGAAAATCATTAAAAAAAATTTTTCATGTTAACAGAAAAGAATACTTTTTACTTACAAATTGAATTTTAATTGCAAGTATAAGACCAATCAATGGGCACATCCCAAAGCAGAGCTGAATGAGATAATTAAAAACCTGCAAAGTGCAATTGTTTTTAGTTGACATTGTCTAATGATAACTTTAATGCTTGCTCTGGGCTCTCTAACCAGCCTGAATGTTGATTATTGAAACAAACAACAGTAACTTTACTTTTGTAATTCTTTTAATGCAATAGCTTTGAAGAAATTAATTTGAACTTCATTTTTTTTTAACCATATACTTATTGTAGTTTCATCTGTCTAAAATTGGCACTGTATTAATGATGTATTCCACAGACATGCATGGTGTGTTAGTTGATCCTGGTCCAGACCTGGTTGTGTGTGATGAAGGTCATCGTATTAAAAATAGCAGTGCTGCTATCTCTCAAGCTCTAAAAGCAATTAAAACTAGGTATTTATCAACACTTTTTTATGCTACATCTCATTGTTATATGTGTGTGTTTAAAGAGAGCCAAATTTTGGTAACAAGGATAAACTGTACAAAATCATAGCAAAACGCAAAAGTGCTTATTTATCTACCAAATAATAATTCACTATTTAAGTACAATACAAAAACTTGAATCTGTTTCAGGCGGAGAGTTGTACTGACTGGTTATCCTTTGCAAAACAACTTAATGGAATATTGGTGTATGGTGGACTTTGTCAGGCCAAATTTTCTTGGTACAAAGACAGAGTTCAGTAACATGTTTGAACGGCCTATTATGAATGGCCAGTGTATGGATAGTACAACATCTGACAAGAAAATCATGAGGCATCGGTCATATGTCTTACACAATCTGCTTGAGGGTTTTGTGCAAAGGTGTGTATGGGTCTATGTTCTTAAGTTCAGATCAATTTTTCCCTCTTTGAAAAAATGAAAAAAAATTAAGAAATAGAAGGTAAAAATGCTTTTAAAAGATAGTTTCAGTAACAAAGGAGCCAGAATTATCTGCAGATAAAGAAGAAATCATTTTAAAACTACATATCTATATTTTTACATAATACGAATAATGTTTCTTACCCTTTAAAAATATTACATTTTCTTTTAAGCATGCATCAAATAGTCTATATTTTTAATACAATAATCTTAAACACCTTAAATATTATTTGATAATTCAGGACAACCCCCCCCCCTTCTGTGTTACTTCGTCTTGCATCCTCTAAACATAGTAGTATTTTAATTTTTAAGTACGATTATCACTCAATATTTGAATTTCAAAGATGCTTCTAAAACTTAGTAAATTAACTATTGACTCCTTGCATTAAGGAATATTCAAATAATAATATTTTTACATTGCTCTAAAGCTAATGTCTCCTCTAGTTTCAAAGCTAATGTCACTCTGTGTTTATAATCCCTTTTCCTTGCCTCCTCAAAATGCCACTTAACAACCCCAAGGATGCAGGGCTCATTAATTTGGGAAAACATATAACAAGAGTGTCTAAATTGTGTGATAAGTTTAACAATCTACCCTGTCATCTTAACAATTTCTTAAAGGCTCTATTTTGAACAAATTTTGATTACCTGGAACTAAAAAGTAACAGCTATTTTGATGAGAAAAATGTTGTAACTTAAATTCAGATATTCTCTACGAATGTTGATTTAAATCTATGGTTAATTTTGTTCATACAGACGTGGTCATACTGTTCTGCAATTGAGCTTGCCTCCCAAAACTGAACATGTTTTCCTTGTTCGTTTGAGTGGTTTTCAACGAAAGATATATGTTGAATTTATGAATGCAATATCAGAGTCTGGACTCTGTTCATGGGCAAACAATAACCCACTGAAAGCATTTGCCGTCTGTTGTAAAGTAAGTCACGAACTTAAATATTTTCATATGGAAGGGTTTATTTAATAAATTTTACACACCATTGTTGACAATGTCGTATTTTTTTATTTATTGCTGGCATTTATAGATCAGGAAAAAAATAATATTAAATTTTGGTGGTTTAATCAAAATTGTTTGTGTTTTCTAAATAATTATAACATCTTTTTTTTATTTTTTTATTTCAGATCTGGAACCATCCTGACATACTCCATGATGTTTTAACTCAGCATATAGCTGACAAAGATAATGACCTAGACATTGACACAGGTGAAGGAGGAACTAGTAAGAAGAAGAAAAACATCTCTAAATCTGCATCTACAGCATCATTAGCATCTACTACGGACTCAACTTCTGCATCCCTCACCCCCTCAGCATCAACAACATCACTAGTGTCCATGGCTTCAGAATCTGCTTCTGATAAAAATCCTATTACGTATGATTGGGTAAGATCTCTTTGATATTTTTAAATATATGTGTCTTGAGCATTATATACCCGTATGAGACATTTGTTTTTTTACATAACAAAATGAAATTAAATCAGTAACATAGTGAACTAAAACATAGTTGCCTCTTTGAAAGGAAGGAATTTTTAAATATGCCTGCCTATAAATTTACCTCATTTGTAATATCCCTTGTTTTAAAATCAATTACACTTATGTTTCCATTTTTAGTTTTAATTTGTTTTAATACTTAAATTTTTTATCAAAACTTGATTCGACCATAAAGAAAAAAAGTTAGTTCTTGGTAGGGGTCTACAGATATATCGGCACCGATATCAGGATATCGGTATCGGTAGCTTGTAAAGGTCCCGATATTGACGTCACCGATATTTCATAATAAGTGATATTTTGACAAAAAAACAAACAAAAAAACAACTACTATCATTTAGATTTACATTATCCCGACAAATTAATATATAGATCCCGATACCGGTATTGAAATAGCCAAAAGAGTCCTAGTATTAATATCTACAGCCACGATACAGTGTGCCATGTGCTATGATATTTTTTAGGCATCAGCCGATTTTCGTATGCTCGGAAATACTGTGTAAATAGTGCCGATGCCAAGTATACCGTAATTGCTCTAATAAATGGATAACATGTAAACATTATGTTCACGTAATTGCTCTAATAGCAAAGATGCACGCAGAATCGCAGATGTCTAAAACATTTCGTTTCGTATGGAATAACAAAATGTACCGTGTGCAGACTTGTTGTCATGGCACTCATGGGCAACCATTCATCCTTCAACCTCATTTCACTCTATTACTATTGCTTTGTTCTCATTGTTTCATTCAGAAAAGGTGGCCGTGTGCAAAAGCCATTAAACTATTGGTTAGAGTTAATAATTATGAGTCAAAAGTAGGGCTGTTATCGATTAATTTAAATTTAATCGTTAACTTTCGAAAAATTATCGATTAATTAATTGATAATTTCGATTAAAGCCAAAAATAGAAATTTATGACGTCGTTAAACTGAACATTTGTCACGGACATTAAAAATTAAGAATATTTTGAACTAAATTTTATGATAATGTGTTGATACTTGATCTGATGTTTGTGCTGAAGGTGGTACGTGAGCGATGTATTTGATCCTTTAAAAGAGAATTGTTTATGGCAGTGAACACAGTAAACTTTTTCACCATCTTCCACTTTGCCATCCGCAGTTAGCTTAAAAACAAAACTTTTGCTCAACTTTCTAGTTATATGTTTAAATTTAACTGCGCTGATGCTGTCAGCCATTTTTTAGTTGACATCTGCCGGTCCACATAAAGTAATAAAATAAATTATATTACGGGGAGAAATTTGTACGTAAAAAAATATATAAATTATTATTAATAATTAATTATTTATTAATAAACATTTTTTAAAAAATATATATATTTTCTTTAATTTTAATCGATTAAAATAATTTTAATCGATATAAAAAAATTCATGATTAATCGAGAAATTAATCTTTAATCTCCGCAGCCCTAGTCAAAAGTTAAAGTTTCAAAAGGAGTACCTAATTTTGCTTGTACATTTTCATAAAGGACGGTTCGTTTTGTCATGAGTCCTATGTAGGTCATGATCTAGAACTTGTAAACACATCAGAAACTTCGTTTCGAAAAAAAAATAATAAATCGGTAATATCGGCATAACTGGATATCGGTAGAGTGTAGACCCCTAAATTATAAAATATAAATAATTACACATGACGCCATCAAATATGACCGCTGTTTTTTTTTGTCCTAACAAATACTCATATTGGAAAAAATATTGGTAATGTCGGCAAAAATGCATAGCGGTAGACCCCTAAATTACAAAATATAAATAATTACGAGTGATAAATTTAAGAATGACGTCATCAAATATGACCGCTGTTGTTTTTTTTTGTCTTAACAAATACTCATCAGAAAAAAATATCGGTAATATCGGCAAAAATGAATATCGGTAGACCCCTAATATAAAATATAAATAAGTAGGAGTGATAAATTTAAGAATGACGTCATCAAATATGACCGCTGTTTTTTTTTGTCTTAACAAATACTCATCGGAAAAAAATATCGGTAATATCGGCAAAAATGAATATCGGTAGACCCCTAATATAAAATATAAATAAGTAGGAGTGATAAATTTAAGAATGACGTCATCAAATAAGACCGCTGGTTTTTGTCCCAACAAATACTCATATCGGCTTTCATATAGGAAACAAAATATTGGTAATATCAGCAAAAATGAATATCGATAGTCCCCTAATTTGAAAGATAAATAATTACGAGCCATAAATTTAAGAATGACCTCATCAAATATGACCGCTGGTTTTTGTCCTAACAAATACTCATATCGGCACTCGTATCGGCAAAAAAAATATTGGTAATATCGGTATCGGCAATATCGGAAAAAATGCATATCGGTTGACCCCTAGTTCTTCTGTCACATTATTATTAATTATTAATTTAAATAAATGTCTCTCACATATAATTGTATTTCCAACTTTTATACAATATCAGGCTGAACCTTTTATGAAAGACTATGTAGCTGGTCTTCTAGAAAACAGTGGAAAGTTTGTAATCATGAATGCAATTGTAGAAGAATGTTTAGCAGTTGGAGACAAGGTCCTGATATTTAGGTATGCCTTGAGAGTTAACATTTATAAATAACTGATTAGTTTTATTTTTATTAGTGATTTTTTTCAAAAACAAAAGTTATTCTTTTATTTATTTTGTAAAAGACGTGTACATTGCAAAAGAGCAATATTAAGTCTATAAATGGATCTTTATTTATTAAAAAAAAATGCATTATAGCTTTTGTAAATGTATTAGTTGAATCTTGTATTTCTATTTCATCAAGCCAAAGTTTGCTAACTCTAAACAAAATTGAAGAGTTTATGGGAAAACTGAAGGTACCAAGAATGGAGATCAATGAAAACTGGCAGCGCAACAGAACATATTTCCGTATGTCAAAATAGGTTTTAAATATTTGTTTATTCATTTTTAGATAGTCAGCCATTATTAGTTTATTGAAATTACACCTTAAACATCCTTATTGTAATAATTGAGTGTAGTATGTATAAATGTTGAGATGTCTGTAATTGTTCAGAATTTGTCAAACATTATTTGATAGATGGTTTCATGAGATTGTGTTGAGTGAAAGACAGAAATTACATTACCTTGGAAACTCACACTTGTCTTTAAGTGAAGTAATTATGAGTACAGAAATTATTTTAAATTAAAATGTTTGTGCTCTGACATTAATGTCATTAATGTCCTCCGTGTTGGTCACGAATATTGATTGTCATACAATTGGAGTGTATTTCCCATGTACACTGTGAGGCACCTTTGATCATTATACAAGGACACTGTTAAACTACTTATTATGAAATATGTCATAACATTTTTAATATCCACACAATATGGTGAATGAAAAATATAAGAATCTTATAATTTATACTAACAGTACTTTTAAAAAACTGTATTTAACATTCTACTATTAGCTCAAATTCAATGAAATTGTATCATATTTGTCAACAGATGCTAGTGGGTAAATATACTAATTGTGAATTCAAAATATGTCAACAATTTTAATTTAAGATCTGAAGTTGATAAAATATGTTATACAGGACTGGATGGAAGCACTTCAGCTCAAGACAGAGAGAAGTTAATCAACCAGTTTAATGACCCCGAGAGTAACATATGGGTCTTCTTGTTGTCCACAAAGTAAGCAAATTTTTTAGCATCTCCTTGGTATTGCAACTGTTGATAACTTACCATTAACAAGCACATTGAAATTTAAAATAGCTTTGCATTGTTGGCCTAGCATGTCTTTAAGAGTGCTTGTTGTATGATCGTGGTATCATCAATCGCTGTGCATTGTTGGCCTAGCATGTCGATAAGATTGCTTGTGGTATGATCATGGTATCATCAGTTTTTCCCAGCATCACAATATCTACCTGGGTTATATATTTTGTCTGGTACAGTTCAAAAAACATGATTGTCTTATGACACCTACAGCTGAGTAGTTCATTCTGAGCAAGAAATATACAAATTTTAAATGTTTTTGTTGGTGGTGTTTTCAAAAAGACTTCATATTTTGCAGAGCCGGTTGCCTGGGAATTAATCTCATAGCTGCCAACCGTGTCATAGTTGTTGATGCTTCCTGGAACCCCTGTCATGATTGTCAAGCTATATGCCGTGTATATCGCTTTGGTCAGATGAAAAATTCCTATGTGTACAGGCTTATCACAGATAATACACTGGAAAAGAAAATTTACGACAGACAAATAAATAAGCAAGGAATGTCTGGTAAGTTGCGAGTTTAAACATTCCTATTACTCTGATCATTACCGTTTAGTTTGTTTTCTTGCTATGAAATAAAATCACCACATTTAAATCCTAGGGCGTCCCTGAGTCACCCAGCTCCGAATGGGTACCTAACGCTAGTTAGGCGGCTGGTTAATGCGTGGAACCCACAAAGTCATGGCATGTGAACTCTGCATCACTTGCCAACAGATCATCCATCTGTCATGGTCTGTGGATGCAATTATCTTCTGCATAGAAGGAGCGTCTATAGATAAGATAAGAAGATAAATTGAGAACTTGACATTGCTTTTGTTTAAATTGGTAATTTTAAAATAATACCCGGGTGGGTTTCTTTCAGATCGAATTGTTGATGATATGAATCCAGAAAATAAGCTGACACGCAGACAAGTGGAAAATCTGCTGGATTTTGAGGTATGAGACTAATCAAATCATTTTTATAGAGTAAAAGGAGTAAAAATTCTATAAGTTTTACAGCTAAAATTTTAAATCACATCTTAACATTATTTAATAGACAACTTTAACCAGTAAGAACTAAAAACTAATCTAATTTATTTCTTAAAGTACTTTTTCATTTAATAGCAATTTAAAAGTAATGTAATTATCACTTAAATATTTCATTCATTAATGGCAGTTTTGGTTCAAGTCTCAAATTTGTATTTATAAAAATCCAGGATCAAGAGTTTCCAATGATTGATTTCTCAACCGCTGATGGAAAGTATGGCCATGACCAGGTTATGGTCAGTGTGTTGAAAACTCATGGACAGTGGCTAACTAAGGTAATTGTCAAGCCTTTAAATCCTTTACTGTAATTAATCCAATGCGAAAGCAAATACTGAATTAATCTCAAAATCTTCCCAAATTTTTTTATTTTTTTTTAATGTAATTTTTAAAAAACATACAAGAGTTCTAAGGTTATAGTATGACATTCTTCATGGTGAATTTTTAATTAATAATTCAATTTTTTAACTCCTTGATTTTGCAATGTGAAGTCAATCTTATTAATTCATAACTTTGATAAAATTGTTGTCTACATTTATCTATTTGACTTTTCTTGTTTTAAATGTAGCAACCTTTTACCCACGAGTCCTTGTTGATTGACCGTAAAGAGCTACGACTTTCAAAAAGAGAGAAAAGATTGGCCAAGGAAGGTTATGCCAGGGACAAAAGGATGAATGTAACATATACACGTCCTTCTTACGCTGCTTACTACCCACAGCCTGGTGGGCTACCCAGCCGACTTCCTCTCAATAGTAGATACAAGTGAGTTTTTAGTTTCTTTCTGTGCAAGGAAGTTATAGTGATTAATGGGACTTTTCTTAAATGACTGGATTATTATTAACCCTTTACTGGGAAGATATTTTTTTATTTTCCTGTTTTTTTTTCAGGATATTTTTCACATCTATGGTTGCGTTAGTAAATAATTAATATCTTTGATGTTAGTGAACATATTTAGATTAAATTAAAAGTAAAATAAAGAGAATTCAATCTAGATGCATTATATTTTACTTTAGGCATCTTAAGTTTATCCAAAAATAAACACAAATATTTAAAAATTTAATGTTTGTGATTTTCTGTCGTATGTGCTATGAACGCACAATTTAACTATCACCACATAATCGCATTTTTTTTCTTCCCAGTTGGAAAGATAAAAATTAAAAATGCTATGAATGCCTCAATATCACTTTACTATTCCATCACAACCACTTTCAAAAAAAAAGTAAAGTAAAAAATATGAACAAATGCAATCAGTGTTGAAACTTTTTGAAACTAGCTTTAATTATCCAAGATTCAAATAAGCAGGATATAGGCAAAGTCTCATGAGATTTTGAATAATGAAAATGAAAGTAGCGTGTCGTTATGGCAGCTGTCAGCTGTTTTGTCCAAATAATGTAACAGGTGCTTTTAGCAGCTGTGGCCTGTAAAGGTTTAAGGCAATAACTATTAAAAAATTACCCTTTTATGGTCAAGAGATTTTATTACTTTAGAGTTGTGTACTGCTTTTATTTCAACTGAATTCAGTTATATATGCCTTATTATACCTCACATCTTGTTGTAAATGGGACATGTTTGTTTTTTGTTTTTTAAAGTATTTTTTAAAACTAAATAATTTCATTTTTCTAACTCAGTTATGCTGCATTCCGTCGTGGGCCTATTGTACGTCCAATAGCAAGTGTTCGTCCTATGATAGCTGCTAACGTTCAAAATGGGGGAGAGAAGATAAAACAGTTTGGAGGCCAACCTTTGAGACCTGGCGTCACAATTCATCAAGTCATCACTACTACTGGTTAGCAAAGTTTTTTTGTTTTTTTTATGCTGATATTTTTACATTTTATGACCAAAGTAAATCAACTTCTAGTTTCTACTATAAATTAAAGAAAGAGCTTGTTCACTACATATTCATAAGTTATAATTTTAACTTAAGAACGAATAATAATTAAATCCAAACTTACATACACTAAAGTTAAGTGCCATTAATGCACTACAGTGAGGTCCCTGTTTCTGATTTAATAATAAAATGTGCTCCTTTAGTAATTCTTTCCTCACTTGATTCTTACAGTTGTGTAATCTCTGTTATGTATTTTTTACATTTTAAAACTTTCATATCATTCATAGCTTTCTTTTTTTTCTTCTCAAATCAATTAGCTACAATGGAATCAAATTAAACATTGTATTTATTTCCCTCAGAAATTGTATTACCTGGTACAAACACTGGGACCCAAGCTGGTGCTTCACTCACTAACAAAATTGGAGCAGGAGAAAAAATACTTGTCATTAAAACTCCTAAAGGGGTTTACATCAGAACAAATGATGGGAAAATGTTTGCTGTTAGATCAAAAACTGGAGCAGGCCTGACAGATATTGGGGGGACCTCAGGAACAACAACCACAACTGCAACAACTACATTTACATCAGCAGGTGGAAATCAAGGTATAGATGTCCATTTACAATTAATAAGTATATTCCTCTGAGTTAGTTTACTTTGAGATTAAAAATTTGTATATTTCAGTGTTGAGCAGTCAATTATTTATGATTTCAAAAAATTTATTTGTGATCCCATAATCAATATGTTTGAACATTTTAAGTAAATTGTAATGAATCACACACATTAGTGTTAATTTAAACTTAATAAGTATATGCTATCACTTATAGTGTTATCATTGATGAAAACAAAAATTTGAAAAGTAGACAAAAATGTAATAAATAAAGATTAATAAGTTGTTATGGCTGGCTCAGGTCAGTGATTACTTTGGTATTTATCAGAAGCCAAAAATCTTCTTGATTTCAGTGTTCATCACCCCAAGTATCAACGTTGGCCCAGGCAAGAAGCCACCAATTATCATTGTAAGCAACAAGAAGGGAATGCCCATTACCATGACAAGGGGTGGCAGCATTATTAGAACACTCCCCTATGGAAGTTCAACGCTACTCAACTCATTGAAACCCTCCATTCTGAAAACAGGTAAGGCAGAAGAAAGTGTATAGAAATAATTCTGACACTGGTTACTGCAACATAACTTAAATGTAAAAATAGACATCAAATAAGATTTTATAATCTGAAATCAATTATAAGGAAGTCAGTACCTTCCAAAAGAAAAAAAAGTGTTCCGTCTTTTACAGGCATTGCTAAATCTTCTGATGGAACATCATTAACCACTGCTACTTCTATTAAATCATCAGATGCATCCACTTCCTCTGGAGAGAAAATAACCTCCCTTGCTGACCTCATAGCCAGCGATGACGAGGACAGCAAGGACAAAGAAAGTGGTGGCAAACTAATGAGTGATGGCTCCACTCAGGCTGAAACAACCCCTCCTAAAAGACCTGTCATTGTCCTACCTTCTCTGGCCGTGAGGACGCCTCGTCCTCCATCAGCCATTCAGTCATCCACCATAGCGACAACATCCCCAGGGGGAGGCACCGTTGTCATCATGCCAACCAAGCCAGTCATTTCGATGGGGACAAAGAGAGTAGCCAAAAACCCTCGTCCCAGAAAGCCTGCCAAGGGCAAGGGCATCACTACAACTGCTAACTCCTCTACGGGGACCAGCCTGACGGAAATTAGGGTTGGTCCGGCAACAAAGAAAGGTGTTAGTCTGCTGACCAATATTAATGTTGGCGCCACAACCAGCACGTCCTCACAGAATGCTGCTGGAAGCATCACTTCTACTTCATCAACATCTACTGGCCGTGACTCTCCTTTAAGTAAGTTTTTAGAGATAGATTTTTTTAAAAAATTAACTGTCTTTTTAAAATTTATATATAGGAAAACATTGGGTTACTCATGGCGTTTGTGGCAATTCCTTGTCGGCCTGAAATCTGGGTTAGGGTTTCAACTTTCAAATCCTTTGGGAAATAAATGATTTTAGAGGCAGTCGTAAGCTAGATTATTCTCAACTGTTGTGTGTGAAAGTAATTACAACATTTTTTTAATAGGGAATATCTTGGTTAATTCTTATCTTTAGTTAAAAGTTATGTTGAATGTTTGTATTAGGACTTTATGGCCCTCATCCACACAAACACTGATTTACTTTGTTTTCAAGTGAGTTTATCCAGTATTGCCATCTTGTATCCACAGGTAAAACTGTGACACAAGTCCAGATACCTGCAACCAGTTCTGGACCTGTGGCTACAAACTCTCAAACAAACGACACAACAGGAAAAGGCCAACAGCTGCCACAACAGCAGCAGACGGCCTTCCCTGACCTAAATAGCATGTGGCAAAGCAACTTTGGATCAGGGCCTCCTAGTTCTTCACATCCACCCCAGGGTGGAGCTCACACACCCCAGGGTGGGGCACACACACCCCAGGGTGGAGCTCACACACCCCAGGGTGGGGCTCTCACACCCCAGGGTGGGGCTCTCACACCCCAGGGTGGGGCACACGCACCCCAGGTTGGAGCTCACACACCACAAGGAGGGTCGCAGGCTGCATCCTCAACACCATCTGGAATGGGTACAAACATCAGCAACAGTAGCAGCTACAGCGGTGGCATGATGATGTCCAACCCTAGCCAGAGCGGGATGAGCTCTGTGCAGGACAACAGCACAGACGACAGCAGCTCAAGTCAGAGCATGATGACTGGGGGCAGCCACTCTCAGAATCAGATAGGGGGCTTTGGGAACCAGCACAGTTCTGGAAACCAAGGGTATAACAATATGAGCAACCCCTACATCCAAGGAAGTATGGGTCCCTATGGTATGGGCCACTCACAAATGATAGGCCAGGGTCTAGGACCCCCCATGCAGAGTCACATACCACCATACATGTCCGGCATGCACTCTGGATTCATGCCCTCACCTCCAGGTTCGTTCAGTCAAAGTTTGCCACCTCCTCCAGACCAAATGCAGAGCCAGCAGCACCAAGGAGGAAGCAACATGATGTATGGATCTATAGGAAATCCATCTCAGTTTGGCTCATCATCTTATGGCCAAAATCAGCAAAACCCTCCACCATTTGGAAGCACAGCAAGCGGAAACAGTTTCCATAGTCCAACTAACAGTTCATTTGGATTTAATTCTGATATGGGTGGCATGAACTACGGAGCCCCAACCACTTCGTCTTCATTCATGCCCAACCCCCAGGGAGATCAAGGCTACCCACAGTCTCAGACAAACATGCCCTCAACCTACCACCACCCCACCAGTCCTCCTTACGGCAGGGAAACTTCTGGGGACAACTTCTCATCTCAAAGCCAGCCTCAGCAGAACCCCATGTCCTCGACGTCATCCTCTCAGAACCCATCAAGTTTTCAAGATCCAGGTCTAAGCAGAAATGCCAGGGATGACAGCCCATTTTCTCTCACTTTATTAGGATCTGACTCAAGCACCTCAACTGCCAGTAAATCAAACAGCAAGCCATCCCAGCGGACCAAGTCTACCTCAAAGAAAAGTAAAAGCACTGCTGCAGCCCCACGAACAAACAGCCCAAGCGTCCCCAAGCCTCCAGCCAACAGCAATAAACCACGTGGCAGTAACAAGCCACCGTCCCCTGCGCCCAGTCCCCGCCACACAACTCACACTCCAGACACCAGTAAAAGTTTCATGGACATTTCCAACAGCCGGCCCAATAACAATACTCACAGCAACAGCAGCACCGCCAACTCACAGAGCTACGCTGGTGGTGGCGGCCCAGATGTTGACAGTTTGAGCAGTAGCCTCAACTTCCCCAACTACGAATCTGGCCCGGGATTAAGCAGTGGATTCGGCAGTTACTGTGGTCCAAACATGTCATCTGGTTTGTTGGGCCACTCCCTGGGCAGTGACATCGGCATGGGAGGAAGTGCATTCAGGGCCCACCAGAGCCCTGCAAACCCCCAACCATTCAGGCTTGACGGTGCTGGGGGAATCAGTGGAATGGGTAACACTGGCCTCAACTACAACAGTGGCATGAGTGCATTCAGCAGCCCCAGTGGGCTGGGGGCCGCTGGTGGATATGGCAACCCATCCACGTTCGGGGGATTCGGTACAGGTTACAGTGGGAGCTCCTCATTACCATTCTCATCATCGCCCATTATGCCACCTCCACCCCAGAGTATGATGGGATACTCCCAACCACCGCTCGGTTACCCAAGTATGTCTCCGTTGATGATGGGGGGCCCAGCACCCCCAGCTCCAGCATCTATGGGCGGGTCTATGTGGCCCATAATGCCATCATCTATGATGGGGGGTAGCTATGGTTATCCACCCCACCCTTCAAGTATGGGATTCCCTGGTGGTCTTGACAGCCAAGGATTTGGACACCTGGGGCCAGGGCCCAACAATTAATTGTTTTAAAAAGTTATGAAGCTTGACTTTGTTCTTGACCAATCAACTCGATTTGACATTGTTAAAGAGAAAGCTAACCTGACAGGCTACATTACTAGACTGTATCAATGGTCCTGAGTCCTAAACAAGGAAATCAATATTCAAATCAAAAACCTGTTACTTGAAGAGGGGGAAAAAAACTGCTACGGTTTGCAGTTAGTGTTGCCATCCTGAGAACTTCATTGTTCTCTTCAAACAGCTTCTTCTGTGTGGAACAACCAAGGATATGAAGTATCTTTGTGGTTAAAATTTGTTGTTGAGGATTCTCATGATCTGTTCACCACAGTGTAGTGCCGGAGACTCCTCCGCACATGGAAGCTGGCCTTCTCCAATGAGAAGAGTAAGCCATTGTTACGTGTTAGACCATTGTTGGATGTGATTCTCCACTGACCACCTGGGTATATAAATGACTGCTGAAATCCTTCAGCTCCACCTCAACACTAACAATGTCACTGTGTTGTGAATTTTAAGCATGTTACAGAGGAAAATAATTTTCAGTGCATATAGTAAGTACTATCAAAATGTTAATAGTGGTTTTCTTTTCAAAAATGATGTGAGGAATAATTTAAATGCTTTTTTTTCCATCAAACCTTATCATTTCTCATATTAAATAGTAAATACCTTAGGCTATCCTTCCAAATTACTGCTCATGCCTGATTGTAAGCTATCGGTTCAATTTTGATATCTTTTTTTTAAAAAATGTTTTTTTTAAAAGCTAGAAACCTTTTTCATATATTGCATCATCCTGGTTGTAGGCCCAATCTTACACTAGGATATAACATAGTGGCTTAGTCATGGAACAATACAATATGATTTTCTTCTAGTTTTCTTTAACTGAACCATATTTTAAACACATCATTTTCATTTTAAAAATTTACTACAGTCACTACAGTCAGACCTCTCAAAGTCGAACTTCCCTAAGTCGAAAACCTCCCTATATCGAATTAATTGTTAGGTCCCGGCCAAATTCTGCAGCTTTTACGCCATTTTCCCTAACTCAAACTACGTAAGCCAATATTTTTTTCTAGTCCCTTTGAGTTCGACTTAGAGAGGTCCGATTGTATATGAATTATATCATTTTTTCTATTAAAATTATTTCTCAAATGCTATTTTAGTTTACTTTTTGAATGACTTATGGGCTTCTAATAAATTTTACAAATTGCAAATAATTTTATTGTGCATATCATCTTCATGCCAACAGTTTTGAGTCAAGTTTTGTAAAAAGAAAAAAAAAGAAAAATAAGATCTTTTTAGTATAGCATTGAAAGCTTACAAATTAAGCAATCATAGTTTGTTTTTTTTAAATCAGCTTCCATCTAGCTTTAGAATTTAGTCTTCACTAAATATTTTTCTTAGGCTTCTTGGATATGCTATAAAGTGCTATGAAAAATAAATTGACATTTGTTTTTACAGAAATAAACAAAAAGTATTTTTGAAGACACTGCCCAATAATTTGTTTATACTAAACTTAACCTTCGCAACTAAATTTTTGTATTAAACATTTATCTTCATGAGTTTTATTTATTGGATATTTGTATGGGAGATAATTTTGTAAAACACAGTCACTTGCCTTTAACTTCATCCATTTTAGTTGTTTCCTCAAAAATGTTTGTTTCTGTTAACCAGATTACTACTAGTTGAATAGGGTTATATTAATTATAGAAAAGTCAATAATCAATTTGATTTGTTTCTCAATTCATGGTGTTGTCATCAAATCCATGTTTACTAGCCAAACCATGACAACAAAAATCTTCATGAAAGTGGTAATTCAATGCATCCACCCATTTGAACAATGTTATATTATACATGAATGAATCCCGTAGCTTTAAAACATTTTTTAGACTCTGTCAGTTTATGTTTGAGATTTATACCTTAGACCAAGTTATGAAATGAATATGACGCTAATTATAGTTCTGAATCTTTGTTTATAATAGACATTTTTATTTATTGTCTACTTAAAAGATTAGCATTTGGTCACTGCTGGCAGGAAAAAGCCAAAAGTAGGGGAATGTAGGTCAGCTAGAGATAACCTTAAAGATATGTGTCATCAAGTAATTCTGATGTAATTTTCACTAACAAATCACTACTGTAGTGAAATCAACGAGTCTCAAAATGAATTTATTTCACAATGCTTTTATTCATCAGGATTTTCATTGCTGATAAGTTTTATTTACTTAAAATTAACTACATGTACATCTATGCCAAAGTTTCCTGCTCTGGCTTGTTTTTTCATTCTGTTCTCTGTCACTTATTCATATTTGTTCCTCTATTTTTTAATAAAATGATCATTTGCTTCAGACAGTCTGCTAACACTTCATCTGTTCTTAATGTACAGTGTTTTAAATAAAAATCTAAAAATTTGTCAGTTTTCAAGAAAAGGTTTTAACAATCATTTTCTTTTTTCAAAGGCCTTTGTGTCCTTCACTTTAAAACTATTTACTGCACAGATTTGGTAGGTTTATTGTTATTTTTAATAAGCACCATTTTTAAACACTTATTTCCATGCCAAAAAATCTAGTCATGATATTTCTTAGGAATTTGTGTACTCATTTTAAACATATTGAATTGACAAATATTTGAAAAGTTATTTGAATTTATGTATTTTAATTTGTCATACAAATTACTAATGTTTCTATTAATTTAAAACCATATTTAGTAATTATTCTCAATATGTAAAATGACAAAGGTTTCTTATTATGAAATAGAAATGTGTTGTTTTTTTAAAATAATATTTTATTGGAATACTCATGCCGTAACAATGTGAAAGAGTATCTACCAGAGGAAAAAGTAAAATTTAATTGCACTTTTTTTTTGACAATCTTCCAAACATGTAAGCAGTGGTAAATTTTAAGGCTCAGGAAAAAACAAAAGATTGCTGTATTTCTCTCTCAGATACTTTTTTGTCCTATTTAATTTTATTATGAACTAGGGCTAATTATTTTGTTTAAACTCCATTTACACAATTTAATGCATTCTCTGTCACTTGGTATTACTAATTTCTGTAAAAAAATTTTATTGAAGTTAAAGATTTTCAAGACAGCGATCATACAGTTAATTACATTTTCTAGTTGTACTGTTATTGAAATAGTAGCTATGTAAAAAACACCCTAAATGGATGCCAACAAAATTGACTCTTAATGTAATGATTTTCTCTTAGGATTCTCTTGCATACTAGTATGAGGAGGTTATTGGTCTGTAGTCATAGAGCTCAAATATCAACCCTGAGCTTTATGATTGATACAAATAGTGTCATAACCATGATATCATGTGAGAATTATAGGGGATTTCAGTTTAGCTTTAAAAAATGTGCTATATATTTTTTTAAATATATATATATATATATTATATATATCTGAAATTGAGTGACAATTTTTGACTTATTTGATTTGAAATATTTGATCTTTTTTTCGTCTTGTTTCATTTGTTAAAAATTTGTTAATATGCAGAATTGAGTTATGTAAAATGAATTATGATATCATGTTTTAAAATTTGTCTATGTATTTATATCAGTTTATTGGATGCAGGCTATCAGTGACTGAACAAATATGTCTGCCAAACAAAAAATCCCACATTTGTAAATGAGCAAAAGTTAAAGTTAGCTTTGGAGGGGCAATGCAGTTTTTATGTTTTGAATTTCTGTAAACATTTCACTGCCACAAGATATGTCTGACATTGTAAATGTTGTCAATAAAAAATAAAATATGAGAATGTAAATACATTTTTCAAGAAAAGGTTTTAACAAAAGACATTTAAAGATATATCCCCTGATTATTATTATTTCTCTTGGGGCAGAGAAAAAATATTGATTTCTTTTTTTAAAAAGAGTTGTCTTCTCAATTACTATAATTTGTTATAATATATGTTAATTAATATGATAATAACAAAGTAATTTAAGGTGGACTATTGCTTAAAAATATTTCGGAATTGGGAAAACAAAAAGAAAACACTTCTTTTTTTTAACTAATGTCCAATCTCTGCTGATCTCATAAATAATTTAATTTTGTGGGGTTGGTGGGTGATTAAGTTTTGAAACCATTACTCCTGCTTATCTCTGGAAAAGTTATATCTTTTTAAAAAATCTTCCTATGTCCTTCCTACTTAAAACAACAAATTCTTGGTTTTAATGGATTATTCTGCATGTAGATAGTACAACTTGGGGATAGTATATTATTTTTCAGCATTTGGTGGTTTGAAGCCATCAATTATGAGATCTCTGTCATCCCTGCTCTATACACTCTCTACTTTTATCCATTCTGTGGTAAATGGGAAGATAACTCTTTTTTCTTCTCTCTCCATACCTTAACTTGGTCCAAGTGGTATTTTCTTAAAATAAATAGATAGAGACCAAATCTAGATTTTAACAATAATAGAATTTTATTTTCTTTCACTAAAGGAGAGTTCAGCTTTCAATATATATTTCCCTTGGTTTAATTCCTATCAGCAAGTAAGATATTTCTTAAATGATTAGATACTGCACTTGAGTTTAACATAGTTGGATGATAATACTTGCTACCAATTGACTGTTGCACTTTTTATTGGAAGGTATTTCATTTGAGATTTATAGTTTATAAATTGTGCAGAGTCATGGATTGCTTGTTGTGTATCATACTGACCAAAAATGCAGCCCTATATATAATATATATAAAACTCTGGCATGTTTATTTACAACTCTTTTTTTATAAATGGTTGAATGTGAACAATTATATTTGCTATATAAAGCATTGTGCTTGAGTTAATGAGTCACAGATATGTTTATGTTTGCTAAACATAAACAGTGACATCATTTGTGTTAGGTGGATTCAACAAGTTGTGAATTAATTTAACATTCTTTAGTTTTAATGGTTTTAGTCCGCCACAGTGACTAAGCATATTTGAAATTTAGGCTTAGGGTGGAAGATTGGGCTAATGGGAGAGAGTGTGTATTAAAACTATTGATATTGTTTATGTAGGCTGGACATATTTTGCTGATGTTCTTATGCAAACAAAGAACTGAGGTAATGAATATATCAGTGTGTCTGCTTATACCAGTTTGTTTAAATAAACAACTCACCCATTATTGGTGTATGCCAACTTGCTGTACAAAATGATTTGTTCATCATAGTTTTTCAATATTTCTTCCTGTGCTTCTTTTAGCCAAGTTTTTAACTGAAAATTTAGACTCAGTAATATAATTGATGGATATGCCCTATAAAAAAAAATCAAGCATAGCTTGCTTGTGTAATAGATAAAATTCATTTATATAAGTGTTTTTAAGGACGCACATTTATTTGATTTGTATATACACTCTTTCACATTTTATATATATAATTCCATTATTGTTTGTGAAATTATGCATCATTGCTTTCATCAATTAGGATTTGTGTTTCCCTAATGGGTGACATTTTTCTGCACATACAAATTTAATTTATTAAATCCTGGGTAACAAAATAGTTTTAGCCTGTCCAACACAATATCTTTGAATGTTCACATTAATTTACATGAAAAAGTCATTTATGATGTCATATAGTGTCATGAAAAATTGTTTATTAGCTGTGTCCACATTTAATGGTAGTAAAATAAATATATAGTCATTGTATTCTTGAACCCTCAGTAACATTTCTGTATCAAGAGATCAATTTTCTTTTTCCCTGTAACAAATCTGCATACATTTCATACAACATTATTGACAGAAGTAGATTTTTGCAGAGTAGCATTTAACGATTTATTTGGTTATTATCTTGTGTGCATTTATAAATGTACCCATCTTAACAGTAACATTTCAAGCTATTCTCATCACACACTAGCTTCATAATAATATGCATTAAATTAAAAAGATTTGAAAAGATCTTAGCCTGTTTAAATGTATTATGAGAAATTCCTGAAAAATCGTGATATTCTTCTTGGTGACCTAATGCAAATGGCATTTAGACATGATAAGAATTGTCATAAATTGTTTGTTCACATCAGCTTAAAGCTTCATTTGTCTTTTTGTATAATAGAGATGGGTTTATTTGTAATGTCAACACAACAGTATGTAAAAAAAAAGGCATGCTATGAGGCACAGTCTGAGGAGAGAAACCTAAGTAAAATTACTCAAGACAAGCAATGTCTTGTCTCATCTTACTTTAATAGAAGTGACCACATTGGCTCAACTGATGTGCCCATGGCACCCTCCCTGACACCACACACAACTAGCTAACTCTAGGACTCTCTCCCATGGCACCCTCCCTGACACCACACACAACTAGCTAACTCTAGGACTCTCTCCCATGGCACCCACCCTGACACCACACACAACTAGCTAACTCTAGGACTCTCTGCACTCTAATTCACTGTGTACTCTTTTCCTTTGTCCTATTGGTATACATACATATATTAGCTTTATTTAAGGAACCATCAGAAGTTATGTAGTCAAACTATTGATGTTTTTTTTTCTGGTCACAATCCTTCTGAAGCATACTTCTAAGTAAGAACTTAGCATTCTGATTATTTTACCTCTCTTTGTGTTCTGAATATCTGTTAGTGGGTAAAGTCCTTTTATTTTCTGTATTCTTTCCAAATTTTTCTCAAATCAACCATCCTTGCTAACTTTACCTATGTTTTTTAGTTAACTTCAATTTCTCTATTTTAGTAGAACCGTATTTATAATTTTTTTTTATTTCTAATCTTTCTGTTAATCTCTTTTTCTAAATTTCATGGAATACTTGTGAATGTCTATATGTATAATTTCCTGTCAATTAAATATCTTATCTACATGTTTAATTTGATTTAGTATTTGAGCTGTTGAAGGCTAATTAAACATTCATTTTGTTAAAATTGCCTTTCATCGGGTCGGGGTTAAGAGTTACAGTCTCAAGTAGTGATGACAGGGAATTGGACTTGAGCTTTTACAATGACATCTCCAAAGTCGCTGCATTTCAAACAGGCCATATCTACTTCTATATAACCTGATAATATGACAAATTAATCGAGGAAGTAAAACTTCATCTACAACATTCATTATAGAGGAATTATTTTATTGGTTGGATTTTCTTGTGATGTGCTTTTAAATTGGTTGTTTTGGGTCAATAATTTTCTTAAACTATATGTATTAATTAATATGGGGCACAGGGAGAAACATTATTCATTGACAGTATGAGCAAATTAGCATTGTATTACAGATTCCCCATGCATATAAATGAAAAATGAGTACCAACAATGGAATTTGTTGGCGTTTACAAATTAAATAAATGGAGCAGTTTATATTATTAATATAACAAAGTAGCTTTAAACACACATTTTTTTGTTGGCATTATGAAATAAAAATGAACTTTGTATTTGTAATCAACATATCTTATTTAATTTTTTGAATATGTATGTGTGCTAAGTTCTTCATGGCCTGTTATTAACTGCAGAATATATTGGCATTCAAATGTAGGTTAATGAGTTAATAAATGGATTAGTAGGTCAGTAGTAATTTGGTCAGTCAGCGAACTCTTTAACTGGCCAGACACTTGCAGCAAGGGGATGTAGTTTCTCATCTTTCCATTTGTGACTGTATTGTTTGATTTATTTTTCAACCAGCTATTTTAGAGTACTTATCATAAGCATCTCTGAATAAGTTGTTGACAAATATGAATGTGTCAGATATTGGATAAATCGTAATCATTTCTGGTAATTCTTTCATGTTATTGTCACATCAGTGTTCCATTCCTGGAGACTGTGGTAGTCTTAAACCCATTTGAGATTATTAGTTAAATACATGAGGTCATATTGTTTTTAAATACTATTTTACAATTATAATATGTCTCACTTGAACACACACTAAATTGGAACATGTGCAGTTGAATCACTAACACACACACACAAATGGAATGTGTGCAGTTGAATTACTGTGCTGATGATTACTGCTTTCAAGCAGTGGCTGCTGCAATGGATTGTTGGTCTGGATCTGATGATTGGTGCAAATATTTCTGAGTCTGATGCAATTACTTTCTGTGGGGGTTTTTTTTGGTTTGTTTTTTTATTCTTCTTTGACAATAGAAAGCCTGTCTCCCAAAGATAATATTTATATTTTGCGTGGTATCAATAAATTATGAACTCCTATCAATAAATTATGAACTCCGCTTAAGGCTTAGCAAGTTTTTGCCTCAAGATTTCTCATAAATTTAATACAGTTCACTGTCTCATTACAAAAATACCATGTCCTCTTAAACATGTTTTTTTTTCAATTAGTTTTTAAAAAATTCCCTTATAAAGATTTTAAATATTAGTTGAATTTCTTAACATTTGCCATTCCACAAATGGTTTATTTTGGAGTTAAACAAAAAATGTTCCCGTTAAAAGAATAACTGAAGTTATAAAGTTGTAACAGAAGAGTAATGTGTGGATGTGGCCAATGTGTGAAACGTTTTATTTTTAAATAATAATTTTTAAGTAATAAGAGACATAAATTCAGTAAACATAAATATTAAAAAATTCTTTATTAATTTTATTACTACTGAAATTTACTAAGAATGATTGTTACAAGGTGCTTGAATGCACATATAAGTAACAAATTGTCTACTACTTTACCCACTACTTTACCCTTATATACAAATTGATCTTATATACCTTATTTCATTTATTTAAATGTGACATATTGTTTAATTCAATCTATTTTAAATTAAACTTTAAACAACCATGTTCAGTCAGTAATCAAGTTTTTTTTTAATAACAGTATTCAGTACTTGAAATGAATGTATTTTTATCTCCATATAAATCAACTGTAAATAGATCATAACCATAATTAATTATTCTGTATATAGCCATCATATTATCTCTAGCTAATCATTTGACCTTGCTACATATAGAATTATATTCTTGCATTCTTTCTTAACTTGTAATGATACAACCTATGAACATGAGGTAAACAATGGTCATTTTAACAATATTTTTATGATTATTCAAGCCATTGGAAATAATTATTTTGTCTTAAAACCATGTGTATGTGTTTGTTTTGTTGTTTGTTTTTTTTTCTTGTTTTTTTTTAAACCATTTTAGAATTGTCAGGTTTATTTATGTCAATTTTTTTTTAAATTCTTATTATCCTGAGACAGAATCTTCCATAACTCTTGAGTGTTGTAATGGCTGTTGTACCATTCTTAATGTTTGAACATACTGTATTTAATGTGGATTGATGTGACCCCAATAAATATGTTCTTGTTAGTACAACACATTTTGACTTGAATTGATGATCAATAATATTGATTTGTGTGCTTCTCAAATATTAGTCAAACAAGTATTAGCCAAACAAGTATTAGTCCAACAAGTATTAGTCTAGGGTTGTTAGTTATAAAAGAAAATTCCCTTTATAATGTAGCTCACTTTGTTTAAAGTATGATCTATAACTGGTTGTAAATAAGTCTAAATAATGAAGGGGAAATATGGAGAGAGTGAGTATCAACAGGAAATATATTTTAAGTGTTAAAATTAAATAATTCCTAACTTAAGTTGTCGAACCAACTATGAGGGGCTGATGCCATTAAGTGCTGTAATAGTCAACTAATAAAATGTAATAGTAGGGTCTTAGTTTAACAGACTAGACCACCACAGGGATTCGAATTGCAGCCTAGCCTCCGAAAACAGAAGCGCCACCTGTTGACGTGGTAGCCAACCTAGACATGAAGGAGCCAGGGTCGTTAGAGAGCCCAACGATTAATGTAACATGGCACGGGCCAGAAGATACACCACGTACTGTACAATTACAAGGCTTTAAGCGGTTTTGGTTTCAAGCCTTACATAACATTTTTTTAAAAACCCGTAAAAACAAAGTTTTTAACTATAAATCCCTTATATATGAGACAGAACTGAAAGTATTGATTATGTTCCAACACGACACACATTTACAGCCTGAAACTGAGTGAATTTGCCCTGGTTAAAACACGAGATGTGGTCATCGATGGCTGGCGTGAAGTCAAGTGACCCGTAAAATGTAAACAATAGCGACAGCTACATATAGTTTTATATAGATACACTAAAAATGCATTAATTTAATTACGGTACGCTCGATCGATATGAAATTTTGTTACGATGCATTGTTAGGTGACACGAGTCTATGTGCCAAATTTCAGCTCGATGGCATCACGGGAATTGGGTCATTTTTTTTACTTTTGTTTTTCCGCCCGACCGACGTACGAAGAGGTGACGACAGACAAGATTTCGAAGCTAAAATAAAACAAACCCGTAAAAACAAAGTTTTTGACTATAAATCCCTTATATATGAGACATAACTAAAAGTATTGATTATGTTCAAACGCGACAAATATTTATAGACTGAATCTGTCTTAACTCCCCTTTGCTTTTTTGCTTTTAACCCGGGGGGGGGGAGGGGAAAGGTCACCGATCGCTGGACCGAGCTCAGCGTGACACGTAAAATGTAAACAAAAGCACGCCGGTACACCTGATTAAAACGCGAGATGTGTTCACCGATGGCCCGTCGTGAAGTCAAGTGACCCGTAAAATGTAAACAATAGCGACCGCTACATATAGTTGTTATTGATGAACTAAAAATGCATTAATTTAATAACTGTAAGTTCGATCGATCTGAAATTTTGATACGATGCATTGTTAGGTGACACGGGTCCGTGTGCCAAATTTCAGCTCGATGGCGTCACGGGAAGTGGGTCATTTTTTACTTTTGTTTTTCTGCCCGAGATGAACGACAGAGACGGCGGTGAAGTTAATATAAGGGATTTAATAAATATACATCAGTCCGTAACTGCAGTGGGTTGACGTACTAATAGGACGTGCCCACTAAGTGAAGTCACGTCAACTTGCCCGCCAACAACTTGCACTATAATTTATTTTTCTTTTAATTTCAAAGCAGCCTAAAAAGTCTGGGCCCCAAATAACGACATTGTCTATTCATAAGTCGGTCCTGTGTTCAAATATGAGATGTGTTTGAACAGATAGACATAAGGATAAAAAAAAACCTTTCTTATTCCGTATGCAAGAACAAACACATACAAGTTTTCCTTCTTCCCGTCCGGAATTCGGCCGTGGAATGGGTTGCCTGAAGAATCCAGGAAAACCAACACTTTATCAACATTTAAATCTCTAATAAAAATGCAGGACTAAACACAAACCATAGATAAGCGTAGGACGCAATAATCTTCTGTATAGAAGGAGCGTCTGTAAACAGATAATATACGATGAGCATTCAAATGGCTCGAGTTCAAACAGTCATTTAACGTAAATCTCTCATGAGAAATAATTTTATTCACTTGTGGCTGGCTTTCTTAGCGAGATCAACGTTTAACTACAACTACATGGTTAAAACAAAGTTGTCTTTGATGCTATTCACACACTTTCTTAGCGAGATCAACGTTTAACTACAACTACATGGTTAAAACAAAGTTGTCTTTGATGCTATTCACACACTTTCTTAGCGAGATCAACGTTTAACTACAACTACATGGTTAAAACAAAGTTGTCTTTGATGCTATTCACACACTTTCTTAGCGAGATCAACGTTTAACTACAACTACATGGTTAAAACAAAGTTGTCTTTGATGCTATTCACACACTTTCTTAGCGAGATCAACGTTTAACTACAACTACATGGTTAAAACAAAGTTGTCTTTGATGCTATTCACACACTTTCTTAGCGAGATCAACGTTTAACTACAACTACATGGTTAAAACAAAGTTGTCTTTGATGCTATTCACACATTTCATTTATTGCACATGAACAAGCTTGCCAGTGAATTGAAATTACTTTTTTTTTAAATTAATTTTTTTTTAAATAATATTTTCTGATATCCTGATTGATATGATAAACTCACACAAAACTGATTAAATATATCTCAATACCTTTTAGGTGACAACTTGACAGGACAAACGTTTAACTGAGGCATTTAGATGATAATGCTACAGGCCCCTAGGTGACAACTTGACGAGACAAAAGTTTAACTGAGACATTTAGATGATAATGCTACAGGCCCCTAGGTGACAACTTGACGAGACAAAAGTTTAACTGAGACATTTAGATGATAATGCTACAGGCCCCATAGTTATGGAAAGGAAAGAGTAGACATTTTTAAAAATTGAAATATAAATATAGTTTATTTTTCATACATCGAATTAAACTTAAATCAATGTGTGTAAATATTTTAAATTAACCTTTTTAAATTCCTATTACTAATAGCGACTAGTAAAATGCCAATAAAATCTTTTGTGCATATATGACTAGAATTATTTTCTAAATAATTTTTTGGTGGCTGTATAAAATATGAATCACTTTTTTGTCTTTAAAGTTAAGTATGTATTTAGTGTAAGGTTGCACTCTAATATCGTAACATGCGCAAAGCCATGCAAAATGTCACCAAATAAATTGCAAGGAATCAAACATTTAAGTGAACTTTTATTTAAAGTTGGGAGTTTTGAAGCGACGTCACATTTCTTAAATTCCCTCCTCCCCCTCGTCACACATGTGTGGACCCCCTCCCCCTTAGGTGCGTGATCTCATTTATGGACGGTCCCTAATTAAGTAACTGACAAGTATTTCTTTTCTTAAAATTAAACTTTTTTTTTGGGAGGGGGGGGGGTAAGGAACAGATTTTATATGTTCGTGAGCGTGCGCGTGCATAATGAGTGAGGTTGATTGAGCGCAAACGACTTAATTTTCCTATTTGCTAATTTAATTTATTTTTGGGGGCGATGCTTTCGGGTCGTTCGAATCTCTGTGAAGGCAAAGACTTGTTCCCTAAGATAAGGTTGTCCCTGAGTCCAATCCAGCTGTGATGGGTACATCACATTAGTTGTCCCTAAGTCCACCTAGCTGTGATGGGTACATGACATTAAATGTCCCTGAGTCCAATCCAGCTGTGATGGGTACATCACATTAGTTGTCCCTAAGTCCACCTAGCTGTGATGGGTACATGACATTAAATGTCCCTGAGTCCAATCCAGCTGTGATGGGTACATCACATTAGTTGTCCCTAAGTCCACCTAGCTGTGATGGGTACATGACATTAAATGTCCCTGAGTCCAATCCAGCTGTGATGGGTACCTGACATTAAATGTCCCTGAGTCCACCCAGCTGTGATGGGTACATGACATTAAATGTCCCTGAGTCCACCCAGCTCTGATGGGTACATGACATTAGTTGTCCCTGAGTCCACACAGCTCTGATGGGTACATGACATTAGTTTTCCCTGAGTCCACCCAGCTGTGATGGGTATATGACATTAGTTGTCCCTGAGTCCACCTAGCTGTGATGGGTACCTGACATTAGTTGTCCCTGAGTCCACCTAGCTGTGATGGGTACATGACATTAGTTTTCCCTGAGTCCACCCAGCTGTGATGGGTATATGACATAAGTTGTCCCTGAGTCCACTTAGGTGAAAAACGCCATGGCACACGAGGCACCTGCGAAATCCCTTCTTTTATTTTGTCAGTGAAAATTTCCACCTTGTTTGACATGCATTCGCCGCTGATTCGTTCATCCGTCTCGCTCCATGGTTGTGCCAAAAAATCGTTTTGTATCCATGCCGGTGAACGAAAGTCACACAACAAATAATAATCACAAATTAGCTTTGCTGAGTTGTCTCTTAAGTTCGGATGCTTGCCGTGGCCCGTTATAAACCCGAGCAACGTCTCGTGTTAAGTTTAGTGCGCAGGAAAAACATCTCTTAAGGCAAGTCGAGTTTACGTGACTGTTCTGAGAGGAGTTATATATAACCCAGACTTTAAGTAGGCCAACTTGAACAATCAATGTGAGTAAACTAAGTTGAGGTTGTTTTTTTTTCTTTTCTAAATGTGACCAAAAGATATTTATTATTTTTATGAAAAGTGAAACGCTCACAGAATCTTGATTGTTTATAAATATTTTTGTATGGAATTGTGGGATCACAGTAGGCCTATTCAGTGAGGGGTTATTTTCATATTTCCAGTTCATTAGATATTAACAATATAAAAATATTCTTCTTGTTTTGTTTTTTTCTTGTAAGAGGTGGGCCAAATATCGACAGAGAAGATACATTTATGTTTTGGCAAGCAGGTTTCCGGTGTCTCGTCCGTGTACAAAATGTTTTAGAGATGGGTGTGTGGGTCTGATGGGTGTGTGGGTCTGATGGGTGTGTGGGTCTGATGGGTGTGTGGGTCTGATGGGTGCTTGGGTTAAATTAATATCTCTGACTCCGTAATTCCTATCATCATCAGTACATTCTGTCACGTTGATCGGCTTAGAAAATGTAGGTCATGCATGAATGATCCCACTAAAACGCAGCCGAATAATTGCCCGTTTCAACTACACACTCAAGACACGTGCTCCTGAACGCTGAGGTGTGTTGACATGCAGGGTTTTAAAACTGTATTTGCTCTTCAAGTTTGCCCACTGCGGGCTTGTAACAGAGATGTGTGATCACACAGGCCACTGGCCACGGATAGGATTTTAGATTTAGTCCTTTATCTTGGGGCCCAAGAACACCACCGATAAAGCCTGGTATGTTTGGGAAGTTTGCCTTCAAGTTTCCAGTAAACATTTTTGGAAAATTGCGTTGACATCTCCATTCAAAGCGTATACTCGGAAATGGTAATGGTATATAATTGATAAAGTCAGTAGCAACTAGACTAGCATGTGGTAGCAATTGATGGTATGTAATTGATAAAGTCAGTAGCAACTAGACTAGCATGTGGTAGCAATTGATGCTCTATAACCTAATTTCCCAAAACTGTGGGCCGCGACCCCCTTCCACCTAACCCTAACCCCCGAGGGGGTCGCGAAAGATTTTCTGGGGGTCACCAACTTACTGGTATACATTCGACAAAACAAATATTCACTATAATGCAATCTTGAACCGCTAAATGAGTGCTCGTACATATAAATTTAACACTAATACCGAATAGAGAAATTATACGATGATTGGTATACATACCTATAAATAAAGTCTTTGTTTTCAAAAGTTAGCGCTCGAAAACAATATTCACCAAGTCACTTTCATGTATTCTTCAAAGTATGCTTTGTGATTGCTCGCTCACTTGACCACAGGGATGGCTAATGTCTGGCCCGCGGGCCAAATACGACCCGCGCTTAAATTTTAACCGCCCCGCGGCCTCATACTAATAATGAACTGACTCTTAGACGTGTTCTGTTTCGACGTCATTGTATTTATCATTAAAGCCGAAATGATAAGATGTTTTGAGTACACAAAAGTACATGAGGTCAAATGAATGCAAAAAATATATGATGCTTTATTGTTTATCAATGTGAGTATTACTAAAAAAAACGACTGCAGTTATGTTCTGTTAGGTGTACTGCAGTTATGTTCTGTTAGGTGTACTGCAGTTATGTTCTGTTAGGTGTACTGCAGTTATGTTCTGTTAGGTGTACTGCAGTTATGTTCTGTTAGGTGTACTGCAGTTATGTTCTGTTAGGTGTACTGCAGTTATGTTCTGTTAGGTGTACTGCAGTTATGTTCTGTTAGGTGTACTGCAGTTATGTTCTGTTAGGTGTACTGCAGTTATGTTCTGTTAGGTGTACTGCAGTTATGTTCTGTTAGGTGTACTGCAGTTATGTTCTGTTAGGTGTACTGCAGTTATGTTCTGTTAGGTGTACTGCAGTTATGTTCTGTTAGGTGTACTGCAGTTATGTTCTGTTAGGTGTACTGCAGTTATGTTCTGTTAGGTGTACTGCAGTTATGTTCTGTTAGGTGTACTGCAGTTATGTTCTGTTAGGTGTACTGCAGTTATGTTCTGTTAGGTGTACTGCAGTTATGTTCTGTTAGGTGTACTGCAGTTATGTTCTGTTAGGTGTACTGCAGTTATGTTCTGTTAGGTGTACTGCAGTTATGTTCTGTTAGGTGTACTGCAGTTATGTTCTGTTAGGTGTACTGCAGTTATGTTCTGCTAGGTGTACGAAATTCGATGACATTCGATAGCGAATATTGATGTCATAATATTGATCTGATGATATTGATGTCAAAATATTGTTTATATAAATATGCTAACACTAACTCTTAAAATGAAGTGAATGTGATATTTTTAAATCATATTTTTGACTAAACATTTTCGGCGCTAGTTTTATTTGAAAACATTTTATTTATTGAATGTACCTAGTAAATAACATAAAATAAAAATCTTTATTCCAATTTTGAATAATTTTAAATTATTAAATTTTAATAAGACAATAATAAAATGACCACACACACACACAAAAACCAGAGTAATATCCCCTTTTCATCCCCCAAAATATCGCTCTTATAAATTACAAACAAATAACAATCAAATAATTAAAAAGCATGTACACAGTCTCAACGTTATGTAATTTTTGTTTATTCTCTTTATCTGGCCCGCACATACTTTTACTTAAAGGAACATGACCCACTTTGCAAAATGTTTGGAGGCCCCTGCTTTACCAGATGTATACTAAAGGTTTCACCATGGTTTACTTTTCAAGTTGATGAATCAACACCTCGAGTGCTCAGTTGCTTGTCTACGTGAAATATATTCATTCAGATGATATCAAAGAAGAGTTCCTATTTTGTAGTGGACTTGAAACTACTACAAAAAGTGAAGATATTGTGGAGAAGATAAAGACGTTATTTTGAGACTGAAGGATTAAAGTGAAAAACGTCTGTGGGATTCGTACGGATCTAAGCATGGTCCAACATCAGGCTTTCAGGAAAAAAGTAAAAGAGCTTGCTCCCCAAGCAAGGGAGATCACTCCATGATTCTCAGGTTTGTCACTGCCAGTATAAGACTCCTTTGCGAAAGGTAATTAATTTGCTGATAAAATTCGTAACTTACTTTAAAACTGGAGCTCTTAACACTCGTCTGTTTAAAGCAATGTGCAAATAAATTGATTCTGATCCCGAGGTTCTTCTTTTCTACAATGCAGTAGAAAGGTTGTCGAAGGGAAATGTTGTGAATCTTATCTTTGAATGTAAAGATTAAATCAGGTTATTTCTGGAAGTGCAAGGGAAGCATGACCCGTTGATATATTTTAGCGACAAGATTGGTTTTTAAAAAAAGTAGCATATCTCTCAGATTCATTAAAACAGCGAAATAGGCTGAAACTGAAACTTCAGGAATGGAAACGCATATTATCGCATTTCAAGATAATTTCAGGGCATTGTTACCCAAGCTGCTAAACTGCCGAAGAAAAGTAAGTATTAGAAACATTTCAATGTTTGAGAAACTCTCCAGTGTGATCAATGAATCTGTATGTGAAACACATGAAAATTTGAAGGAGTAGAGTACTGGACTACTCCAATCGTATGAAAACGAACTATAACAGCATTACTCCATGAGCTGAGAGAGGAAGAATGTATATAGACAATAAATCCATTCTCTGCTTCCCTTGATGTCGCCAGAATTCCCACTGAAACGCAATAGGAATTCTTGGGTTTGCAGAATAATTCTTCTGCACGTAACTTGTTTAATGAAAAGTTGTTCACACAATTTTGGTGTAGCATGTATCATTCATACACAAATATGACGATGCTTGTCTTTCGAGTTTTAGTTCCATTTGTGTCTACATATCTCTGTGAGAATGGATTTTCATCTCTTTTTATTTAAAAACAAAAGATTGAAATAAATTAAATGTTGAAAATGACATGAGGCTGGCGTAGACCTGCCAGCCGATTTTTTTTAAAATTTCGGCTGGCTGACACAATTTTTCGGCTGATATCCGGATTAGCCGGATTTTATATTTTCGGCTGGCTGACATAATTTTTTCGGCTGATATCCGGATTAGCCGGATTTTAAAATTTCGGCTGGCTGACATAATTTTTCGGCTTATATCCGGATTTCTCCGTAAATTGACATTTGCAGCAAAATAATCGTAAACATCATCCAGGGATGTTCCAGCAAGTGTTACAGGTGCCGGTATGCTGAGAGTTGGGCAATTAATTTTGAAGAAGTCAACAAAACCATCTTGCGCCACATTTTCAAAGGCGAGCAAGTCTCTAAAGAACCAGATAACGATATGAAGAGCTCAAGGGAAGAAACGGCTTTGTCACATTTTTGTAGTTTTGAGCTATTCAAGTTTTAAAGCTCAAAATAATACACATTTCTTATAAATTAACTCAATATATTTGAATTTTAAATTGGGTTAGAGACATAATTTTTTCATAAAACCTCATTCAGAACATTCTATTTTTGATCTTCTATCAGATACAGGGTATAACTAAAAAATTTCTAAAATGTCACATAGCCGTTTTTTCCCTTGTGGTCTTCATATCTCTTGTCAGTTCATGACTTGATGTTGCCTGACATTGACTGTTGCCTTCTCCATACTTATGGAAATATCCCACAATTGTATTGACTTTTCTTGACTTTGTACTGACATATTGTGCTTGACACTTAAGTGAAGATTCATATTGCCACTTGATGTAATTGCGGAAAAATTGGTTACTTTTGAAATGTGACCCATTTGTCATCCAATGACTGCTGAGCAGTGAGACACAGCTGACAATAAACTCGATCTTCGTCTACATTTCTCCCATCAGCATAGAACAGGCCAATAAAATATTTCCAGCATTGAGCTTTAGAATTTCCATGTAGGCTAGGCGGTTTAGGTTTTACTTGTAGTTTTTTAATGAACTGCCTCTTTTCCCGGTTTAGAATATTTAGATGACATTTGCTGACATTTGAGTTCACCTAAAATCATCATATAGTCATAAAGAATTGTTACATCAGAAATGGTGTAACGTAAAAAGGTAATCCTGCAGTCTTAGCACTTATATTATTTCACTGCGAATTTTAATTTTCTCGTGAGAACTTTCGTTTTTAATTTATTAAATAAATTTATATATGTTATATTTTAGCTATTATAGCGCTAATTTCTAGGGATTTTAATTTATAAGACCCTTTACGCTTCATAATCAGAGTAGAGTAGGATACATCCATTTTGTTTATCTAGCACCCTACTTGCTGGGCTGTCACAGCAAGAGGCCAAATGAAATTTTCTTACTTACAAACAAACAAAAAAGAATCAAACATATAGTAAAGAAATAAAAAATGAAATATTCATTAAAATATTTATTGATCTTCTAAGAATCTTAAAATAGATGAATGAAACTTTTTTAAAGACATCTTCAGTCAGTAAATTTATTTTAGCATGGGTCGTTCCAGGTAAAAAAAAATTCTAGCTAGAAGGGTGCTAGATAAAAAAAAATGATGTATCCTACTCCGATTATGTAGCGTCAAGGGCTGAAAAAGCCTTATAAATTTAAAAGCCTTAAAAATTAGTGCTATAATAACTAAAATATAACATTAACATAATATATAAATGCATTTAATAAATTAAAAATGAAAGTTCTCCCGAGAAAATTAAAATGCGCAGCAAAAACATTTACGTGCTAAAACTTCAGGATAACCTTAAAAATCATCAGTTATGACAAATAGTATCTAGTTAATTGAAACAATTAATTTAGGCTTACCTATCTGCTAGTAGAAGATCGTTGCGCCAAAATTAAATTATAATAAATCGCCTATTTACGACAAAGCTTAAGATAACTTAAATTAATTAATTAATTGATTTTTATTTTTATTAGTATTTTATAAATTAAGATTGTAAGGAAAAGATAACTTGCAAGAACTGTATCAATGATTTTATTGATTATTTAGGTTAAAAAAACTGTACAAATAACTCATTTTTGTCACACTTTCGGTGACGGGTATTCTAAAAATTCATTCGATCTTAAAACGGAACGCAATAAATCTTAAGAAAACAAAATTTACGTTACGGCGGCTCGTTCATTTTTCGGCGGATTTACGTCGGACAAAATACGGCGGCTAATGCGGCGCGCCGCATATTTTCCGGCGGATTTTCGGCGGACGAAAATTTTGTGGCGTATTCGGCGCGCGGCGGCGGCTAAGGGGTCTAGGCTGGCGTTAACAAAAACTTATCCGAGAATTCGTAAGCTGGTTGATGACATGCAATTTTAACCATCATATTAAATAAAGTATTAAACATAACTGAAACTAGAATTCGTAAGCTGGTTGATGACATGCAATTTTAATCATCATATTAAATAAAGTATTAAACATAACTGAAACTAAAATTATACTAAAAAGAACATTTTTAAAAACTAATTGAAAATGAAATTTTCAATTGCATGGGCGCACGGGTCACATGGCTTTTATAAAAAGGTGTCGCCACCCGAAAAAAAGGTTGGGAAGGTATGCGTCTATACACTTAAAGTGCAGCAACTTGAAAATAACCGTAACGGTACATGACAAGAATATTTTACAAGTCTCTGGTAAGGATTCAAGTGAAGAAACAAAAACATTAATATTTAATTTTGCTATTGACTTTGTTTTTTTTTAAAAATAAACATCAACTTAATGACTGAATGTAATTTCTCTTTAACGAGTAAAAGATTACATACGATTAATATTCGATTTGAATAGAGTACAAATCTTGCTCAATTAAACCCAATCCGATTAAAAGTTTTCTTAACTACAAGACAAGTAACATCCAGATTGCAGAGAATTTCAACTAATATTTTTTAATATGCTCATTCAATAAGTCAATTGCTTTGTGATAGTTGATAGATAACTCAAGAGAATTCTTCATATTTTTGCCCTCAATGTAAATTAAATTTTCAATTCGTTCTTTTGAATTAATCATTGTAAAGTTATCATTAACAATTGATACAACCTAATCACCCACCCGAATATAAAACTGAAGTCGTTTCGGCCAGTGTACGAGTGAAGCCGTGAAGCCGTATTTTAGGAAACCAATAAAGCGACAATTAAGAGACGCAAGCTGGCATAGTTCGGTCATGTGCTGTGACATGATAGCCTGACAAAAATCATCCTTCAAGGCGCTGTAGAAGGGGGCCGGCGAAGAGGTCCACAGCGGAAAAGTTGGCTCGACAATATAAAATATTAGACATGGCTGACGTTGAATGAATTACTGACCACCGCTGAAGATAGGCGAATGTGGAGATCGTTGTCTGTTAATGTGTCCATGCGCTCCCCCGAACGACCGCAAAGGTCACGGGACTGATGATGATGATTACAAAATAAATAAAACTAGAATAGGACATGAGTGAGCCACCAAAAGACGCAGCACATATCGGAAAAAGTCTTTTTTAGCTAACAAACAAATAAAAAGAACTGTGTAAATAAGTAAAATGTATCTGCATTATGCAGTTCAATAAGACATCAATAAAAAAAATAGAATGAACAGACATGTACAATTTGGTATCGTCTTGTCTCTAGACGTCCCTTCTATACAGAAGATTATTGCATTCACAGACCATACCAGTCTGTTATCAAGTGGCGCAGCACGTCCCTTCTATACAGAAGATTATTGCATCCACAGACCATACCGGCCTGTTATCAAGTGGCACAGCGTTCACGGGCCACGGCTATGAGGGCTCCACACTATTCCCAGCCGCCATTGTTTCCCAAACTAGTGTCATTCGGAGCCTTGGCCACGGGTACAAATCCCTGCCTTCGCTGAGATTCGAACCTGTGGCCATCGGAACGCCTGCTGAGTGTGCATGCCACTCGACCACTGTTGTCACGATCCAGTGTTCGGTTTTGTCGGTATGCTTTCTTCCATTGATACACAATCATACACAATCATATATATACATATACTAATGTGATACCGAATCAAATGAAGAAGTTAGTTGGAGGAGCGTAGAGATATAACAGTTAAGAGGTTCATGTTGAATAACAATTTTGTGTACATAATGGTATAATAATAATTTAACTTTGTTGGTTCATCTTATGTACCTTGATTGTCTCCAGGGTTTAAAAACACATGTAATTTTTTAGCATACATTTAAAAAGGAAATTTAATTTCTCATCTTTATTGAAGCGAATGTCAGAAGATCACGGGATCTAATTGCAGACATAAAAAATTGAAATGTCTCAAGATCAGGGCCCAGGGATGCCCCGGGAACTAGCAGAATTCAAGAAGCAGGCGTGGAAGGAATACGACATGTTGTACGCCGAAATGGAATTCACGTCAGAGAGAGCGGTCATGATGCATCAACACGAGGCTTCGAGACATGACCAGAAAAGTTTTTACGTTGAAAGTGCTGCAGAGGTTAGCTGATAGTTGACGACACCCACTAACGTCCAATGTTCCCTCTAAGGTGGGTTGGCCTATCTGCAAAGTAAAAAATAAATTAGTTTACAAAGTTGCACAGCATTCGTATTTTGGTGCAAAATTGTACAAAATTTGTGCGCGGCAATTCTAAACTGCTGCGCCACGTCGTCAGATATCTGCGCGGCAGCAAAGCTTAAAGGGAACATTGCTAACGTTCTATAGAATTTCAACTGATATATAAGCAACAGTGTTTACCTAGCAGTGTTGATGTAAGATGTGTTAATTATTTATTAGCGATGTGTTCTTTGATTATTCAACAAAATATTATATAAAAATATACATTAAAATTCATTAAATCGTGTAATTATGTGAGATTCATCTGAAGTTACATTTATACTTGAATGATAGAAGAAATCTTGAACAATTTTACGCTAACGTGTTCTTTTTTCCCCATTTCTTATAGTAATTGAAGTATTATTTAATTTTAAAAAATTATTTAACTGCTAAAATGTTTTAAAATATTATTTTGATCTAAGCCCCGAGATGAAACAAGACATTGAAACATTTTCGAATGACTTTCAAATTATTTTCGTAATTTCAATTATTTTATAAAAACTTAAGAAGAACTAAGGCAGATCAATATATTACTTCTTCAGGTCTATGATCTGCCAAGTCTGTCCGATCACGTTCATATCCTTGGCAACATTTCCTCGCCAAGTGTCTTCCCCATCATTTTCAAGAATATCAGTTTCTCATTGCAAGAATGTATCATTAATTCTAACATGCTATGCCTTACAAATCTATTGTTGATTCTTGAATAGCAAGCGTTTACCGATGAATCCCCCCCCCCATCCCCGTATACTTTGCTCCTGTACCGCAGGTTATGGGAGTGAGCTCTGTGGCCAGTCTGGGGATAGGTCTCCTCAAGAAGGCCAACCTGCTTGGCAGCCGTCTGGGGGTTGCTGGTTTGATTGGCCTCCCTCTGGCCGTGGTGCTCGAGTTTGCCGGGAAAGGGAGGAGCAGGACACTACCAACCCTCTTCGACAAGGCGGACAGACACAAGAAGGCAGCAGCGGGTTGGCAGCGATTGGCGCGGCTCACGCAGTCTTACAGGTTTGTCAGCTACATGTCCACACGTTAATCTACCAGTGATGAAAGCTGTGTTGAACAGTCTGTTCTAATTCTATGGGTGAATCAGATTGACATCAGTTTAGAATATACATCAAATGTTGAAGATCATTTTTATAGAAATCTCCATGGGGTACCATGACACCACAAGCTGGGGGCATAAAGTTAATGAAACGCCCCCCCCCCTTTTTTGTTTCCACTGAAAATAGCACTTGAAGCAGTGGTTTCTAATGCTATTTAAGTTCTCATATCATTAATATTATTATGTTATAAAAGTGAAACTCAACGAGTCATCACAGTTGATTTTTGGCTAAAACATTCCACGTTTACTTGCTATTGATCCTCATTTTGCCTTTTCCTCTTTAAATTTGTTGACAATAAATGTATATTTCAACTTGTGTTTAAGAATTCTAATGGACGATCCCCGCCATGATGTCACGCAGTACGCTGCCTGGTACAAGGAACTCGTCCAGATCCAAGAGGAGATAAGTAACATCGTAAACGTCCCCGCGTCCACGATCAGACTTTTTGACGACCCCAAGGAGGTGGTGCAGCCTCTCAGGCAGAACAAACTCCTCTTTCAGAGGTACCTGGACATGCAGAGTGGCAAGGAGGAGATTGTCAACGAGGGGAGTTAATAAAAGATGTAGACAGTTTACATGTGTGCGGCTATTTATATTATATTTATACACAGTTTGTATGTTTACACGTGTGCGGCTATTTATATTATATTTTTTACAGAGTTTGTATTTTTTCCAGCTCAGTTTTGGAGATGGAAGGTTTATGTTTAACCAACGTTGCCATGTTTTGTAATTTCTTAAAACGTAACATATCATAATAACATGTTTCACCAGTAATAGAATCATAATATCATGTTTCACCAGTAATAGAATCATAATATCATGTTTCACCAGTAATAGAATCATAATATCATGTTTCACCAGTAATAGAATCATAATATCATGTTTCAACAGTAATAGAATCATAATATCATGTTTCACCAGTAATAGAATCATAATATCATGTTTCAACAGTAATAGAATCATATCATGTTTCACCAGTAATAGAATCATATCATGTTTCACCAGTAATAGAATCATAATATCATGTTTCACCAGTAATAGAATCATAATATCATGTTTCACCAGTAATAGACAAGAATTGGCAGCTCGTGTTATGTTTAGCAGCTGATTTATTACATAATTATGAGAAGCGCCATCTGATATTAAAAATTTATTTTTTTCTCCCCTAAATATATTCAACATAATTGTCCTGACCATTGTCCAGCGAATAACTTTTTCATTTTGCAAAATGTTGTAATGAAGCTCATGTACCCAAATAAATACATTACATCAGGCTGATCTCAGCAGTCCTTTAAATCATAAGGTCATGTAAAACTGACAGATTGTTGCATTTGCGGCTTAAATATGAACTTAACTGATATATTTCGTTTGTTTGTTTTTTCTTAAAAACGCGATTGTTTTACTATCTTTATACTAATTATGAGTTTAAGCTACTTTATTAATGACAAGATTGTTTAAGCAAGTGGTCTTCACAGGTCAAGATAAATCTAATGGTATAAACAGAAAATGCAGTGAATAGTTATATATCTTACAAACTCAACACATATGTGATACTTAATAAATTTGTGTCATTTCCTTTTCGTCATTTTTCAAAGAGTTACATAAATATAATTGTATGTTTTACCATAGCAATTACTCCAACGGATAATATACAACAATAATATAGTACTTGACAGCAAAAGATTTTTTAAGAGTTTTAACCAATCAATAATTAGATTAGGGGCCGTCCATAAATGACGTTACGCACGTAGGGGTCCACACATTTGTAACGATGTGTGACGAGGGGGAGGGGAGTGTTTGAGAAATGTGACGTCACTTCAAAACTCGTAACTTTAAATAAAAGTTCCACTTGAATATTTGATTTCTTACCATTTATTTTATGATGTTTACATGGTTTCACGCGTGTTAAGATATTAGAGTGCAACCTTACTCTAAATACATACTTAAAGTGATTTGAAACATGCTCTTTTTCAAATAGAAAATACAGGTTTATGGGGGGGGGGCGGCAAAGCTTTGTGACGTCATATTGGATTTGAGGGGGTCTAAGTTTTTGTGACAACCAATGACGAGGGGGAGGGGGAGTAAAAAAATCGATCAAAATCGCGTGACGTCATTTATGTGACATCTTCTCCTCATCAAATAGGCATTGAAGGGGCGTAATCTGAAGATCGTCCATTGCTAAAGTCATTCGTGGATTGATATTTTGATGTCTTATCGTTGATGACAATTATAAAAGTGGTGAAGATATGATTTATAAATAGTCAAGTTTTCTCCTATGTTCCTATAGATGCTAATATATTGTTCGTTAATGTAGCCCAACTACTAGTTACTAAACTAGAAATTGCACAAGAGATCTTTTTTTAACATGATATTTTTGGAGAACAGAGCATGCGACCAGAGTGAGTTTGTAGACTACACGCTTGTTTTTCTTTGAGGTGGACTCACAGAGTGGCTATTAATGTAAAGAGAAAGGCAAACAAAGGGAATTGTACACAGACCACTGACTGGTGTTTAGTTGCAGTTATTATATTACAATAACTATTTTCATTTTATTAATTTTTTCAAATTTTATTTCATTGAAAGTGAAGTCCTCCAATAATATCCTATATAATAATCCTATATAATAGAAGGCAATGTTCTGTGCGGTCATCGTTGGCGATTGGTCCTTCTATCTCATGCAGAGTCCTACAGCCAATCTATGGCGGAGAAAAATTAAGTCTCATGTTCATATTGAACGACGTTCAAAACGAGTTATTTTTGGTGCAGTTTTATTTCCAAGAGTTTATTTTGAGCGGTGCGCGTTGGGATTTGTAATAAATAACTTTGTATTTACGTGTTATTTATTATAACGCTGGACAGACCGCAGTGTGTGTGTAGGGTCACTGGACAGACCGGCGTAATGTAGTGATGTCCTTCCATGAAATTCACACGTCCCTCTACACTTATTCCGTCCTTGGACATGCTTTGTTGCTAGTTAATTGATAAAAATCAAAGGTAAAATAATTATTTTTTTAATGCATAGAACTTACATTGCCAATTTTTAAGATATAAATGTTAAAATAGCAATTAATCTAAATCTGTTGAGATCATAAATTAAATCAGCTGAGATCATAAATTATTTATTTGTACATAAATTATTTTTTTTTAAAGAAACATGTTTACACTTATTGCATCCAAATCTTCTTTGCAATATTTTTAAGCATATTTTTCATGCAAATCCTTAGCATCCGTTTTTTCAAGTGCCAAGAACTGTAGATACAACTGTTTCTGGTGTTTGAGAGTAGTGAATATTCTTTTCGGATCATCAAAAATGCGAAAGGTTGACTGTGCAATGATAACAGAGTAACTGAGTTTTTCTTTCTGTTCTATGAGATGATCGTACCACTCGGCAAACCTGTGACAATATTAAACAAAACCTTTCAACATAACCATAGGTCAGCAACAGCGTGAAGAAAACATTGATAAAGTTTCACAATGTTATTTATGGTCCATGTAATTGGAAACAATTTTTACAACTGTAATTAAACTATTATTAAAATTATCTGGTAGGGGACCGTCCGTAAAGTACGTCACGCTCCAAGGGGGGGGGGAGGGGTGTAAGAAAGTGTGACAGTTTGTGACAGGGGGAGGGGGGGTCCAGCCATGTGTGACGTCACGCTGTTTTGTATTAAATTTTTATTATTTTGTTAATAAAAAAACAAAAAATTTCTTCCAAAGTGTGACGTACTTAAGAGTTAAAAATTGTCACAAATAGCGTGACGTACTTTATGGACGGCCCCTAGGCCTTTTTACTCAATTATATTCATTTATTCGCGTCTCTATGATAAAATTTTTTTGTTGATACTTAAAATTAAAATAATTTTGTTTATTTTCAAAATTGTTCACATGAATTCAGAAATTGGCAGAATTTTATAAAACACTTGCGTGCTAATATCCAACTTAGGGTTGTCCAACTGTATTCTGTATGACTTCGTTTTCTGAGCCAATCTCTGCCATGCAGCCGCAGCCTTTATATGAGCCTCGGCCCTTTTACTGAAATGTTCAATAAATCCAGTTTATTAATTTATTTTTTTTATAATCACTTACTTGAAAGACCCATCGGCCTAAATAAAGACTTCGTGAATCTCTAGTTTTAACCTTCTGTGGTATTTACTCTCACAAGACAAAATAGGAACCATTTTGGTGGTCTAAGAAAATTGGCATCACGACGTTCATATCCTCTTCATAAGAAGACGCGTCTGATAGGCTTTCAGTAACAACGCCTTGTACCACTGCTAATGACCGTGCCAAGTTTGTTCCTCTTTTTATAAATAACGGGTAAATATTTATAGTTCTCGGTGGAACACATTGAGCTTGCACCATCTCATTAAAAGGGTATTCCAAGACTTTCATTCATCTACAATCTACACTGATAAGGCGTTTCCCATGCTTCCATTGGCGTTTCTTCGTATGCACAGCATGCTACTATAATAATTATCCCTTTGAGAGCGTTCGCTGACCTGAAGGATGGTATGATTTTCTCCCCTCCCTTACTGAGTAGCTCGATGATGAAGGCTATCACCAGTCCTAATACTCCAAGAGATCCAAGCTGAGCGACACTGGCCAGTGACGTCACGCTGTTCTGCCAATGGAGTAGCCACATACCAAGTGTGGAGACAGAGACGGCGCCTGAAATATGAGCACGATTTCAAGTTAACTACCACACCTAAGCGGTAGTGAATTATGAAACTGATCTAATTTCTCGTAATTTGTATAATCTAAGCTCTAGAAACTGATCATACTTTAGTGGAATAATGTGGGTCGGTGGGGGGGGGGATAACTTCATATAGAATTCTCAATTGATTGACATTTGAAAACAACAGAAAATGTTCAGATAATAATTCGCTTGTACATAGAAAATGTTCAGATAATAATTCGCTTGTACATAGAAAATGTTCAGATAATAATTCGCTTGTACATAGAAAATGTTCAGATAATAATTCGCTTGTGCATAGAAAATGTTCAGATAATAATTCGCTTGTACATAGCAAATGTTCAGATAATAATTCGCTTGTACATAGAAAATGTTCAGATAATAATTCGCTTGTACATAGAAAATGTTCAGATAATAATTCGCTTGTACATATAAAATGTTCAGATAATAATTCACTTGTACATAGAAAATGTTCAGATAATAATTCGCTTGTACATAGAAAATGTTCATATAATAATTCGCTTGTACATAGAAAATGTTCAGATAATAATTCGCTTGTACATAGAAAATGTTCAGATAATAATTCGCTTGTACATAGAAAATGTTCAGATAATAATTCGCTTGTACATAGAAAATGTTCAGATAATAATTCGCTTGTACATAGAAAATGTTCAGATAATAATTCGCTTGTACATATAAAATGTTCAGATAATAATTCGCTTGTTTCTGTAGACGTTCAAACGTAGTTATAAAATCTGACATCCAATTAATTAAAACCCTAATTGCCTTTCTTGTAAGAGCACCCATCTTTATTTTGCACTATCTTTATCAAGTATATAATCTTATAATCTCTGATATTCAGATTTAAATTTCAGAACTGCTGCTAGCTCTATCAAGTGCACTATCCTCTAACTGGTCTCTATCATCTGATGTCCAGTCGTACCTAGCAGGGCTGCCACCAGTTCTGTCCAGTAAACAATCCTTTCATAACTGGACGCCTCGTGATTGTTGATCATGGCAGACCGCTTGCAGCGAAATTCAAATTCTGTCATCAGCTCTTCATACTCTCCCCTTGTCTAGGAACAAAGCGAGAACTCTGGTTACCCACAACAAAAGGTGTTAGCAATCTCGGAAATATCTTGGTTGAGGAAGTGATTACTTATGATGTTACTATTGTTAGAGTTGATAAATCGGTTTGACCAGGTGACTAACTTTTCGTCAGCACCAATATATTTTTTATTACTTTGTCAATCTTTATTATTTGGCTAATTTATTAATTGTAATAAGTCTATATATTAATATAAATATTTATGTTTTAGTTGGGGGGGGGTGGGTATAACCAAAGACCATATTGAGCGATCTCTTCTTTACCTGTATCCGGTATGTGTTGTAATCCGAGTCTGTCGTCATGACATTTTCAAGTGTTGGTTCCATCCTCGGGGATTTCCCAAGCAAGGACATGTCGTCTGTTTGGTTGTCTTCTGTCTTGGTCAGCGCAGAGCTCTTCAAATACCTCTGTAGTTTGTGTGTTGTGAGTCAACTAACAAAATGGATAATAAATTGTATCTAGGGTAATAAGCTATATGGGATTCATTTGTCTCCTTGTAAACGTTTGGCTTTAAATGATACTGTTCGTTATAGCCTTTGATTTTGATTTATTTCTTTTTCTTTTGACACTTTCAATATAAAACTTGAAAAAATAATATATATTTTTAAAAAATGATAATATTTGTTTGGTTCTTCTATAATTCGTAAAAGGCTTTGAACAATTGTTCGGGTGTGTATGTATGACCTCTTTTTAGGTTATATATTGCTGTATCAAAATGAAATTTTTATTTTTATTAAATACATTTTTAAAGAGTCATGTTTTTAGAGTAATTGGCGCTTAATTAAATAATGTGATAAACGTGGGGGTACTGGTGGGGCTAAAATCAAAGGCATTGGTGTGGCTAACTTACAGATACTGGTGTGGCTAACTTACAGATACTGGTGTGGCTAACTTACAGATACTGATGTGGCTAACTTACAGATACTGGTGGGGCTAACATCTAGGGCATTGGTGTGGCTAACTTACAGATACTGGTGGGGCTAACATCTAAGGCATTGGTGTGACCAACTTACAGAGCAAAGCTATAACAAATATCCGGTGTAAACACCTTACAGTTATAAACCAGGAAATCAGGAATTAATATTTAAATCCATTTTTCATGAATTATAAACAAACAACATTTTCCTTTGGATATGGGTTAAATTTTTGTGCGTGTGCGAATGTGAATTCAATAAGCAATTTTGTAAAAAAAATATTTTGTGTAAAAATGTTTATGTTGTAGTCCAATATCGACATTGTTGTTTCATGTCGTTTTATCTGTATATATTATTGACATGACACAAGTGATGACATTTACACTCACTATTAACTACATTCATCCTTTGGTCTCAGCTACATTAGGAATAGTAACCAACATATGTTGAGCCTTCTGGTCCATGAGGGCCATCCACCGATTATCTTCGGCGTCTGCGATTCCTCCAAGGGCATAGGCCACCTACGAGAGACCTCCAGGCATCTCTATCCCGGGCCAGCTTCTCCAGGATATTCCATTCATGGCCAATTCTCTTGATGTCTGCCTCCAATTCTCGGCGCCAACTGTTTCTTGGACGGCCTCTCTTCCGCTTACCCTTTGGTTTCCATTTCAGGGCTTGCCTTGTTGTATTAGAAGCAAGTTTTCGTGGTGTATGACCAATCCACCTCCACCGCTTCTGAAGAATCTCTTCCTCAATGGGCTTCTGTTTTGTCCGCTGCCGCAGTTCCCGGTTGCTGATTTTGACCGGCCAGTGAATTCTGAGCATCCTTCTTAGACAATTGTTGATAAAGGCCTGGATTCTGGTCAGGTTTACGGCCGTTGTTCTCCATATCTCGGCTCCATATAGCAGCACAGGTTTCACCATGGCGTTAAAAATCCTTACTTTTAACCAACATATAGAAGGGAAAAAACTTTGCCTGTAAATCCCAAATCTTGGCAACTCTGGCCATTTCTATATTATAAGGATCATAACAAAAAGTAATATATGCAACACCAACGAGGACTTTAACATGATTCCACCCTCCCCTTTTCACGCGTTTTTCTTGTGCTCGAGCGGCATGCACGTTCGGCTGAGAGTAGTGGGTTAGAGTCCAAGTGAAGCAAGGGACCTACTTCAATTAGTCAGGTAAAATAAAAAAAAGGGGGCATAAATTATAATCAGAATAATGATCCTGGACTCTAAAATAAAACGATGTATAGCTTCTAACGGGAATGAAATAAACATCTGGCTTTTTGCCATAGAGACCGATTTTTTTTAAGTTAAAAAAATGTATTCTTTTCTCATCGTGTATCTTTTCATGTTATCTTATAAGGCTTATAAGGATTTCCTTTATTCCCTGGAGGTAACTAGCGCATATTCGAATCAGATTTTATCATGTGTTGAGGATTTACTTTAATTAAAGACAAGACAATTTGATGACTATTATGCTCTATGATATCTACTCTCTACTCAAAACGTTATACTATATACTCTCTAATATATACTCTCTAAGTCTATACTCTTACTCTCTAATCTATATACTCTATAATCTATACTCTATACTCTCTACTCTCTTTTACATACTCTCTACTGCTCTCTATACGGCATTATACGGTTATGAATAAGATTCCGTGTGCTTCTATATTAAAACTATTGCAATAAACGATTTATTTAACTCCGCAATAAACGATTTATATAACTCAGCAATAAAGTATTTATTTAACTTCGCCGCTTAAATACATCACTCGGAAACTTGAAAATAAATTTAATAACAGAGTAATAAACAATATCCACATGAACTCGCATGACATAACCAGAAAGGCCCAGCCGGAATGACACACATACACACACATATACTTAATACGACAATAATAGTAATAGCATGTAGCATTTGAAGCTATGCATTATATATAGCATGCACGTTGAGAAAGTTATCATACAGTCTAACTTACCCTTTATAATGTATTCTCCCTATCCCAAAGTAATCGATGTGAATACGCCGTGCATTCGCTACGCTAATCCCATCACAGAAGATTTACAAGCTACAAACTTAGACTTAGACCATAACCACATCGCAGCTGACGTGCACAAACGCGATTCAATCCTCGCCCCTTCTCCTACCCTTTCTCTCTTCTGTTACAAGTAATCTGGAGTGTGTGTCGTGTACTGACCCCATCCAATGAGCAAACTCTACCCTCCCATTCAGTGCAAACAAGGATAGAAATAAACCGCATGCTAGTTGCGTCACGTAAAAGTTACCAGGCTGCGGCGTACTGAAATGTTTATTCAAAGAGTGGCGGGGAAACATTGCATGAGACTTTTATCAAGTATTGTCATTGTAAAGGAGTAAAGGTGTTAGTTGGGGTAATAAATCTTCAACATAACTATACATGTTCCAACATAACTATACATGTTCAACATAACTATACATGTTCCAACATAACTATACATGTTCCAACATAACTATACATGTTCAACATAACTATACATGTTCCAACATAACTATACATGTTCAACATAACTATACATGTTCAACATGACTATACATGTTCAACATAACTATACATGTTCCAACATAACTATACATGTTCCAACATAACTATACATGTTCCAACATAACTATACATGTTCCAACATAACTATACATGTTCCAACATAACTATACATGTTCCAACATAACTATACATGTTCCAACATAACTATACATGTTCCAACATAACTATACATGTTCCAACATAACTATACATGTTCCAACATAACTATACATGTTCCAACATAACTATACATGTTCCAACATAACTATACATGTTCCAACATAACTATACATGTTCCAACATAACTATACATGTTCAACATAACTATACATGTTCCAACATAACTATACATGTTCCAACATAACTATACATGTTCCAACATAACTATACATGTTCCAACATAACTATACATGTTCCAACATAACTATACATGTTCCAACATAACTATACATGTTCCAACATAACTATACATGTTCCAACATAACTATACATGTTCCAACATAACTATACATGTTCCAACATAACTATACATGTTCCAACATAACTATACATGTTCCAACATAACTATACATGTTCAACATAACTATACATGTTCCAACATAACTATACATGTTCCAACATAACTATACATGTTCAACATAACTATACATGTTCCAACATAACTATACATGTTCCAACATAACTATACATGTTCCAACATAACTATACATGTTCCAACATAACTATACATGTTCCAACATAACTATACATGTTCCAACATAACTATACATGTTCCAACATAACTATACATGTTCCAACATAACTATACATGTTCCAACATAACTATACATGTTCCAACATAACTATACATGTTCAACATAACTATACATGTTCCAACATAACTATACATGTTCCAACATAACTATACATGTTCAACATAACTATACATGTTCCAACATAACTATACATGTTCCAACATAACTATACATGTTCCAACATAACTATACATGTTCCAACATAACTATACATGTTCCAACATAACTATACATGTTCAACATAACTATACATGTTCCAACATAACTATACATGTTCCAACATAACTATACATGTTCCAACATAACTATACATGTTCCAACATAACTATACATGTTCCAACATAACTATACATGTTCCAACATAACTATACATGTTCCAACATAACTATACATGTTCCAACATAACTATACATGTTCAACATAACTATACATGTTCCAACATAACTATACATGTTCCAACATAACTATACATGTTCCAACATAACTATACATGTTCCAACATAACTATACATGTTCAACATAACTATACATGTTCCAACATAACTATACATGTTCCAACATAACTATACATGTTCCAACATAACTATACATGTTCCAACATAACTATACATGTTCCAACATAACTATACATGTTCCAACATAACTATACATGTTCCAACATAACTATACATGTTCCAACATAACTATACATGTTCCAACATAACTATACATGTTCCAACATAACTATACATGTTCCAACATAACTATACATGTTCCAACATAACTATACATGTTCCAACATAACTATACATGTTCCAACATAACTATACATGTTCCAACATAACTATACATGTTCCAACATAACTATACATGTTCCAACATAACTATACATGTTCCAACATAACTATACATGTTCCAACATAACTATACATGTTCCAACATAACTATACATGTTCCAACATAACTATACATGTTCCAACATAACTATACATGTTCCAACATAACTATACATGTTCCAACATAACTATACATGTTCAACATGACTATACATGTTCCAACATAACTATACATGTTCAACATGACTATACATGTTCCAACATAACTATACATGTTCCAACATAACTATACATGTTCCAACATAACTATACATGTTCCAACATAACTATACATGTTCCAACATAACTATACATGTTCAACATGACTATACATGTTCCAACATAACTATACATGTTCAACATGACTATACATGTTCCAACATAACTATACATGTTCAACATGACTATACATGTTCCAACATAACTATACATGTTCCAACATAACTATACATGTTCCAACATAACTATACATGTTCAACATGACTATACATGTTCCAACATAACTATACATGTTCCAACATAACTATACATGTTCCAACATAACTATACATGTTCCAACATAACTATACATGTTCCAACATAACTATACATGTTCCAACATAACTATACATGTTCCAACATAACTATACATGTTCCAACATAACTATACATGTTCCAACATAACTATACATGTTCCAACATAACTATACATGTTCCAACATAACTATACATGTTCCAACATAACTATACATGTTCCAACATAACTATACATGTTCCAAAAAAAGGAATGTAGAAGGCAAAGTAGGGCGGAAGACCCAATCTACCAGGGTAGCATTTATTCTATACTTAATCTTGGGGTGGGGTTGATTTTTTTTTGGTTTTGTTGTTGCTGTTATTTGTACTTTAATTTTGATTATTTTTCCCCAGCACTTCTCCTATTGTCACGTCACATCGAATTTAATCAGGGTGTTTACCAAAATAGCCACTAGCACTGTCGAAGATAATAGGCCTACTACAGTACTGGCACTGCAACCTTTCCGTTGTGTTTGAATGAGCCATAGATGAAGTTAATTTACTTGGCCATAGCAATTAGGGTGGTCTGTTTTTTTTTGTTGTTGTTTTTTCTTTTAATCGTTATGTATTTGTCAAGAGTTGACCTAATCAGAACATAGCTACTGACTTGCCTCGCGTTTAACACAAAACAATTTCTTTTATATAATAAGTTACTAGAATATTTGGTCCCAGTTCATAAATCCGGGATGTTAATGGATTTATTTTAGTTCTTCCTCGTGAAATGTTAAAAACATAGAAATGAAGATTTTTATATATTTTTTCTGTTTTTGAGTTTTAAGTTCTTATTAAATTTGAAATCGTTCATTTCTATAAAGCCCAAAGTTTTTTTTAATCTTTAACATTCATTCATTAACATGTGGTTTCTAACATAGACAAGCCACTATCATCAATCCGACCGATTCTATCTGCATGATCTGCATGGGTCATTTCTTTGCCACATATAAAGTTACACCAACTTAAAACTGTGCATGGTTGCATGTTACTGCTGACTCGTGTCTTATCGTTTTCTGGGCTTACAAGCAGAACAGAACCACCTCTAGTCATCCGTACCGGTGGCATGCGCATGTATTAAGTGACATAGTTGACCACATCTACGACACAGAAATCTATTTCGCAAGTGTAGCCACCCATCTACAACCCGCTTCTGTATCAGTCAGCGCGGGTAACCGTGAAACCAAGTTAAAGTTTCACATCTTCTCACTATTGGAATATTTCTGTTGGCAGGAACTATCTCCCTTGGTGCGCAAGGTCTACAAAACATGGTGTTATAGAACCTTATTAAAAGTGGGTGGGGAAAAAAGGATTTCAAAGAGGTATTTTCGGTAATAAAGATTATAATGCCTGAAAAAAATGGATTGGACAATTCAACAGCTACTTACTCTATATCGCTGCGAGATTTGAAAGTGCTTTTTGAATATTTCTTTAAGATTTAATTCATTTTTAAAAAAAAACAGATTAGGGGCCGTCCATAAAGTATGTCACGCTCCAGAGGGGGGAGGGGGTGTAAGAAAGTGTGACAGTTTGTGACGGGGGAGGGGGGATCCGGCCATGTGTGGCGTCACGGTGTTTTGTATTAAATTTTAATTATTTTGTTAATAAAAAGCAAAATGTTTGTTCGAAAGTGTGACGTACTTTATGGGGGGGGGGTGGTCCAAGATTTGTGACAGTTTGTGACAGGGGGGAGGGGGGAGTTAAAAATGGTCAAATATAGCGTGACGTACTTTATGGACGGTCCCTTAATCCCTACAATACTATAAATAATTATTCTAATTAAGAAAACAAATAAATTAATTCGTGAAAATTAAATTACATTGTGAAATAATATATGATTCTGAATTTCACTTTCACTTTCTTTCCAAGGTTTTTTTTTGGTAATTTTTTTTAAAAGTTTATAATGAGCTGAGTAATCTTTCATTTTATGGCGGCCGCAAAAAAAAGTGCGCAGCGTTTCCAAACCATATTCGTTGTCCTTAATATCAGAAGTCCACACCTTTCTGCATGAGACGTAGCCCCGCCCCCATCCTAAGCCTAACTGGTTTGTATTTATTCATTTTACTAGGTTGTGCTGCGGTGCCGTGGCGCCTGTGGCGCTCACTTTTTTAGGGCGCCTACGACGCCCACCTTTTCCAAAAGCCCAATTAACTTATCTTTGTATGATAAATACGAAATATTCCTGAAATTTAAACAAAGTATTTTATAATAGGGGCTGTAGGGTGCCTACAGCGCCCACTTTTTTTTGTCAAAAGCCATAGTAATTTATCCTTGTTTGATAAATACGAAATATTAAACTTCCTGAAATGTACACAACGTATTTTATTATTAACAATCCTCAAATCCTCTTTTTACATAGTTCCATTTTCCAAAATTAAAATATGAGCTGAAATTATGACGTTATATATCTTTTTACGGCGAGAAATTTTAGAAAGCAGCGCACCAAATTACTGCACCAAAAATAACTATTTGAGTCAGTCAGCACTATTAACAACACAAAATTTTAAAAAAGCAGAATGATAGCCCTTAGCGTTAGGCATCAGTGATAATTGAGCGTAAATATATATATAATGACAAATTCAAGTTGGACTAAAAAATCCCAGAGATAGATTTTACATGTTAATTAAATTATACACTGAATGCACAATAATCTCTCTATATAATTCTCTTCGTGGTCGTAATTCTCTTCGTGGTCGGACCCTGCGAGGCAACAAGAAGCTGCACGTGCAACAGATACTAATTTTAGAAAGCAGCGCACCAAATTACTCCACCAAAGCATCAAAAGGTGTGCAAATTAAATATGCGCTTTAAAAAAAATTTATGACGTCATTGTTTTCGCTGATATTTTAATTTTATAAAAAGGGAACAATGTAAAAAGAGGATTTGATGATGGTTAATTATAACATCAAAAAAACAAAGGGGGCGCCATAGGCGCCCTACAACCCCTATTATAAAATACTTGTGTCCATTTCAGAAAGTTTATTATTTCGTATTGATCAAACAAGGACAAGTTAGTTGGGCTTTTGAAAAAGGTCGGCACCGTAGGCGCCCTAAAAAAGTGCATTAAAGGGGTAAAAGAACTCTCCATGAGCAAGTCTGCGGCGTGTGCTACGCTGCGGGCCAATCTTAACTGGAAACAAAGAGATAAAATAAGACTTACATTCATTAAGTGAAAGAAATGATTACATAATATTTTGTAAGAATAAGCTAAACTCAGCATGTAGAGCGGTTCTCACTAGATAACAACATGAAATTCCTGAAAACTTCCAAACTGGTTAAACGTCAATATATTGTAGGAAAGAAGCTTGCCATTCTGTACCATCAACAACATATCCTACCATTAAATTTTTACTATAAAGTCATGCTGTTTAGATTCTAAAATTCTGGTTTTACAAATTAGTGCAAGTGTAATTTTAAGGTGTACATAATAGTTTTAATACATTTGGGTGATATAAAACAAGTATTTTAATATTGGAGTATACATAATTTAAAATTAAAGTTTTAACTGTGCATTCCACTCATGTTTTCTCATTTTCATTTCAAAGGTGAAGAGATTTGTGTGTCCAAGGGGGGTGCACAAACTATTGTAATTATCTCATACTTGGGTTATATTACAGAATTTGGTTTCGATTTAAAATTGAAAATATAATAATGTAAAAAAAATCTTTTTTTTAAAAAAAAGGACACGCTTTTATTTACATATAGAAAGTGCACTAAAAAGAAGAAAATAACAATTTTCTATGAAAACAGGTGAAATCGGTGAACCTATATACTGCACATAAAAGCGTGGGGCACCCATCACAAATTATTTCTCATTGCAACTATTCTCTTACATACACATAAATAATTCTAATTAATGTGATAGTAGCATTTATATGATCAAAGTTGTGAAACTTTTACTGTTTATTAATATTCATACCAATTTGTTTTTATGTTTCGCAGCCTAGTACACGAAATAAAAGCGTGTAATAATAATAAATAACAAAGTCCTTGAATAAAATAAACATTTCTTTTAAGGAAAAGTTGTCTGTGACTAAAGGAAGTCATCATAAAACTGTCAGTAAGTTTAGATTTAGGGGCATCTTTATTGTTATCTTATCTTATCTATTCAGACGCTCCTTCTATGCAGAAGATAATTGCGTCCACAGACCACGACAGATGATCTGTTGGCAAGTGATGCAGCGATCACGTGGGTTCCACGCATTACCCAGCCGCCTAACTAGTGTTAGGTACCCATTCGGAGCTGGGTGACTCATGGGTGCCCTAGGCCGCGGGAACAATTCCTTGCCTTTGCATGGATTCGAACCCGTGACCATCGGTACGCCAGTCGAGCGCGCTGCCACTCGACCACCGTGCCCCACAGTTATTATTTTTAATGTTATATCAGGGCTCAGCAAAATGTAAATGCTTGCATAATTATTAAATGTTGGATTTTAAAAAATCTAATGAACTGATTGGTTTTTATCTATTTGCTAGATCTTGTTAGTGTCTAACTAAAAAAAAAGAGAGAGAGATGGGCCACTGGCAGTTCAAAATGAAGTTAAGTATTGAATTGGTAAGTTGAAAATATCTTTGATTGGTCAATATTAACGGGTTTAATTAATATTTTAAAACATCATAAATATTTGCATGAAAGAGAATCGCCTTAAATTCAATTTAAGTTGATATAACTTATTTACGAACAATAACAAGTTAAACATTTAAGATATGACATAAGGGGCCCTCCATAAAGTACGTCACGCGATATTTGACCATTTTTAACTCCCCCCTCCCCCCTGTCACAAACTGTCACAAATCTTGGACCACCCCCCCCTCCCATAAAGTACGTCACACTTTCGAACAAAAATTTTGCTTTTTATTAACAAAATAATTAAAATTTAATATAAAACAGCGTGACGTCACACATGGCTGGACCCCCTCCCCCATCACAAACTGTCACACTATCTTACACCCCCTCCCCCTCTCTGGAGCGTGACGTACTTTATGGACGGCCCCTAACAGCTACCTTAAAGTCAATACGTAAAAGTGCAAAATAATTATAAACATATTTAAAGGGCGAATAAAATAACGACACGAAAACAACCGGATGTTGGAGTGGGGGAAAAACATTAAAAAATCAGGAAACTGTCAATAACATAAATGAATGATTTCCAAGTAAATAACTTTAATCATACAATTCCGACTTGTTTAAGGTCAACTGATCCTTCTAATAATTTAATATTAAAATATGATTATAGTTGCATGTTTTTAATTAGTGTACAGTGGGTATTAGAAAATCTAATGATACAAGCTGACTCTGCTTTTCAACTTTAAGACTTAAATTAAGTACTTTAACTTGAGTTAGAGTTAGTGACTCTAAAACTTAGACTTATGTGACTTCAAATTTTAAGTGGAAAATTTTATTATTATACATCACCATCTATTAACTTACACTATCGGTATCACTTATTCGTACTCTTTGTTATTCAATCTCATCCTACTCTTACTATCTTGCGATGGGACATATAGAACTGGGGATGGTAATTAGTAATGGCAATGGTACACTTGACTGAACAGGCTTTATATAGCAGTATCCGGTCGTCATGTTTGTTACTATGCCAATAAACTAAAAAATATATAAAGATGGCAGCCAAAAAGAAAGTAGTCCAATATTCTATAGTAAATAGTGGGTTAAGTAAAATGTCAGATTATGACTACGACTACGAGTATGAAGAGGGTGAGCTGCGTACCAAAATAATTGCAATGATAAAATCGGAGTGCTCTTAAGAAGTTTTGAAAGCATTGTTATTTGTGGAGCGCAGTGTGTCCAAGTAATATTGAAAGCCTCAAGTGCACCATGCAACCTTGTGCTGTTTCTATTTCTAGTCATGTGTTCTACACTTTTTACTGCCCTTTTAGTTTTAGGTTCTATAATAAATAAAAAGAATCTACATTTATTTTATTATTTTATATATATGTATATATATATATAAATATATATATTGGGGCTGTTAACGATTAATTTAAATTTAATAGTTAAATTTTGAAAAATTAACAATTAATTAATCGTTAATTTCGATTAAAGCCAAAAATTAAAATTTAAGATGTCATAAGTAACACTTATTAAACTTTCTTGTTGAAAATCAAAATACAGTAGAACCCACTAAACTCGAGCCCGGTTAACTCTTCAACCCTATTAAGATGACGTTTTTTATTGGAACCGCCAAATTCTCTCTTTGTCTTTGCATTTTCTCATCGGTTAATGCGATTATTTTAAGTGGCCAAACCTTAATACCTCGAGCACAAAAGTGGGCCAAATTTTCCACTTAGCGTATGTTATCTTGATCCCCATGACCAATCGCCAGCTTTTGAAAATGTTACATGTGATTTTTTATGTAGCCGTGTGTAGACTTATAATATACAGTATTTCAAGTCAAACAATAAGGCGGAGGATTATAGCCATCAAAGTTTATTTGTTTTTATAATTTAGAAACCGAACACTTTTAACGTTGGAACCGGAACTCTCCCAAACGCACCCAAACGTCATTCAGTCACTACTCTCCAGTGCATCTCGGTGCGGTGTACATGGTGCGGCGCTCGGCGCTGGTTGGGTGTTCACACTACTACATTCACCCCAGGCCTTTTAATCCCAGCGCCCTCGCTGGTAATATATAAATAATCAACAATATATGTTAATAACATTGTTATCCAACACTGTTAAACAATATCGTTTACACCCTAATTAGAACCAATGTTAAAAATTCAATTGTTATTATCACGTTGAGTGGGCATCTGCATCGTCCACGGAATACAACAACATGTCCGCTATCTTGAGATCATTCATGATCTGCGCGGCTTAATTGGAGGAGATTGTTTTGTACATCTTGCGTAGTCAGTAACATAGCCGAGGTCTTCTGGATGCCCAGTGCACTCTGGCTTGTTGATGACCTGGTTAGTTGGGGTGTTCCCATGATACTGGTCTAAGTGGGTTATGGTCAGGGGTATTAGACCGTCGTACCCGTGACCCAAGTCAACCATGTAGTGGGGCCGTTTTTGCGTGACATGCTCTTCTAAAACAGTGTTTGTTTGTGTAGAGCTGTCGACGATTGTTTTAGTGGTCAAGGGATTCTTCTCAGGCCTGCATCGTTCTGAACTAGGCCAGATAGGACCTTTGTGAGAATCTATTGGAGGTGTGCTCTCTTTAAGGAAGGTATCCGTAGTCACATGTTTATGTTTTTAGCTTCCTCTTGAACGTACTTGCCGCTGAAGGCCATCGGCATGATGTGTCGTCTTGCTGACAGTTGGGATATCAGGAGTTTGAAATCCACAATAAGATTTACGGTTCAAAGTGTTACGATGCTTGATTAACCGTTCTTTGACTTTGCCATGGCAGACAGTACAACACTCCATATTTTCACTGTCCCTCAGTGGACGAGATGGCCTGTCGCTCCCCTCACGACGTGGCTTCCGTGACGTGTGCTGCCAGTTACATGTATTGTGACTGGTTGATGCCGTTTGTAGAAAGCGGAGGCCATCACGTTGTTCACCCCACTTCTCTACTAAGATACGCAACAGTTTGTCCGGGGTGTTGATCTCCTCAGGTGCCCGGTCCAACATTTCCTGGCGGGCACGTACCTCTAAGGCACCCAGGATCCATATGACTGCTGAGGCAGGAGCATGGGCTGCAACTGCAGGAGCAATCGAACTTCTTTGACAAATTGCTCCGCTCCATTATCTCCCGTAAACCGTGGTAGTTTTGGAGGCCGGTTTATCTGGAGCTGCTCCACTTGTTCCATATTTTTCTGTGTCCTTTGGAAAACCTAACACAAATAACTAAAATTTAACAACTATCCTCACTTGTAACACTGCTCCCAGCGCCAAACTGTAGCCGTGTGTAGACTTATAATATACAGTATTTCAAGTCAAACAATAAGGTGGAGGATTATAGCCATCAAAGTTTATTTGTTTTTATAATTTAGGAACCGAACACTTTTAACGTTGGAACCGGAACTCTCCCAAACGCACCCACACGTCATTCAGTCACTACTCTCCAGTGCATCTCGGTGCGGTGTACATGGTGCGGCGCTCGGCACTGGTTGGGTGTTCACACTACTACATTTATAACCAAGGGAAGGCATTAAATTTCTGCCTCGCCTGGTGTGCTGGTGATGTCACAGCCCGCTTGCGTTCAGCTCTCAGCGCTGTGTTACTAACTTACTTCTGGTACTATACCAATCGCCAGCTTTTGAAAATGTTAGTTATTGATGCCACTCACCATCTCACGACCGTATTTTCGCGCGCGTCTTATAAAAATTTTTACTATTGGTTACATTTATGCTAGCTAACCAATAAAATTGATAGTTCAATAACAGTTCACGCGGCTTTAACGTGGTTCACATTTTAACATCGCCACTCTGTGTGTTAGTTCTTGTACTATGCTTTGTCAACTAAGAGAGTTTTACACACAAAAAAAATGTTCACTAGCCGTACGCATTTGTTAAAACAAACATCAGTTTTGATATTAATGTGGTAATCTTACGCCAAATGGCTTTAACTTGCAGGAAAACGGTCACTAAAAGACTGACCCCAAATTTTAGGACCAATTAATCGCCCGGTATCTTTGCTATGTCTTTCTAATGACTCTCGTAATATAAATAGTAACAATAAAGTCTTAACTTTGACCTTGTTCATATCATACGCACACTGTGTGTTAGCTCTCGTACAGTGCCTCGACAACTAAGCAAAGTAAGAATTTTTTTAAAATCTTTTCTCAGCCACAGGCAAACTAAACTAATAATGATGACGTGTATATTATTTATACACCGGAATAGTAAGAAAACGTTTTGAGGTCACGGTCGCTCGCTTATTGGTTCTGGTATTCTGCCGTAACACAACAAAATATTAACTCTGCGTTATAAGTTTATACCGAAGTTACGACTAACGGGTTAATCGTTAACGACCTTATCATGTACATGAAGAAATTTCAAGCACATGTTAATATTTTGCCGCCATATTGGTTTTCGTTTAACTCGATGATCGGTTATCTCGGCACCATTTGGCCGTCGACTTAACCGGGTTCTACAGTAACACTGGAATGTCTCCTTTATATGTTATCTCTTAACCAACTACGCAAAAAGACAAGTGTGTTGACATTATTTGGTTCAAGTGATAGCGGGTCTAATTGACAATATAACCAGCCGAGCTGAACAATCATTCACATGGAAGTGAGGTAACTGGTATGCACAATCATTAAGTTTCCACCATTGTAGTTGGTTAATGGATTCAGGAACTTTCATCTCCATTTTGTAACGCAGTAATTCATCAGAAGAGCTGTCGTCATTTTCTGTCTCTGAGTCAACAGACTCAATTACTGCCATTAGCTTAATACGCTTTTCATTTGGTCTGATAAGTAGGCGAAGTGTTAGAACCATGGTAGGCAAACTTTATCTACATTTTGACCATTCCCGCGAGTCAATAGTTTAAAACCAAAATGTTTGTGTAATCGTCAGGAAATTTGTTATTATTTATTGGCGCTTATTTTCTTATATTATTTTAAAAAACTTTTTGACTTCCAATAATTCGTAAGTGATAGGTCGATTAATCGTTAAAAATAATTTAAGCGTTAAAAATTTTTTAACGATTAATAGAGAAATTAAAAAATAGAGAAATTAATAGTTAATTTCCGCAGTCCTAATAATTATATATATACCATTAAGTGTGTTTTTGCCCATAGCAATCATGAGCATAGTGAAATGTGATCTAAGTCTGAGCTCATTAATAAAATTACGGAAAGGAATTGGACTACTGGGTTTGCAAGAGCGGGCTTTGATTAGGGGTGTGCCGGAATCCGGTCCGTAATCCGGTTCCGCCGGATTTTGCACTATCCGGTGAAATCCGGTTCCGGCGGATTTACATGTACCGGAATCCGGAATATACCGGATTTCGGAATTTGCTAGATTTTGTGACTCACCGGATCATAATCTGAAATAAAAGTAATTCTCTTTCCCGAATTCCACACGATCACGATACATTAATCGATTGTTTCGAGCGTTGAGCTTGTTTAATGTTTAATATTCCAAACATACCAGAGGCTAGAGTCAGCACCGCTAATAGTGGCCAATCGGCCCAATCCCATACATGATAGTGCGGGGATGAGTAATTATTATACGTGACGTCATCTTAACCGCAATCACCAATGACGTTGTAACAGAAATAATATAGCAACTATACTGCCCAAGCTCCTGGCCGCCAGCCCGTCACCTTACCGAGCACGGCAGACGACCATCAAATTGCGTCAAGCCAGCAGGCCTGTGCTGACCTAGCCTATCTATGAATACTTTTAGGGACACACACTGATCAACCTGACGTCAGTCTGCTTTGCAATTAGTCATTGGTGCAGAGATATAGATTACCCGTACTGCCCTGCGGAGCTGTCTCCTCACCAAGCATAATAATAATAATAACAACAACATAGCAACTTATTATGCGCCAAATTACAGTGAAACAAGTGATCTCCAACAAGGTATAAATTTATACTAGAGTGCTCGTGTAAACAAAAAAAGTGATAGCGCAATGCGCTATCTCTGATTGGCTGGTCGGTTACCACTTGGTTACCTAACGCAATAGAAATTTATCTCAGTTTTTTAAAATTTACCGTAATTTTAATTCATATTTTGATTTATATTATCGTTCACTCAATTGTTAAAAATGCGTATCATTTTTGAGTAAAAATTAACATTACGTTAGCGGTCTAGTATAAATTTAAAGGTCTTTCGTGCTCAGCTGATCTCTATGTCACCAAGCCATCTTCGGCGATTCTCGCTTGCGCTATGATCTGTGCTCTTTGGTTTAAATGACGGTATGACGTAGCCGCGGCCCGCGGCCCTCATCTGTTACAAAATATTTCGCCATATTGAATGCTTGAAATTGGAGTGGGGTTTATACTTCAAAACTTTATAACGGTAATTTATAAAATTTATCTCATTTTCGAAGCTAGTTCAAGCTACAATTCTAAATAATTTTCAATTTAGTAACGAATTTAAATTCAGCCGTGGGACCATCATGGCTTCAAATGTGGGTAGCGGGAGCGGGACCAAGACCAGCAAGAAACGCAGTTTCATCTGGAAATATTTTACTACTAACTCAGTGGATGAAGCTTATGTTAACTGCAATACATGCAGTTTAAAAATATCTAGGGGTGGAAAAGACCCACGAAGTTACGGAACGTCTGCAAAGTACCGGAATCCGGGAGAAACCGGAATCCGGATTATTCCGGGATCCGGTACCGGATCCGGTACCGGATCCGGCGGATTTCGCATACGAAAATCCGGATCCGGTTGGAAAAAACGGATCCGGCACACCCCTAGCTTTGATAAAACTATCATTTAAGAATGTTGCATAATTAAGGAGCCAAATAACTTATCAAGTTAGCCGTGGAATATATTGTCTTTTGTTGTTTAAAATAATATTTGATCCACCATACAATTCATGTGCATTTTAGGTTACACTCTAATGAACCTGCTATCATTAATTATTACAGTAGAGCCCACTTAACTCGAGCCCGGTTAACTCGTCAGCTCTGTTAAGTCGACGTTTTTTATTGGAACCGCCAAATTCTCTTTGTTTTTGCATTTTCTCATCGGTTAATTTGATTATTTTAAGTCGCCGCACCCTAATACCTCGAGCACAAAAGAGGGCCAAATTTGCCCCTTAGCCTTGGTTATCTCGATCCCCATGACCAATCCCCAGCTTTTGAAAATATTAGATGTGATTTTTTATAACCAAGGGCGCTAGGTCTGCTGGTGACATCACAGCCCGCTTGTGTTCAGCTCTCAGCGCTGTGTTGCTTCTGGTACTATGCCAATCGCCAGCTTTTGAAAATGTTAGTTATCCATTTTTTATAACCAAGGCCCGCATCGAATTTCGGCCTCGCAGGGTCTGCTGGTGATGTCACAGCCCGCTTGCATTAAGCTCTCAGCGCTGTGTTACTAACTTAAATCCCCAGCTTTTGAAAATGTTACTTATCGGCTGCGTAAGTGATGCCAATGCCGAGTATTACGTAATTGCTCCAATAGCAAAGATGCACGCAGAATCGAATGTCTAAAACATTTAGTTTCGTATGGAATAACAAAATGTGCCGTGTGCAGTCTTGTTGTCATTGGCAACCATTCATCCTTCAACCTCATTTTGACTCTATTACTACTGCTTTGTTCTCATTGTTTCATTCATAACAAGTGGCCGTGTGCAAAAGCCATTTAACTATTGGTTAGAATTAATTAAAATGTGTCAAAGTTGAAGGTTCAAAAGGAGTTCCTAATTTATTTTTGTACGTTTTTATAGAGAAGAGTTCGCTTTTTTGTCATGAGTCATATATAGGTCATGATAGACCAGTGTTGCTCAATTATTTTCTGTCACGCCAATAGGAAGAAGACAACATTTCTTCCACCGCGCGTCAGTAAATAGTATCATTTGTCTATAAAATTGCTATAAGTACACCATTTCGCGCCCCCCCTTTAGGGAGCTTCACGCCCCCCCTGGGGGGCGCGCCGCACTATTTGAGAAACACTGTGATAGACAAACAAATAAGGGCAACGCTTTTGTGTAAAAAAAAACTCAAAAAACACGTGCATGTACATTCTCATTTATTAAAGCTAGTGATGGGAGGATACCAAAATCATAGGGTGCTTACTGTAAACAAGGCTCCCCAGATTTTAAAATATATAATATAACAGACTACAGACAGTTTACCCGCCCCCACTCTCAATCTCCCACACCATATCGCTCAATCTGGGAATTAACCGCAATACGAGGTCGCACGCGGCGTGGCGGGCAAGAGTAGATGAATTCGTTATAGTTATGTACTAGGGAAAAAAAACTGCGCTAGCGCAATAAAGGGTTATATTTAAACTTAAACGGTCCTTAAAACGAATGGTCTTAACAACCTTAGGAAAGAGTGAAGAAATGGGTCCCGATATTCCGATACGATTACGATTAATTGTCCCATCACTAATTAACGCACATCATGTATATAAAGAAATTTTAAGCGCATGTCAATATTTTGCCGCCATATTGGTTTTCGTTTAACTCGATCGGTTATGTTGGCGCCATTTTTCATACCCCCAGGCCGTCGACTTAAGCGGGTCCCACTGTACTATAAATGACTACGATGTGTTGAAATTAAATATAAACATTTATTCTAAAACAAACAATGTGTTCCCCACTTTCATTCAATGAACATTATTTTTTTTAAAAATTAGATATGAAGAATATGATAGGATTTAAGCACATTTATTTTCTATCAAATCAGTGGAGTCTCAGATGTAAGGACAGAAAGGACCAAATCACTGGGCATGTGCTTTGAAGTAAAAAAGAAAGGCCCATACGCTACCCTTTTCTCCTATCAAAAATCCTGAATTTTTTTTTCTCTAAAAGCTTATAACAAAAGCATTTAGAACGATGTTAAAGTTATAACAATCTGATTGTTGACGTACCAAATATGTAAGTCAAAGATATTCACCAGGCCTTGATTGCTTGTATGCAATAATTATTATGTTATCATTAGTAGGTCTATTTAATATCAGTGGGATTTTACCTATGTCTTCTTAAAATGCAAAAATATAAAGTTTGGAATGTTGATGTACATACACATAAAATAATTTATGAGTTACAGTTTGTGATATGGATAATCCTGATTTAATTGGACTAATATGAAATGTGCATGTCTTTTGCTATTGCTAAAAAGTTTTTTCTTCCCTATTTCTTGCATAGCAGAATGAATTAGCTGTTTAATGTCACAAAATTTGCGAGCCATGGAATTACAGTGACTTATTAACTGATTTTGTGAAATAATGAATCGCGACTAAGCGGGATCTATATGTATGGCATCTGTCCGTCTACGAAAGACGATAGATTTATCTTTATTATCTGCAGCTCTTGGTGTGGCTGATGAGACCAATCCTTGAGTGGCAGTCTCTTCTGCATGACACACACACGAATGCAGTGGGGCAGTGTTTCCTGGCCTTTCTCCTCGCTCTTTTCCCGACTGCTTCTGCCCTAGTTTGCTCCTCTGCTTTTAGTGATCCTTCTTTCACTATAGCCCGCCACATGGACCTATCCTCTGCCAGGTTTTCCCAGTTTTGTATATCAATGTTGGCTACTTTCATGTCTCTCTTGCATATGTCCACATATCTGAGACATGGCCGACCAACCGACCTTTTCCCTGTCGCCAGCTCGCTGTAGAGCACATCCTTGGGTATGCGACCACTTTGCATCCTCTTGACGTGTCCAAGCCAACTTCTCAACAAGTAGGCCAGTAAATCCTGCACCTATAAATAAAAAAACAAAAGATAAGAAGACTCCAGCTCTTTGCCTAGCAAGCTGGAACGTTAGGACTATGTGTCCAGGCATTACTGCCAACCTGCAGCTTATTGATGATGCCAGGAACACAGCCATCATTGACAGGGAGCTTGCCAGACTAAACATCGACATTGTCTGCCTTCAGGAGACTAGACTCCCAGAAAGTGGTACCATAAAAGAATGCAACTACACTTTCTTCTGGCAGGGTGGACCAATGGACACACCAAAGCAACATGGGGTTGGTTTTGCCATAAAAAATGGACTCTGCTCCTCCATAGAACCCCCAACAAAGGGCACTAACAGGATACTAACAATACGACTATCTACATCCTCAGGATTAGCCAACATCATCAGTGCTTATGCTCCAACCTTATCCTCGAGCTCAGAAGCGAAAGACCAGTTCTATGATGATCTCAATCATACACTAGCCAGCATACCCACCAATGAAGCAATCTACCTCCTTGGTGACTTCAATGCAAGAGTTGGAAGTGATCACATGGCCTGGCCAACTTGCCTCGGTTATTTTGGAAGAGGCAGGCTAAATGAAAATGGGCAGAGATTACTAGAGATGTGCTGCTTACATGGACCATGTGTCACAAATACTTTCTTCAACTGCAAAGCAATCCACCAAGTGTCATGGAGGCATCCCCGCTCTAAACACTGGCACCAACTAGATCTCATCATCACAAGACTCACACAACTGGCCAGTGTCCTCCTCACACGCAGTTACCACAGTGCAGACTGCGACACAGATCACTCCTTAGTGGCTAGCAAGGTAAGGTTACTGCCAAAGAAATTGTACCGCAACAAAAACAAGGGAAAACCACGCATAGGCATCTGCTCCACCAAGAATCCAGAGAGAACAGCAGAATACACCCAGAGACTGAAAGAAGCTCTTGTACAAATGCCACCAGCAGACACTATTGAGTCCAAGTGGTCACATCTGCGGAACACCATATATGGCTCAGCTATTGCGGCATTCGGCAAGAGAGAACGCAAAAGTGCAGACTGGTTTGAGGCCCACTGGGAGGAAATGAAGCATGTCACCGATGTAAAAAGAAAGGCTCTTTTAGCCTATAAAGACAGGCCTTGCCCAGAAACTCTACATTCCCTTAAGAGAGCCAAGAAAAAAATGCCCAGCAGGCAGCTCGCCACTACGCTAACACGTACTGGCTCAATCTAAGTTCCAGCATACAGTCAGCTGCTGATAGAGGCGATACAAAGGCTATGTACGAGAATATAAAACAAGCAACAGGCCCTCTGACCTCCAAGACAGCACCCTTAATGTCAAAAGCAGGGGAAATTATCACTGATCGGGACAAGCAACTCAAACGGTGGATCGAGCACTACCTGGAATTGTACGCAACTATAAACCATGTCTCAACTGCTGCCCTGGACGATATTCCAGACCTTCCGGTCATGGAAGAGCTCGATAGCCTACCCACAATGGTCGAGCTAAGTAGAGCCATAGATTGCCTAGCCTGCAGGAAAGCCCCTGGTAAGGATGGAATTCCACCAGAAGTTCTCAACTGTGGAAAAGAAATACTTTTACAGCCTTTGCATGACCTCCTCACTCTGTGCTGGGAACAGGGGCAGATACCACAGGAGTTAAAAGATGCCAACACCGTTACACTGTATAAAAATAAAGGAGACAAGAGTGACTGCAACAACTATCGTGGAATCTCTCTCCTCAGTATAGTTGGAAAGGCCTTCGCCCGAGTTGCATTGACACGCCTGCAGACCCTAGCATCGCGTGTACTCCCAGAATCGCAGTGCGGCTTTCGAGTCGGAAGATCAACCATAGACATGATCTTCTCTCTGCGCCAGCTGCAGGAGAAATGCAGGGAGCAACATATGCCTCTATACATCGCGTTCGTCGACCTAACTAAAGCTTTTGATCTTGTCAGCAGAAGCGGCCTTTTCCAGATCTTAGTAAAAATAGGCTGCCCTACACATCTGTTTAACATCATCAAGCAATTCCACGAAAACATGCAGGGCACAGTGTGCTATAACGGTGCCACCTCCGAGGCTTTCCCAGTAAGTAGTGGAGTAAAGCAAGGCTGCGTGTTGGCACCTACTCTATTCGCAATATTCTTTTCCATCTTACTCCAGTATGCCTTCAAGAACAACAGCGAGGGGATATACATACACACCAGAGCTGACGGGAGATTATTCAATATTGCCCGACTTAAAGCCAAGACCAAAATAAGGAAGATTTTGCTGCGCGAGCTCTTATTTGCAGACGATGCCGCCTTAATATCCCACACAGCAGACGGCCTGCAGAACCTTGTATCCAGCTTCTCCGCTGCCTGCAAAGAGTTTGGCCTGACCATAAGTATAAAGAAAACCAACATTATGGCACAGGATGCTGCCTCTCTCCCGACTATCACCATTGACGACTGCAACCTGGATGCTGTTGACAGTTTTACTTATCTGGGATCAAACATCTCGAGCACCCTCTCACTGGAAGATGAGATAAGTAGTAGGATAGGGAAGGCAGCAACTGTTATGGCTAGACTGTACAAAAGAGTCTGGTCCAATGCCAAACTCACAGCAAGGACTAAGCTGCAGGTATACCAGGCCTGCGTACTGAGCACACTCCTCTATGGATGCGAGTCTTGGACCACCTATACCAGGCATGAAAGAAGGCTCAATAGCTTCCACCTCAGATGCCTGCGCCGCATCCTAGACATCAAATGGCAAGAGAAAGTCCCCAACACAGAGGTCCTGGCTCAAGCAAGCATGAGTAGTATTGCAGCAATATTAAGCCAAAGACGCCTCCGTTGACTATAATAATGAATAATGAATCACGACTTAGCGGGATCTATATATGCGTTATACAAATATAATTAATTGAAATGAATCGATTAATACTAATTAATAGATCAAATTTTTTCCAGATTAATCAAACTAAATTTTTAAAAATCTGTACCAGCCCTAAAATACAAACATTTTCAGACATGACATTCAAACGGTGTTAGGTCATGTAATGGAAATGAATCATAATGTATAGTTTAAGTAAAATAAAATTTAAATGAGATATCCCTGAAAAAATCGCTTTGATGCGAGTAAAAAACTGAGTAATGGAACAGACATTTAACTGTTAACACGAACTTTCACATTCTATTGGGAAATTTAAAAATAAACATTTTGAATTGAAAGTGGGATATTACAGGAAGCCATTACTCATGTTTACTACCTTTTCCAGGAGTGCCCCTTGAACATCCTCATGTCTATGGGTTATTGTTTTATACAAAGACAAGGAAGAATTAGCAAGAATCTTGTTGTGGATGCATTTTTCTTAAGAAGAAATACTATGACTTCTTATATTTTATTGAAAGAATTTTCCACTGTACTCATTTTATTCTCTCTAAAGTTTACTTTGGCTGTTCCTCTGTCATTTATAATTAAATATTAAAATAAATTTATAACAATTATCTTTTTATTTCAGGTTACTTGCTATCAGTGCATAGATGCAAGCTAATATGGTTTTGTTTTACTTTGCTGGTGGATCCCCTATCAAAAAATCTTCAAGAGCAATATAAAAATGCATGTTTGAGATTGATGAAAGTGATCGTCAAGTTGAACCATGTCAGGCAGACTTGGAAGCACAAGCTCTGTGTGCTCAGTGGCACCATTTGATGCTAATGATATCCCCATTTCAGTGGAACTGCCTGACGCAGCCAGATTTCTTCTGGAATTTCTAAGTGAAATATCAGCCAAACCTGAATTATATGAAGGGCCACTGGTTGAATGTGCCATACAGAGGTATGAGCGTTACTGGCTACCTCTTGTTGCAAAACACCCCGGCCGTTTACTCCCTGCCCCTCTTGACATTGAATGGATATGGCAGTGCCACATGCTGTCTCCAACAGCATACAACACAGACTGTCAAAATATTGCAGGAAAGCTTATAGATCATCATCTGATGGAAAAATCTCAACGGAAAGAGTTGCTAAAAGATTCAGAACGGTTGTGGAGAAAAGAATATGCTGATGTGCCTTTTTCTGCATGTGATGCTGTCACACCTTGGTTTGATTGTGAGTTTGTTTCCGCCTTGACATATAATTTAGCATTAGCTGTGTCAAGGCAAAAATCATTCTACTATCAGGTGAGTCTTCCTCACTACAGAGATGAGAAGTTTTTGAATAATGCTTTGCTACGTTATAAGAAGTTTCTGTTTTTAAAGTGCCATAACCCTGGAGTATTTCTTGTGCCATGTTACGATAACGATCTCATGTGGCACACGCACATGCTGCACCCCGTGTTCTACAAAGATGACACAGAAGCTTACATGGGTAGTCTGCTTCCGCATGATGACTCTGTAAATGATCGGACAGTAGGCTCAAAGCTGTCACTGGCTGAAGCCAAAACAAGAAATTTGTGGAGAAAAGTGTTCAGTGAAAAGTTTTCTTATTTCGGAGCCATGTATAGGGGTGAACCACCCAATTCCAAGTTGCATGCAATGAACAAAGAAGATATTTTTAGAGTGTGCACAAAACAGGTGGATGTTCTTATTGAAAAAGTTCGTATATCAGGGCTTCCACTTGGAAAAACTTACAAGTTGAAACTTTGTTACAATACAGGCTACCAAAATTTTAATAGGTCATTATTTGTGACAGAAAATATAGCAACTGTGAAGGGAAATGCTAGAACTTTGGAAGACTATAGATTAAATACTCATTTTTCTTTTGATACTCGCTACAACGACAAAATAATTGCAAGCCTTCAGCATAAATCAGGAAAGCTTTGTCTCGGGACCAATGATGTGGTTGGTGAAGGGAAAATTGATCTTCAAAAGAAAATCCAACCTCTAAATAGCAAAGGTTTAACAGCAAATGATGAAATTGACTGTGGTGATGGAATGTCCATTGGACTGGTAAGTTGACATTAGACTGGCAGTGGTTTTACATTTTACAAATATTATTTTAACTTATCATTGTTAGGGGTCATCTGAGTAACAGATCCATTTTTGGCAAATATTTTTATGAAATAAATTTAGCATTAATCAAATTAAGTCACTGTTTCCTATAAATTATTCATCAGTTTTAGAATTAAACATAAGAAATATTCCTAAATAACCTTTCTACTTTGTACATATACATGGATTTACATTTCTAGTTTCTAGTAAATGTTTTTCTTGCTTATGTGGGAAACCAATACAAAAATAGACCACTAATATATCTCGGAAATTTTGATGCAAATAAACTTCAATATTTGAAAGATATCGTAAATACTCCTGAAGATTAGATTAATTAGAATGGAAAAAAAAATTATGAATAATTTCCTCTAAACTATTTTGATGTTTTAGACATTAAAAAAATTGATGTGGATCATAATTTTAAACCTGCATCTGAAGTTGGTCTAGTAAATAGTACTAAGCTTCCCATTGATTTCGATGTGCTCTAACTCTAGATGGTTCCATACCTCACATTATTTGATTTTGTTTGAATGTAACTGTCTTCTGATATATTCTGAAATAAAAATTTACAAATCAAAATGTGTGTGTTGTTTCATGTTTATGATACTGCCCTTAGGTTTGGAGCTGCCCTGCACCTACATTAGGTCCATGTGTACTTAGGCTTGAGCCTGGTGACTATCAAAGTTGTGTGATGCCAGAGGACAGAGAATCAATGTGGGGGCCCATTCCATTGCCCCGCCTTCCGCCTGGTGTTGACAACCACTGTTCCGTTGCATCTCACAAGTAAGGAAACATTTGTTTTCATCTTCAGCTGGGTAAATTTTGTTCATGGTTTGCTGTGTATGTATGTACCACTCTGAATTTCAAGTATAACATCAGCTTGTAAATTTTGTTCATGGTTTGCTGTGTATGTATATATGGCATCCGTCCATCCTCATGGGATGATGGCGTTTCCTCCTGCTCCTCTACCCCCCTTCCCCTTTCTCCTGGCCCTTTTCTCCTCGCTCTTGACTGTAAGGGAAGCTTCCGCGACTTGGATGCCCTCGCGTACTTTAGCCCGCCAGGAGGTGCGCTCCTCAGCAATGGTTTCCCACGTTTTATGGTCTATCTGCGCCAGACTCATGTCTTTCTTGCAGACATCCTTGAAGCGCAAGCAGGGGCGTCCTCTCTTCCGCACACCAGTTGCCAGCTCACCGTAAAGCAGGGCTCTTGGAATGCGCTCCGAGTTCATCCTGCGGACATGTCCCAGCCACCGCAGGCGCCTCTCACTCAGGATTGAGTGCATGCTCAGCATATGACTCCTTCTGATTACCTCGACATTCGTTATCTTGTCCTGCCACTTGATGTGCAGAATCCTGCGCAAGCATCGTAAGTGGAAGCTGTTGAGTTGCTTTGTTTGTTTGGCATAGGTCGTCCAGCACTCGCTGCCATAGAGGAGTGTGCTGAGCACGCAGGCCTGGTACACAGTGATTTTCGTCCTAGCAGTGAGCTGTGCATTGTTCCACACTCTTTTATTCAGCCTAGCCATTAATGATGAAGCCTTGCCGATTCTGGTTCCAATTTCCTTTTCCAGGGAGAGTGTGCTTGTGATGTTACTGCCAAGGTAGGTAAAATCATCGACGACATCCAAGGTGTTTCCCTCAATGGAGATTGCTGGGAAGCAGTCAGTTCCTTGTCTCATAATGTTGGTCTTTTTGAGGCTTATCGTTAGACCAAAATCTTTGCATGCCTCTGAGAACTTGTCGACCAAAAGTTGGAGACCTATCTCTGAATGTGAGGTAAGGGCTGCGTCATCCGCGAAGAGCAACTCTCTAATTAAAACATTTTCCACTTTTCTCTTTGCACGGAGACGGCTGATGTTGTACAGATTTCCATCCGCCCTGGTATGGATGTTTACACCCTCGAAACAGTCCTCGAATGCATGACGCAGTGGCATCGAGAAAAAGATACCGAAGAGTGTTGGAGCCAGTACACAGCCCTGTTTGACTCCGCTACAAACTGGGAAGGGTTCTGAGGTGGCACCATCGAAGAGCACTGTGCTGTGCATATTGGTGTGGAAGGACTCGATGATGGAGAGAAGCCGCGGCGGGCATCCTATTTTTTCCAATATACGTAGCAGACCCTCGCGGCTGACCAGGTCAAATGCCTTTGTTAGATCTATGAAGGCAACAAAGAGGGCTTTCTGTTGCTCCCGACATTTCTCTTGTAGCTGACGGAGTGAGAAGATCATGTCCATTGTTGACCGGCCAGCCCGAAAACCGCATTGTGATTCTGGGTAGACATTATGCGCCAGAATTTGCAGGCGTGCAAGGATCACTCTGGCAAAAGCCTTTCCCACAATAGTCAGTAAGGAGATACCACGATAGTTATTGCAATCGCTGCGATCTCCTTTGTTCTTATAAAGCGTAACTATTTTGGCGTCACGCATGGCCTGTGGGATGTGACCGCGTTCCCAGCAATCGCATATGAGTTCATGCAGAGGCTTCAGTAGTGCTGGCTGGCCGTGTTTAAGGACTTCTGCAGGAATGCCATCGTTGCCTGGGGCCTTCCCATTTCTCAGATGATCGATAGCCCTACCAAGCTCCTCTATTGACGGTGGAGCATCAAGCTGATCTAGAACTGGTAGATCTGGTATTCTTTCTATGGCAGAGTCAGATACTACATTCTGTGTCGCATAGAGTTCTAGATAGTGCTCAGTCCAGCGCTGCATCTGCTTGTCTCTTTCTGTGATCATCTCACCTGATTTTGTCTTGATTGGAGCTGACTTTGAAGTTGTGGGCCCAGTGGCCTTTTTTATGCCTTCGTACATTTGTTTTATATCTCCCTGATCAGCAGCAGATTGAATGCTTTTGCATAATTCTCCCAATAAGTGTTAGCGCAAAAACGTGCAGTCTTCCGGGCTGTGTTTCTGGCATTTCTGAGACATTTCAGGGTGTCAGGTCCTGGGGAAGCTTTGTAGGCCAGTAGAGCTTTTCTTTTTGTCTCCGTCACGGGATTCATTGTAACCCAGTGGGCCTCAAACCAATCTGCATTTTTTCTTTCCTTCCTCCCGAGGACAGCAAGAGAGGTGTTGTAAATAGTGTCTCGAATATGGAGCCAATTCGCATCGATTTGTTCTCTCCCTATAGCATCATGCGGATTGGGGATTTCTTTCTGCGAGGTGTTGGCTTTAAGAGCTTGTGTATGTATGTACCACTCTGAATTTCAAGTATAACATCAGCTTGTAAATTTTGTTCATGGTTTGCTGTGTATGTATGTACCACTCTGAATTTCAAGTATAACATCAGCTGGGTAAATTTTGTTCATGGTTTGCTGTGTATGTATGTACCACTCTGAATTTCAAGTATTACATCAGCTTGGAAATTTTGTTCATTTTAGTTTTTAATATTCCATTGTATGTTTTTACAAAATATCAGGAAAAAATTTTGTTTGCCATAACTTTATTTATGACATAACTTTTATAATAACTAGCAGACCTGTCGTGCGTTGCAACAATCTCAGTAAAATGAATAAATTTAAAGAAACCAATATGTGGTATGTTTTAAAAACAATTATGCCAGAAACCTTTGCGGAAGTTTGCTAAAAAAATAGTCCAAGTTTCATAGCAAACGGATAAAAAAATTAATAATTAAAAAGCTTACAAAAGAAGAAACGATATTAAGGGCCCCGGCCCCTAAATGAGTGATATTTTATTGCCATTGTACTCAAGCTATATTTCTCAAATTCGTGTAAAATTGAATGGGGAATACAATTATTAAAGTTCAGTAAAAAAGACATTTGGAGCCCCCAGCTCTGAGGGAATGAACATTAGGAGTTAAGTGCCCTATAGTAATTTAATATAGGCCCTTAGTTTTTGTATACCAAGTCTGGTCAAAATCAATTTATTTTCTCATTATCTAACGTTTAAACTAATTTTTATATAGGTGATATAGGGAAAAAACACTTTAAAGGCCCCTGGGCCCATTCGGTGCAAGATGTCAATTTAAAAACCTGTTCATTTTAATTCAGTTTCATCATGGATATATTTCTCAAGATTGTTAAAAACGAATGGGAAAATATCTTTAACATCTACGAAAAAAGGAGGATATAAAGTTCAAAACACCTGTTCATTTCAATATGGATAATAATGGATTCATTTATCATTATTTTTCAAGATCGTTAATAATTGAATTGGGAATAAAATCTTAAACGTCTAAGAAAAAGGGCATTTTGGGCCCCAAGCCTCGAAGGAGTGGCCATTAGGAGTTAAGTGCCCTATAGTATTTTAATATTGGCTATCAAGTTTTTATATACAAATTTTGGTTAAGATTCATCAATTTACCAAGTAGCTAGCACTTTAACTAATTTTTATATAGCTCATATTAGCAAAAAATGACATTATGGGCCCCCGGCGCCTCATGAGTGTTAAATTGAGAAAAAAAGTTTCCAGTTACCATCTTGGGAGCGTCCAACAGTCTCAAAAATTTTCATGACGATCAGATGAATGGTTTAGTCACCTATATACATGGGGGGCGCCACAGGGTGGGCCAGGTGGGCCATGGCCCACCCAATTTTTAGAGCTAATGGGCCACAATGTATTTGGCCCACCCAAAAAAATCAACTGAAACCAACAATAGGGCAACTGTTTAATTTCTTCTTTTTTATAAGTTGGCTAATTTTTTTAGTACTAAATAACATTGCGATTTTGAAAAAAAAACAGTCCGCCACAGAAACCAGGCACTACCCCCGTCTCCCTCCCCATCCCCCCCCCATTCTCTCAGACCATATAGCATCAGTCCCAAACCCGGCAGAGTGGAGGTTTGACCATTGGAATGCGGCGATCGCTGGTCGCGTTAGCGCCGAACAAAAGCTCAAGTTTAAGTACCAGCAATTCCGACCCGGGTCCCGAGACGTCATGGGCAGTGGTCAATGAGTGGCATTTTAAGTTGCGTCCAGGTGGGACAAGGAACAGGAGAATGTCAACAGTATTTTATAGAGGCCAGGGAAAAACATGAATGGAACGAATTTTTACGACTTGAGCCAGAGGATGATCTCCAATGTCACCCACATTCATCTGACTACCAATATAAGGGGATGTCTGTGGGAGACAAGGGAGAGAGAGTCAATCAGCTCCTGGAGAAAAACAAACTATGAAGCGTTTCCTCACGCAAACCACTCAACCGGAAATACCGAGTAAAAAAGTTGGAAACGTCGTCTCATCTGATGTTATTATGGACGATGTTGATACCAAGGATCTAACTGATTGTCCAGATGATACGTTGTTAAGCGAGGCTGCTCGTGATTACAGTGGACGTCGTCGACAACCGCAGGCAAAATGGTTTAGCAGTCATCCATGGCTGCGCATATCACGTCAAAGGAAAGTTCTGCTTTGCAGCTGGTGTCGTGAAATGGGCAACAAGCGTCTTGTTGGAGCATGTAAAGTCGAGTCCGCGATCATTGACAAGGGATTCAACAACTGGAAAGACGGATCCCAGAAGCTGGATGAACACGCAGCGTCTTCATCTCACAGAGCAGCGGCCGAATACGTGAGTAATAGAAACAAACCGTCTGTTGCCACGCAGCTAAGTTGTCAGCTCGCTAAAGAACAACAAGTCAATCGGAATAGGTTGGTCATTCAGCTGAACAGTCTAATATTCCTCATGCGACAAGGGCTGGCGATTCGTCGAGGTAAAGATTGTTAATTGGAATTGGATGGTGTCATTTCATGGTTCAACTAAATATACATTATTATTTTTCAGAATATAGCCATATGACTTAGATCAGTCATTTTCATTTTTTCCCTTTATTTCTCTTTTTTTAATGTTAACAATCTACATAATATTGAAGCATGATGTCATTTATTTATATACATTAATCTGCATTTTCTTTTCAGGATAGCTCTAAATTGAGTCTTTTAATCTGTTAATTCAAAAAAAAATTCCGGGGGGGCATGCCCCCGGACCCCCACTAGTGTTTTGCGCCTCCGGCGCTTGACCGCGCTACGCGCGATGTGTCATGTCCATCAAAAGATAGGCAGAGACCCACGGTTCAAAGCCCTATTTAAGGCAAGGGTATCGAATTAAACTAATTTAAGTTACCAACTTGGCCCACCCAATATTTTGCTCATGGCGCCCCCCATGCCTATATAGGACATACATATGTGCATTCTGTGATTTTTATATATGTAGATGATCTCAAGGTATATTAAATAATGTAATTTTTATTGTAGATTGTATAGGTTCTAGTCCACCCTATGCAATACAATGTTCTAATACTTTATCAGATTCTTAAAATATAAATGAAACAAAGTTACTAAAGGTGTGTCAGCCACACCATTCCCAGAAGAACAATTATATTATTTGTAAAGTTGTCCCCCTTGACTCACTCTAGATACTCGATGGTGTCGTGTTGCTTACGCTACAATCATTTATTTAAAGCTTACTGAACTTTCCTAATCTTTTTTTTAACATGATTTTGACTAGTTTTAAATATTTACAGGCTGTTCAACCACACCAGGCGAGTGGTTTATACAGTACGAATGATACATAGTGAGCCACTTCTTATGTCTGCCATCCACGTATTTTATGGTGATAAGTTGACAACGGTGGCACATTTGGTGGTGGGAGACCAGCTGCCTTTACCAGCTTCGGTAAATTCAACTTTCTATTGGGTTAAACAGGATTTGAGAAAAATTCTCTTGACTTGGCATCATTTTAAACTGATTTAAAGTGGCATATTTTTTAAAGAAATATTTGCTCTCTTTTTGTGTTTGAGAGTGATGAAATCAATGAAATTTGTCTCCTTTGATATTTTATTCAACAAGTGTCAACTCATTTTCAACTAATATATGGAATTTATATTTAAGAGCTTTATTCAATTTTTTTAGGTTATTGAATCTAAGAAGTGTGTGACCTTGAACCCCAAAGAAGGCCAAAGGGCAGTTCTTATAAAAAGTAGCAAAGGAGACTGGGGTGTAGCTGTTGGATGGTGGGAAGGTTTCCAGAGACGGTTGACCAGCAGGAAAGGTTGGATTTATTATTTTTTAATTTATCCTAGACCAGGGCTCATCAAACTTTTTTAGCAGTCGGCCAGATAACAGACAAAATGACAAGCACTGGCCACAAGCCATAGTTTGGTGACCCATGTACTAGACAAACAAGCATTTAAGCAATGCACTTTAACTTTATTAGAATTCTAATTAGTCCTCCCTCCTTCTTACCAGTGGCGGATTTAGATTTGTCTGCATGGGGGGGGCCAGGAGAATTTCAGGGCGCGCTGCCAAATTTTACTAATATCCTAGCATTCCGTAAATACTAGTTATTAGCCTAGTAATTGAGTACATTTTCTAAAACAGATATGATTTCAAAATAGTAACGTAAATTTATTTCAATAGTATATTTATTGATCTAAGAAAGAAACTTAGTTTATGCGAATTTATATATAACCCTGAGCCCTATATAAATTGCTTTCTACGTGATTTCATTGAAGAAAAACGATTTATCGTTGATTCAAAGTCAACTTCCTCAGCTAGATCACCTTCAATTGAAATTAATGTCAATCCAGACAGACGTTCGTTTGTCATTGTTGAGCAAAAATAATTTTTGATGATTTTCAATCTACTGAAACTTCTTTCAGCAGTAGCACTGCTAACAGGAAGAGTCAAGTGAATTTTATAGAGTTTTAAGAAATTAAGGAGACCGGATGCCATGTGTTTTTCAGTCAAGAATGGCAGAACCTCTTTAAGTTTTAGTTCACTGTATAGTGATGGACACATTGATGCATACAAATATTTGAAGGTATCATATTCTACGGTTGGTTCTTCAAGGTTAATGTCTTGTTTGTAAATTTCGCATAAACTTCGAAAAGAATATGTATTTTCTTCCGACATTTGTGATTGATCAATAAAATAGAAATAAGTAACTATGCTCCGAAAGTCATTAAATCGATCATCTATTTGTGTTACAAGTGTATCCAAGATAGTATAGCAGGTTTCAGATTTAAAGCTTGTAGTTGGATCATCAGCTTTATCATCTCTGCTAAGTTCGCCTGCCATACCTTTATCTTTTGCAATTGGCTTTTCTTTAAATTCTGTTTCAACATCTAGTTTGGAACAATTTTCGTTAATAAATGATTTGACATTTGATATACAATTGATAACCATCAAACTAACAAAGAAATTAATTAACACTTTTTAGACACTATAAACAACGTAAACCTAGAACAGATAGTAAAATAAAATAAATGAGAAACTATCATGGAATCCCCATGTCAATGAAGTTATTAAAAAATCAAACAAAACCTTAGGCTTTATAAAAAGAAACTTTAACAAATGTAATAGAGATATAAAACTAAAATGCTACCTCACTTTGGTGAGACCTGTATTAGAATATGCATCTTCTGTATGGGACCCATCCACCAAAGAAAACATTGATAAACTAGAACAAATTCCAAAAAAGAGCTGCCAGATTCATTACTGGAGAATATTCAAAACTGACAAGAATAACACCATTAGTTAAATCATTAAACCTTGAAACACTAGAGGATAGAAGAACCAAGAGCAAAGTAGTAATCATACATAAAGCAATTAATTCTAATTTAGAAATACAACACAAAGATAACTTAATACAACCCTCAGATAGACATAAGGATAAAAACACCTTTCTTATTCCGTATGCAAGAACAAACACATACAAGTTTTCCTTCTTCCCGTCCGGAATTCGGGCGTGGAATGGGTTGCCTGAAGAATCCAGGAAAACCAACACTTTATCAACATTTAAATCTCTAATAAAAATGCAGGACTAAACACAAACCATAGATAAGCGTAGGACGCAATAATCTTTTGTATAAAAGGAGCGTCTGTAAACAGATAAGATAAGATAAGATCAGAATTTCAAAAGCTTCATTGCTTCTCATTTCAACAAACTTATTTCTTGCAACATTTATCAATTGTTTTGCAAATGCAATGTCAATGTCCTTGCATTGCAAGTTGTTTGATAACACAAAAATATTATCCAACAACTTTTGTACAAATAGCATCAGGAAAAACAAAAGAATATTTTGTTATTAAACAGATAGTCCCGTAGCTTCTGCTCTGACACTTTCTTTATATCCTGTTGATTCCCCTGAATTTATATCTTCTAGTGTGGCTAGAATAGCAGAGAATGATTCAACAACTGCATCAACTGCATACTTACGGCTCACCCGTCATGTATCAGAAAGTCGTTTCAGAGTATCTACTGTTGAATCATATTGAGATTTCTGATGTTCTTTTAAGATTATGTAGCTTTGGTAAACTAGACGTAAGGAATGCATACAACTTTTCAGCTTTGCTGAAAAGCAACTGTACATCACTGTTAACAGACATTGCTTCCATGGTAACCAAATTCAAAACATGGGCACAACAATGAACATAGATGACATTGGGTGAATGTTTCTTTATCTGTGTTTGAAGGCCACTCTTAATTCCAGACATCACAGATGCGCCATCATATGCTTATCCTCGACAGAGTGTGATAATATCACACTCTGATATCAATGTTTCGCTTTTGAAGTTCTGTTAAAATCTTCTCAGCAAATGCGGCAGCATTGCTGTTTACCATAGTATAAAAGCCTATAAATCTTTCCACAACATGTCCTGATTTTAAAACTGAACGTAAAGGAACTGACATCTGATCAATGCTAGATATATCAATGGTTTGAATCAATAATTAAAGAAAATAATTGTGCAGACTTAACTTCATTATCAATTGTCGCCGATAATTCAGATGCGAGTGATTGAATTAAGTCATTTAGCACATCATGACTTAAATAAAGTTCATTTTTCTTTTCAAACTTTAGATGACTGTCCAAAGTGGAATCATATTTGTCTAATAAAGATAACAATTCACGAAAATTCCTAGTATTTCTACAACTACCATCACTAAAGCAAGAATGTTCTCTGTGTCCTCTGAATGGCAAACCTTGTTTTGCAAAGAACAACGTCACGTCTATCATCCGTTTCAACACTTCCCTATTCTTTTCCACTTGGCGACGGGCATGACTGATAAAACCAGATATTACAGTTTTATCATTTGAAATACAATATTTAGCAAGCAAATATTGTTGTATTGCAGTTTGGTGTTGATTAGAATTTTTGTTTTTAGCAATCTTTTTTTTCTGCTCTATTGACACCTTTTGGGTGTTCATCGAGGGCGTCTTTAGGGGGGGGCACCATTTTAGACCCAACAGGGGCAATGGGGGTCAAGCTGCCCCCCCTGCCCTATAGCTAAATCCGCCACTGCTTCTTACCCCACAGATAACAATATAATTATTTTTTTTGTAAACTTTACATCACAGCTAAATTAATCACAGTATTAAATTAGTATTTTAGTTTATGAAAAATGGAAAAGAAAATATGCACTAAATGTGCTTGTAGTATTTTTAGAAACCCATTTAGCACAGAAATTAGGAATTTCATATGGGTTATTTATAGCAACATAAGTTTGACAGACCAACTGACACACCAAGCAACCATTTTGATACCTAGGATCTGGCCGTATGTATTTCAATTGAGAATTAAATCTTATGACAATTTCACAACAAAAAAAGTTAAAGACCTCTCAGGTTTATTATTCTGAATCCATGAAATCTTCATGAAGTTATAAAATGAAATAACAAGTAAACATCTTTTCTTTCATCTCACCTTTAGGTTCTGGCAGTGAGGGTCACCTAGAGGTCAGATTCTTTCACCTGAGCACCAGGAAATGGCATTATGTTTCATTCGACCGCCTGTATTCACTGGCCACCTCCAAGTTTGAGATTGGCGACTGTGTGGTGGAGTTTGACAGCGGATTCATTGAGATAAGCTCAGACAAGTGTGAGATAGCAGAAAACCTGGGACTCATCTTTAGCGTTGCCTTGATCCATGTGTTGTGCCAGCCTCGGCCGTCCAACTGGGCTCCGCAGTTATCTTCCTCCAGGACTGAGGAGCAAGCCTTGCCCAGACTGGGAGGCTCCGAAGAAATTGCCCTGCTACTCGCAGCAGGAGTCTTGATAGCGACTCCTTGTAATCATGCAATCAAAAATCTGTTTAAAAGAAAAAAGCAAGAGTTTGGGGAGGGTGCCGGTATGATGCGCGGCAGCCAGAGGGAGCAGGACGAGAGGTATGAACAAAACGGCAGGCCGCCTGTCATCTTGCACGAAGCTGAGGTTAGTGCAGGGTGGGGGGAGGAATGGAGCAGTAACAACAGTGGTAGCAACAGCAATGTGGTGGTGAAGGAAGGTGAGGCCAGTGGTGGGATGGGCGGAGTCGCCCTGACGGTGATCAAAGAAAGCGATGATGACAAGGAGAGTAGTGAAGATGAGTTGTTGAAACAGTTGCCGGCGCCTTGTGATGACGAATTGGAAGTAGATAGCATTTCAGACCAGACCAGTTTACTGCGTGTTGCCGAGTATGAAAGGAAAGAGGAGAGGCAGGCAGAAGCCATCGCTGTCAGCATTGTGCACGACAGTATCAGAGAGGAGGCCGAGGAAGACAATGATCCTGAAAGTGGGGAGGAGGAAGGCCAGGAAGCCTCAGACAAGGAGAGTGAAGGAGTTTTTGAGGTTGATGATTATAACTTAGACGCAGACAGCCAGACAGGGCTGTTTGGCAACGGGGAGAGTGATAGCGATGAAGTGGAGTTGGATGAAAATTATGATCCGGCGGGATTCGGTCCACCGTGTACGGATGGTGAAGAGGATGTTGACGGAGAAGTTTTCGATCCTAGTCATAGCAATGGGAATGAGATGCTTGAGAACTCATACGGCCATGACAGCAATGAGGACATAGGTTATGAAAACGATGCAGATACTTATTATGGTGAGTTCTACAATATTTCAGGGGATGAGCACGTCAACGGATTTGGAGGCAGCGATGATCATGTCGGTGATTTGATGAACGACAGCGGCCACATGGGTGGTAGGAGCGCCTGGGAGGTTTATGGGGATGATACTAGGACCTCCGCAGCAGAAAACCACCCGGCTTACGGGGGGTTCGGATCCTACAAGGATCACAGTGAGACAGGTATCAATGCAGGCTTGTTTGGGGGTGGAAGTGAATGTATCGGGTTTGGACAAGATGGGCTCCTAGAGGCACATGATGGTGGAAGTCATTCCAATCTGTCTGCCAGTTTGCTTTATTGTGGAACCAGTGATCATGGTGTTGGGGGTGGAGACATTGGGGGAAATGTTTATGTTGATGGGGGTGTGGTTGATGGTGGGGGTGAAAGTGGGGGTTGTGGAGGTTGTGGGGCTTAGGGAAAAAAATCTAGGAGTTTGGGGAGCGGTTGTGTTTATGTTACTTATGGTTTGTGTTAATATATATTCATTTGGAAAATAGTTATTTGTTTTTTTGTTTGTTTTTGTTAAACTGTTTTCTGTTATTTAACCATGTAATTTATCTCAAGATCATATTTTAATCGAGTAAAGCATTTGAATTAATCACTAGTCGGCTTATGTTAAAGCTTTATGGTATTCATCAATTTTTGCCCTAGTCTAAAATATCTTTTTTGGTAAGTGTTTATTAGCATTTAAATAGTCCATTGCACGTATGTTCCTTCTAGCTAATCATTTTTGATAGCAATGATGTTAAAAACGTTATATTCAGATTTAACTAGTCATCAAAGTTATTTGCATGTTTCCACATTATATATGACAAACAGCCATTTTTATTTCAAACACACAAGTGTTATTTTTATCAGAAAGATTTAATGTAATGTAATGCAGTTCTATGACTGAGAGTTATATCCCCTTCTTGGTATTCTTCAAAGCTGACAAAGAATTCTTTCACATATACTAAGACTATGCATGTTGATTTATTTGTCACATATCTGTCTCAGTAATGCCATGTGCACCCTGGATCTGTGTAGTAGGAATTCCTTAAAAATTGTTGCTGTGTTTTCCGCTCTTTTCTTATTTTTAAAAATATTTTTCCATTTAAGTATTCAAGCTTTAAAGGTGATACATGTAAATAACAATATAAAATGAAATTCCAGATATATACAAATAATATAAAATCTATATATATATATATATATATATATATTGTTAGTAAAACTAATATGTAATAGATATAATTCTGATGTACATGTACTAACACTTTTTATTTGTTGATCTTAAATTGTATTGCAACATCTGATTAATTCTAATGAAACATCCATACAGCTATTTTACCCCATGAATCATAATTTGGAAACATCCTTGTAGACATTGTCTTTGTTTTATCATCACCCTGTTACTGGGTTGTTGCGTACTCCTGGTTGATAATTTAAATGTCGCTCAGAACCTCTAAAAATGTGTTTTTTCAATGTCCAGTACACATTTAAAACTTACTTCTTAAAGTATCACTGTTAAAGTACATCTTAGAGTTTTTTTTTAAAAATTTATCTTAAAGCCGTAAATTAAATTATCACCAATAAAGTTAATGGTAAGTTTTAAACCAGTTTTCTCTATATCGATTTAACTTTTAAAGGGAAATTGATGTTTTTTTGTTATCTTTTTAAAACCAGATGAGCTGGGTTTTTTGTGGCGTTTTTTTTTCAATTAATGAGTAATCAATCACATTCCTCTAAAAATAAATTTACATCTTAATTAACAATTAAAAATATATATTTCTGCTTCAGTGTATTATCTTTATAAAAATTAAATATGCCTCTTAAAAATTAAATTTTAGTAACTCGATTACATCAATTGAATTTTTAAGATACATTATCTCTCTTACTATTTAATTAAATTTATGATTTAAAAATGTTGAACTTAAAAGACACGGTGGTCGAGTGGCATAAGACAAGACAAAGACACTATCTAAAAAGGTAACAGAGAACAATGTTCCCTCTGAGGTTCATTTGTTTGTGTGCAAAATAATTTTAAAAAACTTGTGTGCAAAGTTGCACAGCACACAGCAAACTTGTTAATTCTTTCTCAGACAAATAATGAAAATACTTTTAAGGTGTCTAAAACACTCAATAACTATCATTTATCAACTTTACAATTGAGAAGTATTGATTCGTACACCAACAGTTTTAAGCTATGGCCACATTGTTATGTTCCATTACTCCCTCAGCTAATTTGTTATTGTGATAAATTGTATGTAGTTTAACAATTTTATTGGAGAAAATAAATAGTTATCTTTAAATATTTTTTAAATATTAGGTGATTTCATTCAGCTATTTATCAAAATAAATTTCTTTATTAAAAAGCAAATCAACTTTTCTTGGAGGTACAAAAAAATAGTAAATTTTCTTTGAGATAAAACAATGTTGTTGAATTTCAATTTATACCAGGTTTTCTAATGCTAGTGTTTACGTTACCTGAATCCTATACAAGTTCTATATACTGCTGAAGCACCAGTTGGTGGCAAACTATGGTATAAATATGCACCTTGCCAGAGTATAACATGTCTCTGTCTTGGATGTGTCCTTATGTGAGATTATTTATTGAATTGGTCAATATATTCAACTATAATATATATCATTCTATTTCAGTCCTGCTACCAGTACAATCCAGGTTGGCATCATCAATGTTCATTTTATATTATTGAAAAAGAAAATCCAATTTTTAAATTTTTCGTTCAAATAAATGTTTAAAGCATTTTTTATATACAGAATAAGTACATCTTTATTTATTTTGTTGTTTTTAACTCCAAATTTTAGATTTTTGATTAAGCTCAAAAGTATTTTCAAACTTGGAAAGTTTATGTGCAATAGTGATAAAGATAAAAATTGGATTAAATTACCCTTTGAAAAAGGACTCTTAATGTAAAGATTTTGATTTCCTTTATACTTATAGTGTAAATTCTTTGAATATTTTATAAGAAACCAATGGATTCATTTTGCTGAAAAGGTGTCTCTTTAAAAAGTAAAAAATGTTTTTCTGAAAAAATATGCTTTATTCAAAATGACAGGCATGCACATTTTTATGAAAAATTACTTGTACCAAGTCCCTTAAGTTTAGATTTAGTTTCAGAAAAACTTATTTCACAAAATCTAATTAATAACCTGAGAAATGTTGTTCGCATATTATAAGTTAAACAATCTTTATAAAACATTGCTTTTTGCTAAGCATACATCCACACCTAACACAAATTTCCTCTTTATAACTGGCTGGAGTAATGGCAGTGTGTACATCTCAAAAATATAGAGTGAAACAATGTGAAAATTTACAATATTTTTTTATCATTTTACAAATACATTTTATTTCAGCACAAACGTGTTATTGTAACACCTGTATTTTTTTAAATAATAAATATCCATAAATAATTTGTTCAATCTGGTTTACATATTGTTTTCCCCAACTTTCATTTTGTGTCATTTGCTTCAAATATTATACTGTGATTCTTCACATTCTTATTATTTGTTTTGGGTCACATTGATCTTATGAATAATATTTCACCCTACAAATTTGGTTTTTTTCTCTGTAGTTCCGACATTTTCCACCTTTTTAAATATATTTGATTTTTTTAAAACAGTAAATTTGATCCAAATTATTCTTTCAATATAAATACCTTAATACATGTATGTGCTTTCTGTTTTTTAATCCATTCTCTGATAAATTTTTGGTTTTAACACTCATATTTTATTAAAAAATACTTTTTGTTTTAAAAAAGTAACTGGTGTAAAAGATCAATTCACAAAATTCTCAATGAATTGTTCAAATGTGAAATACAAATACAATAATTAATGACATTTATTGTTTCAGCCAAAGTAAAATAAGTTATTAATGACCTGTAATTTAAAAACCTGATTGTATTTGTATGAGAGATAATATAATCTCTTATAAGTTTCACAATTTTGACTAAGAATTTTACATTTTTCGGGACTCATTATTTTAAAGCTATCTCACTCTTACTTTTTTCAACTGACCCAAACTTATTTTTTTTAAAACCAAACTATTTTTAAACTAAACCACTCTTACTTTTACACTTGAATTTTTTTTTCCTGATCACATCTTTGACAGTTGTGAAATTATTTTGTTTTTTGTAATTGATGTTAGCAGTAATTTAGAGCTGATCATAAGTTCACTCTTGTCAAATCATTGCTATTCTGAAATCTAGAAGATTTTGATATGTTTTATTTGCTAGGAACAATGAAAAATCATTCATTATTTATTTATTATTCACCTACTTTGTGAGCATTTCAAACAAATAACAAAGTTATTTATTTTAGTTTTTTTATTTATTTTTTTTTACATATTTTTTCAAAGCTTTTGCTTATAACTATTTTTTTGTAAATTAATATTACATACAAATAAATATTATGTGTTAAGTTTCCTTAGAGGAATAATGATCTAAAAAAATTTTTCTATGAATAAAAATTTATTTTGTCTATTTAATGCAAGAATTAAATTTGAATTCAACTTTGATACTTTTAACTAATTATTGTTTGTTTTTTTTTAAATCCTTTTTTAATTAGATTGCACATAAAATAATACATTTTATGATCTTAAATTTTACAAACAGAAATGTTAACTGTTGAATGGTCAGTCATAAACCAATCAAATGCATTTACAAAAATAAAATATATATCTGTAATAAAAAATTATTTAATAAATGTCTATACTAACTTTCATGAATGACTCTTCTGGATTTGTATTCATTAAATAAACTTTTAGCAATGTATTTTTAAACTTATTCACTGAAGGTAGATATGTACAAGAATTACAACACATTTTTACATTACTTTTTATTTGTGAAGCCCTGGATGAATGTTAAAAATGTGGAGCACGTGATCAATGATTTCAAAAAAGTTCAAAAAATTTTTTTAACAAATCAAAACAACTAAAGTAGAATGACCCCCTTGCAGTCTTAACACAAGTAAGACTGACAATTGGTACAGAAAAAAAACAACAAATTTCTGCATGAAAATTAAACATTTGCACTAATTATAATTTTGATAATTTTTTTATGTTTCTGCTCTCTTTGAATAACTTGAATGTCATCACCATTGATGATTCATGTATCATATTTTAACTGCTTCTTATAAATAAACCCATCACAATTAGCATCATTCCTCTAATTTAACATAATTCAGGCTCAGACATTCTACATATGTAATCAACATTTTCTAGTGACTAACAATAAGTTTTTTTGTATTTTAAAAACAAATATGCAAATTGTATTAAATAAAATAAATAATTTTGTAAACAGAAATTTATATTATCATAAAATATTTATAAAATGAATGCTCAGCATAGGACTAATTAAGGACTAAAAAAAATTTCAGTCTAGGGGCATCTCAAATAAATGCAAAATTAAAATATTGACAACTTAATTTCAAAAAGTTCCCTATTTAATTATTTTATAATCTTTATCATGTTGGTTGTGTGCACATAATTGAAGTTTACTTTAGACCCTGTATACACATTCCATTGGAGTGTGTTAGTGTTGGTTATATATTTTTATAGTAGGTATTTTATTTTAGCTGAATAATTTTCTTTATCTTTTATTATTTAATTTTAAGTAAGTATACTAGACTGACAAATGTATAGCATAGATTGTTAGCCATAAAGTGTAAGTATATCCATAACAAGAGTCATCTTTCTTTTTTTCCTTGCCATGGCTTCTATGTATTCTTTTCTACTGACTGGGAAATGACTTGGATTAAAATATTTTTGTAATCAATTAAAAGTAAGCTAAAGTAAATATTAGACTAAATTAATGGTCCAATAAAATATACAAGAGCTTGATGATTTTAGATTTTATTTACTTCTTTGCCTAGGGGAAGGATTTTGAATCTTTGATAATTGACCTACTGGTTTTTTGTAACACTAGACTGTTGACAGGTTTGTGACTAGATTTAGAAAGGAAGGGTAAAAATTAATTTTATTAAAAATTGGGGCTGCGGAAATTATTGATAAATCGTTAAAAATTTTAATCGATTAAAATTAATTTGATCTATTAAAATTCAATTAAAATTTACAAAAATATTGCTAATATATTTTTTTCTCCAATTTATTAATAATTTATATTTTTTGTTACTTACATACTTTGCCCTTGTATTTTTATTATTTATTTAGAAGTGCATACATAAACAAAAAGGTTTATTCCTTATTTCTTGCATAACAGAACGAATTTGCTTTGTTACGTCACAAAATTTGGGAGCCATGGAATTACCGCGACTTAACGGGATCTACATATGTCTAAAAAAATATAATAATCTAAATTAATCTATTACATTTTTTCCCGATTAGTCGAACTAAAATTTTTTAATCAGTACCAGCCGTATTAAAAATCCATACAAATTTTATTTTTGGTACCTTTTTAATTACCATTCTCTTACCTTAAAATATATTGTTTCAACAAAAAAAAAGTTAAGTTGAAATAACCCATAAATTTGTTTAAAACTTAATATTGTGCAAATTTGTAATTTTTGTACTGGTACACCTTGTGGATGTCTCATAATGTTCTTCAATAAATTTGAAACCCACCTTATTTCTCAACTGACTAAGGTACTTTAAGATCAGCAAATATTCTAAAAGCATTATTATTCAAAGTCTATTGTGCTGTGTGCTTATTATATGGATTGCACTCTTTAATTTAAAACATTATGATTGCCGGTGACTAAGGGTTATTATGCTATGTATGGTCAATATTGCAATGGAATTCTAAGACATGCCAAATAATCTCTTAATGTCAAGCAAAGTATTTCCCCTTCACTTTATGCAAAAACATAAATATCTTCCTTTCCTTGATGTCAGTGCTCCTCAAACCAATTTACGTGTACCAGTACTAATGTTGATGGGCTCTAACTGTTGGTTGGGGTTTAAATAATTTCTAATTTGGTTTGTGGTCATCTCAGATTTGATTTGTTGTAAGTGAAGCATAAATTTAAATCATACATTAAAAATAGGTACTTAAATAATTAATTATTCACAACTGACAAATGCAGAAGGCTCTTTGGTGTTAGCGCTATTTTAAATTTAGAATATTCTATTCATCTTTCTATTCAATTGCACAAATATTTTGAAAAACCTTGAACTATTATGCTGTATGTTTTTTTCTGGGCAAGATTGTAATTAATGAAAATTTAAATCAGTTTTTTAAATTTATTTTATTTTTAAAGTTGAGAGTCCTTTTACAGTATTTGTTTTTATAAGATTAAATACTTAATCAAGTAAGATATTGAAAACCATACATTTTTAATATTAGTTATTACTTTTCCCATCAATTATTTGAAACAATTGTGTGTGCCCTTTAGAGTCTCTGTAAGAAAACCAATTTTGATTGGCTGGCCTACGTTTACAGCTAGTTGTGAAGAGATTGACAAGCACTGTCATATCAATATATTAATGCACTTCTATGTTATTAAAAAATGTATTTCCACCTCCACCAACACCTCTCTTGTTTCACCACAGTTTGTGATGACAAATATGCAAAAGTTGAAACCAAATGTGTAACTAAGATAATGTACATTATTTTTTATTCTACAATTGAAGAGAGCGTGGTTTAAATATATTGGTCTCAGGGTGTTGCCCTATCCAGCATAAATGGTAAATAGCAAATTAAATCATATCTTTTATAAATGTATATATTGAGGATGAGATTCTTGTCCCTCCTTTGCAAACCAAGAAATATGTAAGGCTTCATGACAGTATGATGTTATAATTTGTTTTGTTTTTTGTAACAAGTAAAAACACACAGTAAAAACTGGAGATATAAGCATTGGTTCTACCAACTGGAGATATAAACATTGGTTCTACCAACTGGAGATATAAGCATTGGTTCTACCAACTGGAGATATAAACATTGGTTCTACCAACTGGAGATATAAGCATTTGTTCTACCAACTGGAGATATAAGCATTGGTTCTACCAACTGGAGATATAAGCATTGGATCTACCAACTGGAGATATAAGCATTGGTTCTACCAACTGGAGATATAAGCATTGGTTCTACCAACTGAAGATATAAACATTGGTTCTACCAACTGGAGATATAAGCATTGGTTCTACCAACTGAAGATATAAGCATTGGTTCTACCAACTGGAGATATAAGCATTGGTTCTACCAACTGAAGATATAAACATTGGTTCTACCAACTGGAGATATAAGTATTGGTTCTACCAACTGGAGATATAAACATTGGTTCTACCAACTGGAGATATAAGCATTGGTTCTACCAACTGGAGATATAAACATTGGTTCTACCAACTGGAGATATAAGCATTGGTTCTACCAACTGAAGATATAAACATTGGTTCTACCAACTGGAGATATAAGTATTGGTTCTACCAACTGAAGATATAAACATTGGTTCTACCAACTGGAGATATAAGTATTTGTTCTACCAACTGGAGATATAAGCATTGGTTCTACCAACTGGCATAAATATTCACTTATACCTGAAGTATTTGAGATTTTTAGGAATTATGTATATAACTTTATTACATTATATTTTGTTAAGGTTCCCATTTCACCAACTTTATAAAGATGTTCATTCATTCGTTTATAATCTATAAAATTATTATATGCTTTTCATGGACTTTGTAATTGGATGGCCTGTCTAATATTTAATTTAGATATTTTTTTCATCGTTTAAAAACTTCACTATGGATTCGGATGTTTTTATATTTTTTTAAAATTTGTGAAATCAAGTATTTAAATAATTTTTTAGACAAAACCATCTCTGCCTTTGGAGTGAAAAACAATATTATTTTAGAAAAAAAAAGTTTTTAGCCCCATTAAATATTATTCATAGAAAACAATAATTATATTAGCATCTATGGTGCCATTCACAAACGTTTGTGTTCACAGCTTGATAATAGATTGTCAATTTAATCTTTTCTTCATGTGATGAGGATTTTGATAGAACCTTATAATTTCAAAGTCATAAATTCCTGTTGCAACATACATGTAATCTCATTTTTTTAAAAATTTATTTCATTTTTTTTTGTAAAGTGGAAGAGTGCATCAATGAATGTAAAAATTCTTATTTTTATTTCTTTTCTAAGTTATATATTCAAAAATATTTACTGAAACATTATTTTCTGCTTTTGAGATATTTGTGTATAGATTTTATCATTACAAATTTTGTATTTCAATGAAATAAATTATTACATCCAAACTTACAAGCTTAAAAATACTTGCTTTTTATATTGTTATTTTTGAAATTTAAGGGCTATTTCAAACAAAAATAAGAAATGAGAAAAAAAAAGTGTACTATTTGGGTGAATTGTTTCCTATTATTGTTACTATTGTTAACTAATCATATCATGTACTGTTTTTTATGTTTCATTATTATTGCTTTTGTGAACCTTATTGTGATCTAAGCCATTATACATAATATATTTTAAAGTGTATATTTTATTATAGTGTGTTTGTTTGAAATTTCCCATTAAAATGGAATTAAAAAATATGTTTGTTTTCTAAAATATGTTGTTGTCATTGTAGTTCATTTCAACTAAAAAATATTTTTCAGTGTGGCTTAAACATGTCTTTAAAAGTCGTAAGTTTTAAACATTTCTAGATATCTGTCTGTGTGAGACGCTACACAAATCCCTATGAAAATAAAGTCGTTATAATGAGTGAGGTACAAGTGATTTCTTCTAACTAATTAGTCAACCCTATCTGGCATCTCAAGTTTGAACTTTTTCCTGGTTGTTCAATTGTGCTGAAACATTTAGCCATGCACCCCCCCCCCTCTCGAACCTCTTTTCCGTTAACTATAAAATATTTCATGATTACCGAGGAAACATCTGTCAAAATCATAGGAATGAAAAGTGATCCCGAAATGATAATCGTTTCGTTATAAGTGCATTATTTCGATATTTTAAAAAAGGTCTAACGTAAACAGATGCAAATCGTTCGATTCCTCCGTCTAACCCCCTGTTCTAACATAATTTTAAAACAATGAACAACCACCCATTCGTCTCACACCAATCTCAACCTTTCCTAAAGGTTTTATTTTCATTAGTTTTAGTTCATTGAAATTTCCGAGAGACAAAGTGGGATTTCGTTCCAAATTGTTCGTGTTGCCAACACATCTTCTGTCACATATTCACATATGCATTTCCCCAACATAGTAACTTTTATCACTGCACTGTCTGCACCAGGCGTAAAGTTGACAAAATTTAAGATTTCATACGAAAAACACGGACACTGCAATGACAATTTCTTTAATGCATATTATATATAAATAATATCTTTCATTTATTGACAACCTTGCAGCATTGCAGCGCGCGTAATCAAATAGAAAGTTGGGCTTTCAATCTAAATAAAAGAAAATCCAAGAAGAAAAAAAAAGTTTTTAATGTAGGAATCAACCTAAAATTTGTCTAAGTTCCTATTGCCATAACTTCACAGACCATTTGGGATGTAAATTCTTCTGATACCAATACGACTCAACTGAACAAACAAAAGGCAAAAGTTGTACGAGAACGTGAAACTGGTGTGCGGGTACATGTACTGGTGTGCGGGTACATGTAAATGATTCTTCACGTTTTTTGCCTCTCCTGGTGTAGAAGCGAAAATCACTGTGCTGTATGATTGGCTGTAGCTAAGTTCAACAACATTTAAGGCCCAAGCATATTGATAATTTTTTTTTAAAAACGTAAAATAACAAGTTTTTGACTATAAATCCTTTATATACGAGACATAACTAATGTTCATTATAATACGCATCGCACAAAAACAACAAAAATCCAAAATTTTAGTTATGTCTCAAATATATAAAAGATTTATAGTTTATAGTAATAAAAACTTCTACAGTCTGCCTGCTGAATTTCAGCTCGATTTGATCACGGGAAAGGGGTTATAAATATTTAAAAAAACATGTTTAACATATTTCGCACCGCGAGACAGACTAGTAATTAATAGCATTTACATTTACAGATCGGGAATATATTTTCAAAAAGTATCGTCGATATAATACGCACCGCACCGCGCGACAGGAAATTATTAAAAAGGTTGTTCAATATTATACGCAACGCGACACTCTAGCACAAAAATTAACATGCTACATAGAGATAAATAGAGAGAATCTAAAAATTCATTAATTTAATTACAGTACATTCAATCGATTTGAAATTTTGATAGATCATTTTTATCATCGGCACGAGTCTGCCTGCAAAATTTCAGCTCGCTAGCATACGAGGAAGTGGGTTAAAAATCGATCCAAGCAAGCAATTAAGCAGACGCCACGAGTTAATAAAAGGATTTTTAAAAAGATTTAACTATTTGTCAAGTGAGGTTGGAAAAATGAACATTGAGTTCACCAAACCAGACATTGACCTTACACGAAAATAGAGATGAGGCGGCTAATGTGAGAAACATTTTAACATGTGTAATTTATAATGGGGAAATGTTACTCATTTAGGGGCCCTCCATAAAGTACGTCACGCTCCAGTGGGGGGAGGCGGTGTAAGAAAGTGTGACAGGGGGAGGGGGGTCCGGCCTTGTGTGACGTCACGCTGTTTTATATTAAATTTTGATTATTTTGTTAATAAAAAACAACATTTTTGTTCGAAAGTGTGACGTACTTTAGGGGGGGGGGTCCGAGATGTGTGACAGGGGGAGGGGGTAGTTTAAAATGTTCAAAAATAGCCTGACGTACTTTATGGATTGCCCCTTATATGACTTATTCTCCTTCTAAGGAATGATTACTTATAGCAATTAATGACATTGTCAAACGGGTCCCTAGCAATTAATTACATGGTCCAACGGATCCCTAGCAATTAATGAAATGGCCCAACGGGTCCCTAGCAATTAATGGCATGGTCCAACGGGTCCCTAGCAATTAATGGCATGGTCCAACGGGTCCCTAGCAATTCATGACATGGTCCAATGGGTCCCTAGCAATTAATGAAACATTAAAAAAACATGACTATGTTACTCCACTTCTTCACTCACTTCATTGGCTGCCTATACAAGCCCGTATTGATTACAAACTGGCCGTTCTCTGTCACAACTTCTTTTCGGACTCATGCCCATCGTATCTTACTGAACTTTTGTCGGTCTACTCACCCACTCGCCAGCTACGATCTTCTGCAGACACACGCGTTCTCTCTGTCCCTACGACACGCACCAAAACATTTGGTGAAACGTCGTTCTCTTTTTGTGCAGCCAAACAATGGAATTCTCTACCATTACACATACGTAGTATTCAAACAACCAAGTGCTTCAAGACTGCACTTAAGACACATCTTTTCAACATTTATTTTCAAAATTAATGAAACAACATTTCTTGTAAATGATTAACGTAGCTTATGTATTGTGTACTGTAATTTTTGTGTTTGTTATGATATGAAAGTTAATTTAATATTTATAGGTATGTTATTTCTTTCATGTAAAGCGCTGTGAGCCCAGTTCCTTACTGGGATAGAGCGCTATATAAATAATCAAATTATTATTATTATTATTAATGACATGGTCCAATGGGTCCCTAGCAATTAATGACATGCCATGGTCCAATGGGTCCCTAGCAATTAATGACATGGTCCAATGGGTCCCTAGCAATTAATGACATGGTCCAATGGGTCCCTAGCAATTAATGACAATGGTCCAATGGGTCCCTAGCAATTAATGACAGGTCCAAGGGGTCCCAATAGCTCCAGGGCAGGGGTGTCGGGCTTCTAAACATGGTGCATTTGTAAAAATAATGTTCTTTGAAATTTAGCATGGCTGCAGCTGGTAAACGTGACATAATCTCCTGTCATTACGCCACTTCAATTCAATATGAGCAGCTTAAGTTACTAGGCTAGTGCAAAGATGAACATCCACTAACGACACACATTTTATCTTCACTTCATCTATTCATCAATTCATTATGTCTGTTCTTGAATACGGAATAAGAAAAGTGTTGTTGTTTTTTTTATCTCTATGCCGATCTGAGGTTTGTATTAGGTTACATTTGTGTTGTATATCCAAATAAAGAATTATTTGAAATATGTATTACTACTACTTTGCTCTTCAACACTCTAGACTCTAGTGTTTCAATGTTTAATGATTTAAGAATTACTCTTGTAAGTTTGGTATATTCTCCAGTAATGAATCAGGCAGCTCTTTTTTTTTAAATTTGTTCTAGTTTTAACCAATGTTTTCTTTGGCGGATGGGTCCCATACAGAAGATACATATTCTAGTAAAGGTATCACCAAAGTGAGGTGCATTTTAGTTTTATATTCTTATACACCAGTAAAAGTTTCTTTTTATAAAGCCTAAGGTTTTCTTTGATTTTTTAATAACTTCATTGACATGGGGATTCCATGAAAATTTCTAATTTATTATTACTCCTCCAATTAGTTTCCCATTTTATTAATTCATCTAGGTCTTGTAAGATTTTGCTAACATGTTCTGATTTAATTGTTGGTCGAGTGGCATGCGCGCTCGGCTGGCGTACCGATGGCCAAGGGTTCGAATCCATGTGAGGGCAAGGATTTGTTCCCGTGGCCTTGGGCGTCCCTGAGTCCACCCAGCTCCAAATGGGTACCTAACACCAGTTAGGGAAATAAGGGCGCTGAGTAATGCGTGGAACCCTCATAGCCGTGGCCTGTGAAAGCTGTATCACTTGCCAACAGACCGGGATGGTCTGTGGACGAAATAATCTTCTGTATAGAAGACAAGACAATTGTTATATAGATTATACAATCATCAGCAAAAAATTAACTTTTGTTCCTGTTGAGATGCCGTTAAATTAAAAAGAGTAGGTGACCTAACACAGATCCTTGTAAAAATTCTGGTCGTCTATAAATGACGTCACGCACCTATGGGGGAGGGGGGTCACACTTTTGTGACGATGCGTGACGAGGGGGAGGTAGGGGGGTGAAGAAATGTGACGTCACATCAAAAGGGTAACTTTAAATAAAACTTCCACTGAAATATTTGATCGCTTACAATTTATTTAATGAAATTTTTTTTTAAATCAGTGCTTCTCAATGTGCCGGTCGGTAGGCCATCAGACGCTGGTTGATGTAAGCTATCAAGACACGAAAATTAAATCTAATTATAATCCTTAAGTTTGAGAATCCACAAGATAACAAATGAAATTGTTACACTGCGTCGTTTGATGTTGACATCAAAGCATTTGTTATGTAACCGCAGCTCCGTTTGGTTCTCTCATGGCAGGAGTCGTCGAACTTTTTTGCTCGTTACCCAAAAATATACAAGTTTATGTGTGCGTTACCCCCCCCCAACCCCACACTCTAGATCCTGCTCACATGACTCGGGGATTTGGGGGAGCGTCGCTAGCCGAAAATGCTACTGGTGAGTTTTACAAGCATGACAAGTGTGTAAAAATGATCTGAATAGGATTATCTGTAGATATTTTAGGTCAAAACGACACGGAATATCCTTTTTTTTTAAAAAGGGGAGGGGGAGGGAGTCTATTTGATATAATTAAAAACCTTTTAAGTTTGATATAATTGTTCGATTGGTTTTTGGTCAAACGCCCCTGGCCATTCTAGTCTTCTAGATCAGTGCTTCTCAAAGTGGTGGTACGCGGAACGGTGCCGTCAGTGGGCCATCCGCTGCCGGCTCGCAGATGTTCTCAAAAAAAAAGGACAGAAAAAATTGTCAGTGCAGGGAAATAGTGCACCGGTCTCTGGTGCAATGGCAAAAATTCCTGCCGGTCCGCCATACTAAAACGTTTGAGAAGCTCTGTTCTAGATATAATGGTAAATGAGCCCATTTAAAATTAGTATCCATTAACTTTATTGAATGCATCAAATTCTTGACATCGCAATTCGAGAGGAGCACAAAAGAAATTTTCTTCTTAGCTCAGTTTTTAAGGTATTAATTTTAAATATCACAAAAAGGATACGTGACACAGACAAGTCATGTGGATTAAGATTATTGTCACTCGTGTCAATATAAATGAAAGTAGGGTAGATTTAGGTTTCTTCGTATAGTACGTAGTTAAGAAATCTACATAGTTGTCAAATTTAAAAAAAAATGCATTTTCTGGAAGGAACCGGTTCAATAATGGGCATATGTTCCAAGCGTACACATGACGTATTTTAATATATCTAGTGGATTGTAGTGGATGTTATATGTCCCAAATGAGTCTGCATTACCCCCAAGAATTCCCTTTCTGATCCCAGATGAGGTTATTTACCTCTGTTCGCCGACCTCTTTCTTCAGTCAATTGAGGGATTTACGTTTAAAAATGTTATTTTTAAATAAATTTTTTTCTAAACAAAGACGTTAACCGTGATGATTAATAGTCATTGTTTAATTTGTATGCATTAAAATAAAATATAATCTAAGGATGTTAACACAGTTCGTTTTCTGAAGGCCGGTTATACGTTTTAAAAAAATGATTCAAGCGGGTACGATATTACAATGTAGATCTTCACTAAATAAATAATAAATAATTAAATGACAATAAAAGTGATTTGAAAGATACTTATTTTCAAATAGAATTTTTTTTTGGGGGGGGAGGGGGTCAAAGATTTGTGACGTATTTTTTAGAAGGGGGGTCTAAGTTTTTGTGACGACGCGTGACGAGGGGGGAGGGGGTAAAAATCGGCAAAAATCGCGTGACGTCATTTATGGACGGCCCCAGAGGCGTACTAACGACTTTGAATCGGGGTTTTCCACGCCCTTTGCTAATTCATTTTTGGCGCCCCTGAGAAATAGGGAAATTACTAAATTATACAGAATAAATTGATTATTGAAGGATTAGCCCTCGGTGCCCAGTCGCTGTTACTCCTCTGCGGGATATTTTATGTGATCCGAGATTCCAACGTAGTTAAGTTTTTGTACAGTTGATCTCTAAGTTTTCATTTTAATTTTGTTTTCAGATTAGAAGGAAATATATATTTCTTTATTTTCTTTTTTTTTAAAATCTGTAAGGTAAAGCCCATAGTTTAAAGAAGTATTTTAAAAGTTAAAAAAATATGGATTTATAATTTTTATTCTTTTCTGTTTCATTTTTGGATTTAGGCAATGTAAAAACTGTGCGGGAAAAACAATTCAACGAATGAGGTATCTAGAAACAAAACAACGAATGATGTATATTTAAAAAAAAGAAAAAAATACCAGTTGTAAAGCTATTTATTAAATTTTAAATTTGATTGTATAGGCAGAATTGTAATATTTTATTATATATTTTTGTTTCTTCCTCTCATTTGTCGAAGTCTTAAAGTTTTTACACCGCATATGATAGGAAAAATCAGGAACCCCCGTTCATGCATGCATTGTGGGAATGTAATCTTCTATGTTGAATGGAAAAATCATGACTGCGAACAAATTTATTTCCTGAATGCATGTATTTTGACGAGCATTGTTATAAACGGATCAGAATCTTCCTAAAAATCGAGCAAATTGATCTGGTAAATTATTTCTAATGCTTATTGATCGAGAAACTAATTTTAGTTTTATTGATTTACATTTACCACACCCATTTTGCATTAATACATTCAACTGAAAGCGACATCTTTATAGTCTTTAGTTATTTTTTAAAACCGAATAACACTCTCCTGTTTACTTCCGCATTTCTAGCAATTATTTTTAACAAACACTAGCTAATTTTGCATATCCTTTCTCATCTAGTATATATAGCCTATACAATATATATCCAAAGCCAATTCAAATTCAAATAGCATAGCTTACTTTTGAAGATTTGGAATAGGTAGGTACTTGGACATGTCATTCATTGATAAATTAACACATTCACATCCATAACATAGCCATAGCCTGCCCACAGCCCTTGTTAAATGGAGAATTATGTTTTTATTTTTCATGAAGCATTTAAAAAAAAACGTGTGATTTTTCTTGCTAATAGCAGGGGTGACCAGACCTGTAGTAACTGAGACTACTGACTACTGAGAGACATTTTAAAAAGAAATAACTGTTAAGAGCTGCATTGAACCGCTATGGGCATGGGTCATAAGTCATAACCCCACTGGCAATGAAAAATTCCTTATTTTATTCCTTAATTATTTTTAAAAATAAATATTTAAACCTTTTAAATTTATGTATAGAAATACACTGCACATAGATTACAAAATGTACAAGCAAATTGTGTAATGAAAACTAAGGTTGTGAATGGTTAACCGGTCCCCAGATCAGGACCGGTCCCGTTTAATCAGGACTGGTTAACTGCAACTTCAATTAGCCCGTATTAGCTTAATACATGGAGTTCGTTTTTGTTCTGTTATGGTGAAGATGCAGGGGAGCATACAAGACTAACGCAAGCGACGGTGACATCAAATTGCTTACTCCTTATTCCAGTATATAAATAATAAGGTTGTTAAGACCGCTCGTTTTTTGAGGACCGGTTAGCCGTTAAAAAAAAAGACCGCTTAACCGCAAGTCCCTATGTGCCTTATGTTTTGAGAACCAATGAGAGAATGTTTTTGCTCGCGTCGTCTGATGGTGGTATCAATGGTATCAAAACCCGCTTCCCTCGCTTGCGTTCAGCTCTTTTTTGCAATGCCCTCAATTTAGCGAATTAAAAAAAAATTGTCAACAATTAAGTAAACAGTGATGGTTAATAGTCAATTAAATTTTTTTAAAAGACTCACAATTAACCATTCTAAATAAGAGGACCGGTTAAACTGTTTGCTTAAGTTAGCGAGGTATTTTTCCTAAGTTTAAAAAACCCACGCCTAGCCACGTCCGTTGGGACATCGTGTGACTGTCTTGTGTGTGATGCCTGTCAACTCGCGAATTAAAAAATAATAATAAAATTATAAAGCTAAGTAGTAAACAGTGATGATAAAATGGAATTTATTTAAATACCATATTATTTTTCAATCATCAACTCGCCAGAATAATTGAATTTTGCGTCGCACACGACTCTCCCCCCCCCCACCCCCCCCATTTTTCCTGTTCCAATAGGGTTTGAGCTACACTCCATACTCCCCTTCCAAGCATAACAATTACATTTTTTAAAAGAAAATATCAGTTTTGATATTAATGTGGTAAGCTTACGTCAAATGCCTCTGACTTGCAGGAAAACTGTCACTAAATGACCAACCTCGAATTTGAAGACCGATTAATCACTCAATATCTTTGCTACGTCTATCAAATGACTCTCCTAGGTACTTCACTAAGCGGCTCGCGCCGAACAATTTTTTGGATGCGGGAAACAGACTATAAACCGGTTACCAGAGAATGCCTTTAGGTCACGGGGTCATATGGTTTTATAGCTTTCTTTGTCTTTATAAGAAACCGACTATAATTAATATAAATAGAAACAGCCGCGGCCTTGACTGTTGTTCACATAAAAAATTAACACACAGTGCCTCGACAACTAAGTAAATTAAAACAAAAAATTCTTTAGCTGTAGGCGAACTAAACTAATAGTGATGACGTGTATATTATTTATATACCGGAATATGGAGAAAACAATTTGATGTCAACTTCGCTCCCGTTAGTCTGGTATGCTGCCCCGCATATTAACAGTAAAGTTACGTTTAACCGATCCTGATTAAACGAGACCGATACTGATCTGAGGACCAACTAAGGTGCATGTGCACAGCGCAATTACCGTGTCAGTCAACAGCTGAATCCCGCTAGTACAAGTATTATTAGTTGTGAACTTCAGTGAAGCAAGGCTATAACGTGTCACGTACGCATGCTTACAGCTATGCTATGTAGCCCTACACACTACCACACAGCAGACTGAACCTACTGTCAGCTGGGTCGTGGTATCGCGTTGCAGTACACACGTCTCATGTGACGTTTGCACTGTAACAAAACGAGGAAAGCGTGTTACCGCTTCCCATAAATCCAATAATTGAAATAGCGGTTAACCGGTCCTGATCTGAGGACCAGTTAAACGTTAACAACCTTAATAAATAATATACATTATACATGTCATCACTATTAGTTTAGTTCGCCTACAGCTAAGGAATGATTTTGTTAAAATTTTTAATTTGCTTAGTTGTCGAGGCACTGTTCGAGAGCTAACACATTGCGCGTTTGATGTGAACAACAGTCAAAGCCGCGACTGTTACTATTTATATTACAAGAGTCATTTGATAGACGTAGCAAAGATACTGGGCGATTAATCGGTCCTCAAATTCGAGTTTGGTCTTTTAGTGACAGTATTTCTGCAAGTTGTTATGCGTTGGAAGGGGAGTACGGCAAACCCTATTGGAACAGAAAGGATGAGGGGATCATCGTGTGCGCCGCGAAATTATATAATTCTGGGGAGTTGACGATTGAAAAATAATATGGCATTTTAAAAAATTCCATTTTTATCATCACTGTCTACTCCGTAAGCTTAATAATTTTATCATTATTATTTTTTAATTTGCAAGTTGACCAGCATCACACACGAGAGGTAAACACGACGTTACCAACGGACGAGGCGAGGCGTGGGTTTTTAAAAGTAAGGAAAAATACCTCGCTAACTTGAAAAAAACGGTTTTACCGGTCCTCTGATTAAGAATGGTTAATAACGAGTCCACTTTAAAAATTGACTATAAATCATCACTGTTAACTTAATTCTTTGGAAGATTTTTAAAAAATTTGCTGAATTGACAGTATCACAAAAAAGAGCTGAACGCAATTGTGGGAAGCGGGCTTTGATGTCACCATGAGACGACTCAAGGCGAAAATTTGATACATTCTCTCGTTGGTACTCAAAACAAAAGGAAAATACGGACCGGTGGTTAACCGTGGAACCTAAACAACCTTAATGAAAACAATAAATTTGAGCTTTTTTATTAAACTAATGCAACAGTTAATGTTTCAGCTAATGACTAATGCCTTCATCAGTACAATTAGCATAAAGTATGTGCTTACATAAGTTTATGTTAATTGTACTGATGAAGGCATTAGCCGAAACGTTTACTGTGGTATTAGTTTAATAATAAAGCTTAAATTTATTGTTTTCATTACACAATTTGTTTGTCATTACACAATTTGTTTGTGTATTTTGTATTTTATTTAAAAGCTTTATCGCAGTCCTATTCTATATGATAGATTATAGACTATAGACTCAAAATTATATTTAATGTGATTTGTTATGATTCTGCTAAGAAGCTTTTGAACTAATAATAGTAAATTTCTTTAAATCTGGTTGGTAGCTAGTATTTGTGCGAAGAAGTTCTTCCGATACTGTTTACGAATTACTGCTCGATGCTTTGATTTTGATTTGGGAACTTCATTGTGGAGTACAAAGATTCACGCAGCAGTAGGTTGTATTGAAAATGGATATAAGTTGGCAACTAGCTTTCTTACATTGAGCATATTTTACTTCTTGCATGAGCTTCCAGAAATCTATCACAGATTGTGACTTGTGTATCAATGCCAAACCCTGATCTTCCTGTAACTCTAACAGTTGCATTTCAGCAACCAGAGGTTTCATAACAATGTTTATGGGAAGCTGGAAACCATCTTTGATTATGTCTATCATGAATAGGTTTATGAGAAAAGAGAATCAGTATTGTTTTCTATTTTCTTCTTTATATTTTTGTTTCCTGAAACCTTTTGCCATATTTGATTTAAAGTTTTAAATATTTAACTAACTTAAGTAGGACTAACAGTAATGGTCAATGCATTTTTTTTACAGGAACCAGAAATTTAACAGTTTACATCACAAACCAGTCGGAAACCAATCGCTCCTTTCAAAGTTTAAATTTTAAATCAAGGCCAAATTATTTTCAACTCTCTGTTTCCGTCCAGGTTTTTAATTTATTTTTGAAAAATTTTCTTAGTGATGCATTTGTTTTGAGAATTGAAAAGTTATTTCTTTAATACTAATTATCCTCAAAACTAGAAAACAACAACAGTTTTTTCCTTGTTGTTCTTCAGTTTGAATCAAATACACATCAAAAACGATTGATGTAAAATGAAATCTATAGTTTTTTAAAATCATTTATTCCTTTTAATCCACAGAATTTTATTGAAATTACTCACATGTTGGCAAAATGCCTTTTAAGGCTTTTTTCCGTAAGACCAAGGGGTCTACAACTTCTACAAAGTCAGGAGATGAGGAACCACTGACTATTGGAGAACCGTTTAATGTCAAGCGAAATTACCATGTGGGGTTTGATAAAGACAAGGGAGAATTTGTGGGACTTCCAGATTCCTGGGAGCAACTACTGAACAATTCAAACATTTCGTAAGACGTCAATGGCTAAATATGTTTAAAATTAACTGAAAGATGAATAAAAAATGAACAGTATACAGACAAAAATCTTAGCATAACAAAAACTTAAAATTATATGTCTTAATATTTAATTACATCATCACTATTCTAGATTAAATTGCCCTTATTTACAAAAATATATGCAATACAAGTATTTTAGCCTTGAAAAAGATCTGACGGATAATATTTTGGTGTTTTTCTTGTGCAGAAAAAAAGAGCAACGGGAAAATCCTGAAGCTGTGGTAAATTCTTTGAAGACTTACCAAAAATCTATAAAACGGCGTCCCTCAACAGCCAAGTTTATGATGGTGGCAACAACGATCCGAGAGTCTGATGAAATTTTGGACTCAGCTGATTCAGAAAGATCATCAGTTGACTCATCGAAAAATGTTGATGAAAGTGACAGTCAGAAAGAAGTTAAATTACAAAGTGATACAAGTGTTGAACAATTGGTAAATTTTGTTTGTATTGAAGATAATGCAGTTATATATTGTCTGAATTCTGTAGCTGAAATATAACAAGAAAGCATTATAACATAACATTTAATTTTCACCTTATTCTAATCAAGATCAGTAGTTTCAAGTGGTTGTTTAGGTGCATGCATATCAAATATATTTATTTAAATTGACTATACTCTTTAGGATGAAGCTCGTAAGCCAGCTGAAGAAGAACAAACAGAATCAGAGGCAATAGTTGATGATGTTGCTGCAATGAGAGTAGAAGCAAAAGATGATTGTGATGGTAAAATAGAAAGGCGGCCACGATCTCAGAAGAAGACGATGTCTGATGATGAAGTTAATCAGGCATTACGTAAGTGCAATTCTACTGTTATCACGTTTGAGCCCCATAACAATCTCTGAATTTTTTAAGAAGTAGCACAAATATTTAATGCTAATCTGCAAAGAAATTACTTTATATATTCGAGTTGAAGGCGATCTCGAGTATAAGTCGACCCCTGATTTGTCACGTGAAAAGTGAAATTTTCCGTTTCTTCAAGAATGTTATGGTAAACTCATGGCTTGTCAGCCATGTATATGTAACTGAATTTGCAACACACACTTTGGTTTCACAGTAACATATAGGAATGTGACGAAGTTCGAATTCGAATCTGACGGATTTTTAAAAAAAATTCCATCGGATTAAAATTTGAAAAATTACCGTTTTTCAGATCAAACACGGCCGTAGAAATCGTAACTAAAATTAAAAAATAATGTGGCTACCTGTGCTTTGTAATCAGTTATATAGTATAATTATAACATTCCAATATAAATAAAATATATTAACTTACGGTAATAATTTAATAGCATTTATCATGTTGATAAAATTTTATAAAATAAGTTACCTATGTTTAAGTCGACCCAATGTTATTGGGCTTGAAATTTTGAAGAAGAAAAAACCTTGACTTATGCTCAAGTATATACGGTACTTTGTATTATTTAAAAAAATTAATATTGAATATTACGTGTAATATCCAATCTGATTTCCCAGGATCTCTGGCTACTCCAGGTGACCCACAAGACAAATATGACATACAGAAGAAACTTGGTGCAGGGTAACTTTGGATAGTTCTAAAATATGCTTTTCCCCTCTTGTGTCATAATTTGTAAATCAACAACATTGATGCTTCCTATGTTTTGTCTCGTTAATTAATAACAATAATTACGGCTGTAAATAAATAAAATTACTTACAAATGTATATTATAACATTGAAATTAGTAAGCTGCTTTATTTGGCTATTCAGAGCTTCAGGAAGAGTGTGTATGGCAAAATGTAAAGATTCTGAACATGTGGTTGCCATTAAGATGATGGATCTGAACAACCAACCAAAGAAAGAATTGATCATCACAGAGATTGAAGTCATGAAACTTTACAGACATGAAAATATTGTCAACTTTCTTGACTGTTATTACATAGCAGAGGAGCTCTGGGTTGTAATGGAGGTTAGTGTTTCAAAGATAAATATAAGCTTTCCTTTTTTAACTCTTTAGATTTCTATAAATATTTGACAATTTAGTTTTTATATATGAAATTGTGTAAGATAAGTGATATTTACCAATACTTAGATCTAATCTTTTTGGGTGTTTTTATTTATTCCTTGAAATTTAATTTCTTAGTTAATATTTTTCTTCCACCTTCCTTTGATGAATATTATTTTACCTCAAACCTGATAAGGATAAATATTTCAATTTTTTAAATGACCTCCAATCTATTGTATTTCCTTCTTCTAGAACAACTACATCAATAATATTTATATAGAATATAGATAACAAGAGTTGTAATAAAGTGCAGTAATAATTGCTTATTTCATATAACGGATACAAGGTGGCAATGATCTCACACTTATATTAGTGCATTAAAATTAGATCCAGTTATTATGGAAAATAAATTAAGCCTGATATTAATGTCTTTCACAAAATTACGCCTGATATTTATCTTTCAATTATAAAGTTCATAAAACTCAGCAATTTGTCAACTTAAAAAGTTTTTATCAAACTACATTTCCTTATCAGTATCTGGATGGAGGAGCTCTAACAGATGTGGTTACAGAGACCATCATGAAGGAAGGGCAGATAGCTGCAGTTTGTCGGGAATGCCTTAAGGCCTTGCAGTTTCTGCATGACAGGAACATTATCCATAGAGATATTAAAAGTGACAATGTCCTACTTGGCATGATTGGGGCTGTCAAGCTCACAGATTTTGGGTTTTGTGCCCAACTCAGTGGGGATAAAGGCAAGAGAGATACAATGGTTGGGACACCTTACTGGATGGCACCAGAGGTTGTTTCTAGGTAAGAAATTTCTGATTTTATGCTTCTGACCTTTAGGGTTATTAACTTCACCAACATGTGGGGGAAAAATGTTATACTTTTTTTTTACTGATTTTTGTTGTTGTTTTAAATTACAGAAAACAGTATGGTAACAAAGTTGATATCTGGAGTCTTGGAATTATGATTATTGAGATGCTAGAAGGTGAACCACCTTACCTAAATGAAACACCTTTAAAAGCCATCTACCGAATCGCTACAAAGGTGGGTGTTGTATAAAGTAAAATCTGTCAACATTATTGAATTTTTTTTTAATGCAAAGGAAAGTGTATTTTAAATTTAACAAAAGATTAATAAATGCAATTTAACCCTTTACTGGGCAGAGATTTTTCTATTTTTGTATGGGCACACAAATCTGTCACATTTATGGTTTCTTTGGTAAAAAAAAATTAATATCTTTGCTTTTAATGAACATATTACAGTCGAACCCACTTAACTCGAGCCCGGTTAAATCTCCAACCCTATTAAGTCGACGTTTTTTATTGCAACCGCCAAATTCTCTCTTTGTCTTAGCATTTTCTCATCAGTTAATTCGATTATTTTAAGTCGCCGAACCCTAATAACACGAGCACAGAAGAGGGCCAAATTTGCCACTTAACGTTGGTTATCTCGATCCCCATGACCAATCGCCAGCTTTTGAAAATGTTGGCTATGATTTTTTTATAACCAAGGGAAGGCATCAAATTTCTCCCTCGCCAGGTCTGCTGTTGACGTCACAGCCCGCTTGCGTTCAGCTCTCAGCGCTGTGTTACTAACTTAAATGGCCAGCTTTTGAAAATGTTACTTATCGATGCCACTCACCATCTCACTACCGTATTTTCGCGCGCGTCTCATAAAAAGTTTAACGATTGGTTACGTTTATGCTAGCTAACCAGTAAAATTGATAGTTCACACACTCTTGTTGATGTTGGCTGAAGGATAACATCCTGTAGCTTTCTGTTTATTTTTTCCATTCTAAAAATGTCTGGAGGTAAGAGTTGCTGTTAGTTGGTGCACATATGCCTTTTGTTGTTAGCAAACATGTATGTACATTTTTATAGCATGCCGATGGCTTCATCAAACAAATAACGGCAACGCTGTTGTGTAAAAAAAACCTCCAAAAACACGTGCATGTACATTCTCATTTATTTTAAAATATATAACAGACTACAGACAGTTTACCCACCCCCACTCATAATCTCCCACACCATTGTTGTTGGTTAGCATCAAGTTACCGAAGGAATTCTGAGTCCATTGTAAGCTGGGGGGACGGACCCAAGGAAGATGGTTTGGAAGAGAATGGTTCGGGGACAATGAGAGGATGTGTAGGTTACACAGGGCGGGTTATTTATTTGTGTAGCTTGTAAGGAAAGTCACGCAAGTGCCTTCCAAGGCACAGTATCGCTCAATCTGGGAATCACCCGGATGTCACTAGCGGACCCGCCGCGCGGCGGGCAGGAGTAGATGAATTCGTTATAGTTATGTACTAGGGAAAAAAAACTGCGCTAACGCAATAAAGGGTTATACTTAAACTTAAACGGTCCTTAAAAACTAACGGTCTTAACAACTTTAGGAAAGAGGGAAGAAATAGGGTCCCGATATTCTGATTTGATTCCGATTAATCCTCCCATCACTTATTAATGCACATCATGTACATAAATAAATTTCAAGCGCATGTTAATATTTTGCCGCCATATTGGTTTTCGTTTAACTTGATCATCGGTTATCTTGACGCCATTTTTCATACCCCAAGGCCGTCGACTTAACCGGGTTCGACTGCATAAAGAAATAAATGCCAAATAAATCAAATTAAATCCAGATTTATTTTATTTGTTACATCATGCATCTCATGTTTATTTAAGAATATATACACATATTTAAAATTTATAAATTTAATGTTTGAGATTTTCCATTTTATGGGCTATAAAAACACTATGTTCCCTTTAAGATGCACAGCCCCCCAGATATGTGACCAACAACACACACCAGTTTAGAAATACCACTCAACAAATTTTGAAAGGATAATATATCTTTGTTTGTGGGGTGTAAATTTAGCACAAAAGTTGATGCTGTGCAACTTTGCTGTGCAACTTTGCACACAAGTTTTTAAATTTTATTTTCCACTCTGACCAATGATTCTTAGAAAAAACATTGCACATTATTACTGGTTATACAACAAAATTATGATCTCTTTCTTCCCAGCCCAAAAGATTAAAGTAAACATGATACTAATTCTAATGTTACAGCTATTCAAAATCTATTTCTTTAACAATGGCTGTTAATTAGATCCCAAGATTGCCTCCCTATCACTAGAGGATTCCTTCACAAACACTTTCTGAAAAAAAAATTGAAATGATTTGAACAAATGCAACTAACCTCGTAAAAACTCTCTAAATATTGCTTCAATAATCAAAGATTCAAACAAATCAGATGTAAACACGATGCTTCATACGATTTTGAAAAAGGAAAAAGAATGTAGCATTTTGATATGGCTGCTGTGCCCAGTGCAGGGTTGCCATCTTGGAAAAGAAAAACAGTTAACTTAAAATTGCAGTAAATTAAAATCTGTAAATAAATGCAGCTTTTAATGTTATATATTTTGCATTCACAGGGTAAACCAGAAATCAAAGATGAACAAAAACTATCGAAGGAGCTCAAAGATTTTATAGACAAGTGCTTAGAAGTTGAAGTAGATGCCAGGGCCAGTGCAGCACAGCTTTTAGAGCATCCATTTTTGAAAAAGTCCATGCCTTTATCTACTCTCAGACCTTTAATAGCAGCTGCTCGCAATGCTATGGGAAAATCTTAGAGACACCAAAGACCACTTAGTTTATTTTTGTATACTTCACAACATGAATATATGTGAATTTGAACTAATTCATTGATTTCTTTGATTAATGTAGTTTTAAAACATCTCAAAAATATAACTTAAGTGATAAAAATAAGGTAGGTTTCAAAAGTTATAACTCCTTGATTTTCAACAGGGAATCGACAAATAAAAAGACAATTTATTGATTAAAGCTTTCCACTCTTTAAAGTAAATGCAAAAATTGAAAGTAAAAAAAAATAAATTGTAATGTAATGCTAAAATTTAAAATCAATCCTTTTTTAAGCATTTCAATATGGTATTCTTTAAATCAAATGTGCATATAACTAAGATCAATTTTGCTTTTAATTTTAAATTAATTTATGTCTAAAGATTATTAAAATATATGTGTAACAGTAATTATGACAATAGTTTAAAATTTAATTTCTCTAAATTGGGATATCTTAAATTCCTTTACAACCAAAGTTATATTATTTCTGATGCAACAAATTTATTGATAAGTAAATGGCAAAGATATTTAGAGGGTTAATGTGATTTAAAACCTGTCATTTCAAATCTTATGCTAAAGTGTATGAGTCTCCTAAAATATTTCTGAGGCCTTTGAATTTTCAACTTTTTGTTGAAAATTTAACTTCAAAGCCAAATTGTTTAAAGGTTTTATATTTTTAAAGTTACTTTGCCTCTGACAATTTTCTCTTTTCCCACTGGTTTTATTTTTTATTTTTCTTGTTTTGTTGCATTTTCTGAATTTGTGGAGTAATCTATACTGTGCCTTGAGATAAAAAGAGAAATCTACTTAATGCTGAAAGATATCAAAGGACTTTCATTCCCAGAAAGTGTCTCTTAAAAATATTTTATGTAAATAAAATGGTGATTGGAGATCTAATGAGCCATATTTGTTTGATGGGAAAAACCATATTTGTTTAATGAAAAAATTTCTTTAAAAAAACTTCCTTATTCACCTAACTTTCAACTAATTCTTAATGTATGAATTTTAAACAAAACTATTGTAAAATATGCATAATAAATTATTTAAAGGATAATAGAGCATTGAAAATGACTGAATTGCTACTAACTTTTTGGAATATTTAGTTCTTTAATTGTAAAACTGTTTATTTTTATTACCAAGCACTTAACAAATTTGATAAACTTATTTTTTTAATGAAAATTGTCATCTTGTTTGTTGCTTATTATCATCCACAGTGAAATTTCATGTGCACAAACCTGAGATATTCTTGACTGTGTCTAAGAAATTAATTACATATACAGCTAGACTACTTTCTGATATATGTACCATGTATAATTAAAATAAAAGCTCCCTATTTTATTTGCTTATCACTATAATATATGTTAAAAGATTTGTTTGTTTACAAAAATAGAAAATTCAGCCCAGGCAATATATGGAAAATTTCAGTTTAGTTATAGAGTATTAACAAATTGAATTTTTTTTTGTTAGCATGAGAAGAGCAGGGGGTTTCTGTTCATGTTATTACTTTGATATACATTTAGTGAAAGAACAAATAATTTCTTATTAAATTTCATTTAAATTAGCTAATTGTCAAGTGTATTTTATCGCTACTTATTCTATTAGGTAGATTTAGGCTAGTTAAAAGGCACTTTAACTTTTTTCTAATTGTGATAAGGTTTTTGATTTTTAAAAAAATAATTGAGTATGAACAGTGTGATAGTTTCTATGAATTTATATTTATCTGTCCTCCTGTGCCTTAAATCCTTATCATAAATGTTGTTTTTTTCTTGTGCCTTAATCCTCTAGCATTCCAAAGAACAATTTGGCAGTTATTCTTTTGCTACTACAAGGGTCTCTACTCTCAAGACTACTATATTTGCATATTTACACAAACGTAATCCCTGATTTGAGAACATGGCATAACATTTCCATGTTCTTCCATTCCATTTTTCCAACTTGGGAAAACTACTGGCTGCCATTATTATTTTTCACATTCTATTAATTGTGGTAATTTATATTTTAAGAACTAATTCAGTTGTTAAGTTATTGTTTAGAGTTTGTATTTTTATATAAGTTTGCTTTGGTCTGAAAATTAAGTGCGTCACCTAAAATCAAAATATCGTTGAGATATAGTTTCTATTTTATAGAAACTCTGTGTCCCAATATACCTCACTTTTGTTTGGGAAATTACAAAGTTTTTAATTAATCAAATCAAATTCTAATAGCTATAAATACTGTACATTTTAGATTTTGAATAAATGCTTACTATAGCTTCCTTAAAAAACTTCATATCATGTGATGTGTCCCATGTGACATAGTTCACCTTGTTTATTGATCTGAACATACATTTCAATCTCTTACACTCCTTTTTTAAAAAACAACTAAGCTTAGCATATCATACCACTACTACCCTTATGAGTGTCTATGAGAGGACAACTATTTAAAATATTTCATGTTGATTATTATTTAATGTAAATTTTTTAAAATTATCAAATGATTTAATAATTATCAAGAAAACTAACATATCTGATGATATTTTGTTATTGAAGGCATGCACCACAACATTACTTTATTTTAGCACTTGCAACTCCACATTCTCAATGTGTGCCGTCATACTTTCATTTGTCTTGAATTATTCCTTTAAAAATTGTTAAATTGCTCACCATTAAGTATTGACATTTAAATGCAATGAGATCAATCTTGTGAACTGAGGCCAACAGAAATATTCATTTCCTTTGTTTGTGCTTTATTCTGATTTGAAAAGACAAACAATATAATTAAAAACACACATGTCATTAAATTTAAAAAACAACACTTTATTATATACCTATTTCTATATCGCACAGCAGGACAAAATATCACCATTATGGTTGGATTGATAAGTGCAAAGATCACAACATTGAAATGTGTTGGTAACATATGTGTTAATAAATAAATTATTTTATTTTTCTTTATGTATAAAAATTATTTGGCTCAAACCTAGTTCATATTGTGTTGAGAAATATTGAATACTCTTATAACATTTTTGTTAAGAGGTATTCATGTTTCTCAATCAACATCACTTATTTCAACATTTTATACATGCTATGAGCTGAGCCGAGACAAAATGTAAGGCTGTCATTGTTTTGGTAAACTTTCCACCTGCAACTACAGCCCAACTTACACAAATGCATTTACTGTGCTATACCATTTAAATACACAGGCTCTTTACTAACTATCAAGTTTGCTTACATGGGACATGCTAGAATTTAGTCTCTGTCAGCCATTCCTCGCACACAAAAATTAGGAACAATACAAAAGGAAAGCCCTCAACTGCATTTTGTTGAACATGAAATAAGTTTGGGTATATTGATCAATGTATGATTGTGTTCCTGTTGCATTGTTTCTTTATCCTTGAACATTTTTCTTATATCAAAATATTTCAGCATATACAAATAAATAAAATTTGAAACTCACGATTTATTTTGTTCAGCTTTTTAACTTGCATGTAGAAATCTAATTAGGCAAGCAAAGCCTATAGCTATTCTAAAGCTGATCAATAAGTCCTCTTCAGCACTACAGGAACACATTGTTTAAAAACTAAGGCCATTGTCGATAAAATAGTAAGTGTATAGCATATAAACAGGGTATTAGTTAGCCTGACAGGACGTAACAAAACAGCGAACATTTCGGCAAAGAGCCTTCCTCTACGAACAAATAAAACGAAAGAATAAAAAAACTTACCTGCGGTGAAATCCAATTAGTCCAGTAGAGATATAGTAAGGAGAGAAAAGTAGAAACTTATAATTCTTATGTAAAAAAGGTAAATGCATAAAATAAAAACAGGGTATTAGTAGGCCTGACAGGACGTAACACAACAGCGAACGTTTCGGCAAAGAGCCTTCTTCAACGGACAAATAGTACACAAATAAAACGAAATAATAGAAAAAAACACTTAGCTGCGGTGAAATCCAAGTAGTCCAGTAGAGATAAAGCAAGGAGAGAAAAGTAAGAGCTTAAATAGGAAAGGAAAGGGTGGGTGTGGCCAATCAATCAGCTTGTCAGTGCGAACACAACGTTGATCCCATGTGGTGTAAGAGTCTTACACTTACACCACATGGGATCAACGTTGTGTTCGCACTGACAAGCTGATTGATTGGCCACACCCACCCTTTCCTTTCCTATTTAAGCTCTTACTTTTCTCTCCTTGCTTTATCTCTACTGGACTACTTGGATTTCACCGCAGCTAAGTGTTTTTTTTCTATTATTTCGTTTTATTCGTTTCATTTGTGTACTATTTGTCCGTTGAAGAAGGCTCTTTGCCGAAACGTTCGCTGTTGTGTTACGTCCTGTCAGGCCTACTAATACCCTGTTTTTATTTTATGCATTTACCTTTTTAAAAGCCTGATTGCAGTCTCACCCCCATTACTTTAATTCTTATGTAGGAAAGGAGTGGGTGGGTGTGGCCAGAATGGGATGAATGTGGTGTTTGCACTGACATCCTGATTGATTGGCCACACCCACCCACTCCTTTCCTATATAAGCCTCTACTTTTCTCTCCTTACTATATCTCTACTGGACTAATTGGATTTCACCGCAGGTAAGTTTTTTTATTCTTTCGTTTTATTTGTGCACTATTTGTTCGTTGAGGAAGGCTCTTTGCCGAAACGTTCGCCGTTTTGTTACGTCCTGTCAGGCTAACTAATAACCTGTTTATATGTTATACACTTACTAATTTAAAAGCCTGGTTGCAGTCTCACCCCAATTATTTTATTTTGTCGATAACATAGTATATCATGGCAAGTTGTCATTATTTTCATATTCAGCTTTGGCCTAGACTTGTTCCGTTTCAGCAAAATTTAAACTATTAGGGCCAACATGTAACACAACTGTTCTTTCCAATGGAAATATCAGCTCTATTTACACCATGTATAGTATGTATTAAAATGCAAAGGTAACTATGGATATTTATGTTCTGATTTTTATTAAGGCGCTCACCTATACTAATGCCAACAGCTTTACTTAATATTAGTAATAGTAGGGCTGCGGAAATTAACGATTAATTAATCGATTAATCGTTAAATTTTTTAATCAATTAAAATTAATTTGATCAATTAAAATTTAAGAAAATATTTCGTGTATATTTTTCAATTTATTAATAAATATTAATTACGTTATTTAAAAAAAAAGTGATAGAAAAATCACTTACATCAGTTATAGTTTGAAATTTTAACATTTTTATTTGAATGGGGATGGATTGTTGCAGATCAGATACTAATGGATAAGATATTAGGGAAGAAACGGCTATATGTTATTTTTGTAGTTTTGAGATTTTGACATTTTAAAGTTCAAAACTGTGCAGCTTAATTATTTGTAAATGAAATTGAAAATAAACAAAAGCTTTAACAACTTTGGCCATTTGCTTATAATTTTTAATAAATAAAATTGATCTATGATGCTTATAAAAGTAATTGTTCTTTTACTGAGTGGTTTGGAAGTGGAGTTAGCCGTTTCTTCCATCGTTAGTAACTGTAAGGTGTGTTTTTTTATAACTACCTTTAATACGAATTTTTATAGTTAAATTTTAATCTTAAGGTTAACTAAAACTTTTAATATTTTAATTACAAATACTGGTTCTTAAAATTAAAAAAAAATTAAATTAAAAAAAAATGTTAACATTGTAATTAGTTTTCAAAATAATGGGGGTGAGACTGCAACCAGGCTTTTAAAATAGTAAATGTATAAAATATAAACAGGGTATTAGTTAGCCTGACAGGAAGTAACACATTTGTTCGTTGAGGAAGACTCTTTTACGAAACGTTCGCTGTAGTGTTACGTCCTGTCAGGCTAATACCCTGTTTATATGTTATACATTTACTAATTAGTTTTCAAATATAACTTTTTTACAAGAACGCGTTTTATTAGTCCTTCATGTCATGTGGCTTAAAATAACACTTGAGAAATGAGACTTAGCCATTTTTTCGATTGTATACATAATTTTGATATCAATTTTTCATATGGATCAATTCATAAAAAAAAATTAGTCCCAAATATTCTTCTTTTCAATGTTAAAAGACAGGGATAATAACTCAAACCAAAAAAATGTCACTTAGCCGTTTTTGTTTTTCCCCTTGAGGCCTTCAGTAAAGTTGTATCTATTTATGTGCTATAATTAATCGAAATTAATCGATTACATTTTTCCCGATTAATCGAACACAATTTTATTTAAAATCAGTACCAGGCCTAATTAATAGTAAATAGTAACGGTTTGAAAAATAATTAAAACAGCCCATCTGTGTGGCAGACGTAAAAGAAAGTTACCATCTTCTAGGTAATTGAAATTTTGTTAGCTTTTGAGTTTAAGTAGTAATTTAGGAGGAAGAATACGATAGCCGGGTAGAAGGCTAAAGGGAATAGAGAGAGAGAGACCACCTTCAAGTATCATTCATTTACTACTGGATAAGTGGTGTAATAATGTGGAGAAGAGTTCGGGTTGTATTTTTGAGACTGAATCTGTATCTGAAATAAATATTAATATTGTCTGCATCATATTCTAACCAATTACCACAAATGTGAGTATCTAGTTTTTATTTCATAGAAATTTAATATAGTCTCAGTTTTTAATACTTGTTTATCTCATATTAAACGCTTTTTAAGTTTCATTTTAACACTTGAGAATTTTGTTTCTCTGACCGAAAAATACTATAGGTCATAACTTGTCATAAGAGTAAGAGTTTGAAACAATTTTTAAAAGTACTCTCTAAACTACTCAGCGGCGTTTCGTGGGTATGTGCCACCCAGGGCAGAACTCACGTTTTTCGCCCTCCCCCACCTCCGGAAAAATATGTTGATGCTATGAAAAGATTTTTTATTAGAAATTAATGACACTCTACACTCTACATTTTTATGTTAGAAATAAATAGGAGAGCTTTCATTTCCTGTTTAAAATTGATATTTCAGTTTCTCTCATGGACATGGAGCAATTATATTTTCTTCAAATAATGCGTGGACATGGAAAAAAACGCGCAACAACATTCTAGCTCAGGGACGGCAACCTGCGGCTCGATCCGCAGGTGGCTCTTTCGATGTCAAGATGCGGCTCTCCAGTTCCATGCACAAATGTTAATAATTATAACAATTTATATTAAAATTTCATGTTAGTGGCTCTTTAAAAACTGGGAAATTTTGTAAATTGTAATTGTAGCTTTTGGCTCTTTCGTCTTAATTGTTGCCGACTTCTGTTCTAATGTAACAAAAATAGTTTTGGTGTAAGTTCCGTGTCTAAATTTTAAAAGTTAATTTTAATATGTTGGACATTCTCAATCTCGTTGCACTAAAATTAATCGCAAATTTTTATCTGTAATTACGTGAAATTTATTTATATCAACTAAGTCCTTGTATATCTTTGAAATGTTGATCGTTGTTTGTTTTTTTTTAAATTCAACGGATACAGCGAATTTCGCTTCTACAAGATGAGCGGCTGACAAACTTGAATATAATATATATATCAGCGCGTCAGTGTCATGCTCTAATTAGGGGTGTACCGGATTTCGGCTCCGGCAAATCCGAAATCTGCCCATTTTTACAAATCCGGCTCCGGCAGAATTTCACTTCATAAATCCAGCTGGCCAGTAGAGCCATAAAATATTTATATTTATAATAGCTCCGGCTCCGGCAAAACCAGAATCCGTCCATTTTTACAAATCCGGCTTAGGTTTCGGCCGGATTTCATTTATAAATCCGACCAAATCCTGCCGGATTTCAAAAATTTGAATCCGGTACACCCCTAGTTCTAATACTACTTCAACTCCTTTGTTTACGAGGTCATTAGTATTAATTTGAGTTTTAAGTTTTGACATCAGAAATGTTCAAATATTTTAAATATAGTTCCTAATTTTATTGAATTTTCACTGGCTTTTCTCTTATTTTATTAAAGAGTATTTTAATGCTTTTCATTTTTAGAAGCTAATGAACAATGAGGAATTTGCCGCCCCAACAAAGTGCCGCCCATATAATTTTATTGACTCTGGTTTGAATGTTAGAGAGTACAACTATTTTTGCTTTTACAACAGGAGCAGCTGTCAAATTTGAAGTATCAGTTAAAGCTACCATCAAATCAGTGTCACAACTTGATACTACTTAAGCCTCTTGGTTTTTCAGTTCTGTAACATAATATTTTATCTTAAATATGGAGTTTGAAGTTTTAGCCGTTAAAACGTTTACACATTTTAGGATATTTCCTTTAGCCTACTCATTTTATCAATTTCTTTTTTGGTTTTTATTTTATTTTGATTAAAAACTTTACGTTCTTCAAACACAAAATAAAAATGATTGGTGTAAGAGAAATATATAATGACGAGCGCAATACCCGTGCTTTGCTACGGAGTAAGCACAATAAAAATAACAATATTTTGTTTTGGGGTCTCATATTCCCCCCACCCCCAAATGTATAGATGAGTATAAACACATCACGATATTTGGATAGTGAGACATCAACCTTCTTCTTCTTAAAAAAAACAATAAATAAAACAAACAAACAAACAAACAAACAACTACATGCGTAGTCGAGAAAATAGAAAGCATAATGATTTTTAATGATTCCTATCAATATCAATTTTAGTGTTTCTGCTTTAATAACGCATGTTTTTCTCTAACTGCTGGACCAGAATAACAAAGGTCCGTTACAGTTTTGTAACTTTCATTCGAAAGGGCTCATTTTCGTTTCACATGAATAATAATGTAAAAACGATTTATCTACACAAAAAGGTAAGAGATTGATCCTCTAATTTAAAATCGTTTATGTCATATTAAATGACTTTTCGTGATCTTTACTTCAAGTAGCCTAGTATCGAAGTACCAAGTTGGCAGATACTTATATCACTTAAATTAACTTATTATTATTATTAAATCCTTTATATTAACTCGTGGTGTTTGCTTGCTTGCTTGCTTGAGTGCCGAAAAAACTTTGGATCGATTTTAACCCACTTCCCCGTAAGCTAGCGAGTTGAATTTTTGCAGGCAGTTTTGTACCGGTGATTAAAACGATGTATCAAAATTTCAGATCGATCGCATGTACTGAAATTACATTATTTAATTTTTAGATTATTTTATTTATCTCTATGTATCATGTTATTTTTTGAGATAGAGTGTCGCGGTGCGTATTATATTGAACAACCTTTCTGTAGCGCAATAAGGTGCGTATTTAATTGACAACACTTTTTATAAACATACTAGCGTATCACACGTCAAAAATGACGAAAGTTTTCAGCTGAAATCTATTTATTTTATAAAAAATGCACTTTTTTTTAGGGCGCCTACGGCGCCGACCTTTTCAAAAGCCCAACTAACTTCTCCTTGTTTGATAAATACGAAATATTAAACTTTCTGAAATGTACACAAAGTATTTTATAATAGGGGTTGTAGGGAAACCCCCTTTGTTTTTTGATTTTATAATTAACCATCATCAAATCCTCTTTTTAGATTGACCCCTTTTCCAAAATTAAAATACATGTATGAGCGAAAACAATGACGTCATATAATTTTTTTTTACAGCGCATCTTTAATTGATGCATTGGTGCAGTAATTTGGTTTTCCCTGCTTTCTAAAATTAGTAGTGTCACGGACAGACATTGCAAATTATATTGTTTAATTCCTGATCGGTGCGCATTATATTAAACATGTTTTACGACACATAGTCACATTGGCGTAGCTAGGGTTATCTGCTCCCGGGGACATGACTCAAAATTTGCGCCCCTTCTCGGACCAACAGATTCTGGGGGCTCACTGAGCCCCCAAGAAAAAATTTGAAATTTCACGGTTTATATCGTTCATTTACTCTACTAATTATACGTGAATGGAATATCCATAGTCTACAACAAATTGATCCTCCTTGATTTGACTCGTCAGTCACATTGTCAAAATTAATATCCTCAAGTGTTTCTCTTTCGATGTTAAGGAGTGCAAGATCAATCAGATGTCTTGTACCATTGAAGCACGTAAATAAGACAAAATAAGCTTCACTTCGCTGAAGGACAGCTCACAGCTTGCATTTGAAACAGCGATTCATAGAAGTATTTGCAGTGAAATACCGTATATACTCGTTCTAAAGCTGACCTTTTTTAAAAACAAAATCTAGGGGAAAATATTGGGGGGTCAGCTTGCGAGCGGGTATTAGATGATTTCTGCATGTACATTGAATATCGGTGTTGTGAGGGAGTAAAGTGGGGGAGGGAAGGTGTCTCCTCTCACGGGCTGTGTGGGTATGTCAAAGCAAGTAGACTGCCCTTCATATGAAACATCAGACCGCCTCTCTTTTCTGTCAAGCCCTAAAGCCGGTATTGCTGTCTCTCCCCCCCCCCTCAATATCAACATCGTCCTTGATAATTAATTCTGCACCTTTTACGCTGTCAAGGTCTAGGGAATTGTATGACTCACAAGGCTTAAACTCAATAAGTCAAAACACCATCAGAAAGAATCTATCTTTTAACTGAAACAGAAATCCTTCAATCTATACATATAAAAATCAAAGTATGTATGTATGTATGTATGTATGTATGTATGTATGTATGTATGTATGTATGTATGTATGTATGTATGTATGTATGTATGTATGTATGTATGTATGTATGTATGTATGTATGTATGTATGTATGTATGTATGTATGTATGTATGTATGTATGTATGTATGTATGTATGTATGTATGTATGTATGTATGTATGTATGTATGTATGTATGTATGTATGTATGTATGTATGTATGTATGTATGTATGTATGTATGTATGTATGTATGTATGTATGTATGTATGTATGTATGTATGTATGTATGTATGTATGTATGTATGTATGTATGTATGTATGTATGTATGTATGTATGTATGTATGTATGTATGTATGTATGTATGTATGTATGTATGTATGTATGTATGTATGTATGTATGTATGTATGTATGTATGTATGTATGTATGTATGTATGTATGTATGTATGTATGTATGTATGTATGTATGTATGTATGTATGTATGTATGTATGTATGTATGTATGTATGTATGTATGTATGTATGTATGTATGTATGTATGTATGTATGTATGTATGTATGTATGTATGTATGTATGTAGTGTATGTATGTATGTATGTATGTATGTATGTATGTATGTATGTATGTATGTATGTATGTATGTATGTATGTATGTATGTATGTATGTATGTATGTATGTATGTATGTATGTATGTATGTATGTATGTATGTATGTATGTATGTATGTATGTATGTATGTATGTATGTATGTATGTATGTATGTATGTATGTATGTATGTATGTATGTATGTATGTATGTATGTATGTATGTATGTATGTATGTATGTATGTATGTATGTATGTATGTATGTATGTATGTATGTATGTATGTATGTATGTATGTATGTATGTATGTATGTATGTATGTATGTATGTATGTATGTATGTATGTATGTATGTATGTATGTATGTATGTATGTATGTATGTATGTATGTATGTATGTATGTATGTATGTATGTATGTATGTATGTATGTATGTATGTATGTATGTATGTATGTATGTATGTATGTATGTATGTATGTATGTATGTATGTATGTATGTATGTATGTATGTATGTATGTATGTATGTATGTATGTATGTATGTATGTATGTATGTATGTATGTATGTATGTATGTATGTATGTATGTATGTATGTATGTATGTATGTATGTATGTATGTATGTATGTATGTATGTATGTATGTATGTATGTATGTATGTATGTATGTATGTATGTATGTATGTATGTATGTATGTATGTATGTATGTATGTATGTATGTATGTATATGTATGTATGTATGTATGTATGTATGTATGTATGTATGTATGTATGTATGTATGTATGTATGTATGTATGTATGTATGTATGTATGTATGTATGTATGTATGTATGTATGTATGTATGTATGTATGTATGTATGTATGTATGTATGTATGTATGTATGTATGTATGTATGTATGTATGTATGTATGTATGTATGTATGTATGTATGTATGTATGTATGTATGTATGTATGTATGTATGTTGTATGTATGTATGTATGTATGTATGTATGTATGTATGTATGTATGTATGTATGTATGTATGTATGTATGTATGTATGTATGTATGTATGTATGTATGTATGTATGTATGTATGTATGTATGTTGTATGTATGTATGTATGTATGTATGTATGTATGTATGTATGTATGTATGTATGTATGTATGTATGTATGTATGTATGTATGTATGTATGTATGTATGTATGTATGTATGTATGTATGTATGTATGTATGTATGTATGTATGTATGTATGTATGTATGTATGTATGTATGTATGCATGTCTTTTATAGCTGACTAAACCATTCATCCGATCGCCATGAAACTTTTGGAGACATTTTGAGTACGCTCCCGGGATGGAAATAGGCAACTTTTTTTTCAAAATTTAACACTCATGGGGCGCCGGGGGCCCATAATGAGAATTTTTTTATTATATGAGCTATATAAAAATTAGTTTAAGCCTTAGCTATTGAGTAAATTGATGGATCTTAATCAAACTTTGTATGTAACAACTTGGTAGCGGATATTGAAATGCTATAGGGCACTTATTTCCTAATGTCCATTTCTTCGGGGCTGGGGGCCCAAAATGTATTTTTTCATAAAACGTTTACAATTTTATTCCCCATTTAATTATTAAAGATTTTGAGAAATATAGATAAATATATCCATTATAAAATTGATTGAAATAAACAGGTGTTATTAACTTTTTATCTTGCACTAAATGGGCCCTGGGGCCCTTAATGTCCATTTTTGCTTATATGAGCTATATAAAAATTAGTTTATGCGCTAGCTACTGAATAAATGAATGGATCTTAACCAAATTTTGTATACAAAACCTTGGAGGCCCATATTCAAATCATAAAGGGCACTCAGCATACAATGTTTATTTGTTCGGGGCTGGGGGCCCCACATGTCTTTTTAAAATATTTTAAAGATATTATTTCCCATTCTTTTTTAACGATCTTTGTATTTAAAAACTTAAAAGTCTATATAGATATTACTATGGCGCAATGAACTCCTAATGTCCTTTCTCTCGGGGATGGGGGCCCCAAATGTCTTTTTTTACTAAACGTTGTATATTTTATTTACCATTCAATTTTTTAAGATCTTCAGAAATATAAATAAATGTATGCATTATGAAATTGATTGAAATGAAAATAGGTTTAAAGAATAATCTTTTACATTGAATGGGCCCGGGGGCCCTAGATATCGTTTTTTGCTAATGTGAGAATATATAAAAGTTAGTTTATGCGTTAGCTACGGAGTAAATGGATGGATTTTAACCAAAAATTTGTATACAAATACTTGGTAGCCCAAATTAAAATACTAAAGGGCACTGAACTTTTACTGTTTATTTCTCCGGGGGCCCCTAACGTCTTTTTTCCATATATTTTAAGATGTTATTTCCCATTCTATTCTTAACGATCTTGAGAAATATATCCTAGATGAACTTGAAATAAAATGAACAGCATTTTAAAATGTACATATTACACCGAATGGGCCGGGGGCCCCAAATTTCTTTTTTGGTTTTCTTTAAGATATTATTTCCCATTCAGTTTTTAACGATCTTGAGAAACTATCCATGATGAATCTGAATTTAAATGAAGAGGTTTTTGAAATGTACCTCTTGATCCGAATGGGCCCCGCGGCCCCTTAATGTATTTTTTCCTTATATTAGCTATATAAAATTAGTTTAATCGTTAGATAATGAGAAAATAACTGGATTTTGATCAAACGTGGTATATAGAAACTTAAGAGCCTATATTAAATTACTATTGGGCACTGAGCTCATAACACTCATGGGGCGCCGGGAGCCCATAATGTCATGTTTTCCTTATATGAGCTATATAAAATTATTTTAAGCGTTAGCTACTGTGTTAATTGATGGATCTTAACTAAACTTTGTATATAAAAACTTGACAGCCAATATTAAAATACTATAGGGCAATAAACTCCTAATGCCCATTTCTTCGGGCCTAGGGGCCCAAAATGCCTTTTTTCTTAAACTTTTAATAATTTGATTCCCCATTCATTTATTAACGATCTTGAAAAATAATGATAAATGCATCCATTATTATCCATATTGAAAGGAACAGGTGTTTTGAACTTTATGTCTTGCACAAAATGGGCCCTGGGGCCCTTAATGTCGTTTTTTTGCTTATATGAGCTATATAAAATTTAGTTTATCTGTTTGCTACTAAGTAAATGAATGGATCTTAACCAAACTTTGTATTAAAAAACTTGGTACCCCATATTAAAATACGTAAGGGCACTGAACTTCTAATGTCAATTTCTTAAGGGCCGGAGGCCTTAAATACCTTTTTTCGTATATGTTTAAGATATTTTTCCCATTCACGTTATAACGAACTTGAGAAATATATCCATGATGAAACTGAATTAAAAGGAACAGGTTTTGAAATTGACACCTTGCACGGGATTGGCCCTGAATACCTAAATTTCTTATTCTATATATATATATATAAAAATGAAAGTTTGTGTGTGTGTGTGGAGTGTGTGTGCATGTCCTTTATAGCTGACTAAACCATTCACCCGATCGTCATGAAACTTTTAGAGACTGTTGAGTACGCTCCTGGGATGGTAAATGGCCAATTTTTTATCTAAATTTAAAACCCATGGGGCACCGAGGGCCAATAAAGTCTTTTTAAAATTAGTTTAAGCGTTAGCTAATGTATAAATTTTGATGGATCTTAACCAAAATTTGTATTTAAAGCCTTGACGGCCAATATTAAAATATTATAGGGCAGTGAACTCCCTAATGATCATTCCTTCAGGCTTGGGGGCCCAAAATGGCTTTTTTTTCTTAAACGTTTAAGATTTTATTCCCCATTTCATTATTAGCGATCTTGACAAAATAATGATAGATGTATCCATTATCATCCATATTGAAAGGAACAGGTGTTTTGAACTTTATATCTTGTCCTGAATGGGCCCAGGGGCCCTTAATGTCGTTTTTGCTTATATGAGCTTTTTTTGTTTCGTTACTGAGTAATGAATGGATCTTAACCAAACTTTGTATGCAAAAACTTGGAAGCCCATTTTAAAATACTAAGGCAAGGGCACTGAACTTCTAATGTCAATTTCTTCGGGGCCGAGGGCCCAAAATGTCTTTTTTTTTCGTATATGTTTTTCCTATTCACTTTTTAAAGACTTTGAGAAATAAATCCATTATGAAAATGATTTAAAATGAAGAGGTTTTTGAAATTGACATCTTGCACCGAATGGGCCCGGTGGCCCCTTAATGTCAGTTTTCCCCTTATATTAGTTATATAAAAATTAGTTTCAGCGTTAGCTTATGAGAAAATAACTGGATTTTGACCAAACTTAGTTTATAAAAACTTAAGAGCCATTATTAAATATAGGGCATTGAACTCCTAATGTCCCTCGGATTTGGGGGCCTCAAAGGTATTTTTTACTGCATGTTAATAATTGTATTCCCTATTCAATTTTACACGATATTGAGAAATATAGCTTGAGTATAATGGCACTTAAAAATTAAATTATCCCTCACTTTGGGACCGGGGCCCTAAATATCGTTTCTTCTTTTGTAAGCTATTTAATTATTAATTTCTTTATCTGTTTGCTATAAAACTTTGACTTTTTTTCGCACACTTCCGCGAAGGTTTCTGGCAGAATTTTTAAAAAACATACCACTCATTGGTTTCTTTAAATTTATTCATATTTACTATGATCGTTGCAACGCACGACGGGTCTGCTAGTACATAATAAAAACAACACTGTTCTTGTTCTACGATACCAAACCGTCCCTCTAGCACAGGGATGTCCAAAGTCCGGCCCGCGGGCCAAAACCGGCCCGCGAAGCCATTTTAACTGGCTCGCGGCCTCATCTGAAATAGTTAATTAACTGACGTATTTCTGTAAAGATAGTATATTTATTAGAAAAGTAGAAATTTTGTACTGTTTCGAGTATGTCAAATGATGGCGAACATCTGTGATGTTTTTTTAAACAACGTGGAAATTGGTTGTCTTAAAACCCTATGAAGTTAATTGTACTAAAACCTTGACGGCCTATCGTAAAAGTCGATGATGTCATTGTATTTTTTTCGTCGACTTGGAAGTGGAAACAAATAATGTGTCGGTGAACTTAAAAAGTTTAAATAGTTTTTTTTGTTTCACAATTTTTGAAACAAAATTTTCGGCTTTTGTTATATTCAACACATTTTTTAAATTTCCATAACGCTTCAATTATTTATCAAATTTAATTATTTCTATCTTATATTACAGACGCTCTTGCACACTAAAGATTATTAAATTGCGTCTCAGTATTTTAAATATTGAATTTGAATGAATTAATTTAATGATTTATAAAGTCTTGAAAATCGATTTAAAGTTGTGATAGCATTGTCGTATTTAATCTCCACGGTCATACAATTAAAAAAAAATAATTAAAAGACCAGTAATTCAGTCTTTATCTTATCTATTTTTTAAAAATGTTAAGATCTATAAATTTTGTAAATAACGAAACTGCTACGATCGAGAAAAAAAACACTTCTCTGTAACAAAGTCAGTGAGGAGGGTGGCAAAGTTATTAAACTTCACTGTATCATTCACCAACAAGTTTTTTGTGCCAAATATCTTAGATGTGATCATGTCATTAAGCCAGTAATAAAAGCTATATTCCCTATAAAGCCCTGTTTCACCGCCAGTTTCAGCAGTTTCTTCTTGACATCCAGGTAGAATACGGAGATGTTGTGTATCACAATGATGTAAGGTGGCTCAGTCGGGGGACAGCACTTCAGCGCTTCTACGCACTTAAAAGAAATTGGGCAATTCATGGAAGATAAGATACAACCAATGCCAGAATTATGTGATACTGCTTGGCTGGCAGATTTAGCATTTTTAGTTGATATGACAAGACATCTAAACGTACTTAACACAAATCTTCAAGGTCAAAATGCAGTGGTAAGCAAATTATATTCACATATCAAGGCCTTTGGCAAAAAGCTGCAATTTTTTCAAAGGCAACTGTCTCAAATGCATCCTAATACCGCACATTTCCCCTCACTACAGGAAATCATGTCAAGTTTCCCAGAAAGAAGCTTCAGTGAGCAAATGCAGAGGTATGTTGCAGATATCACATCCCTGGCTGATTAATTTCAAATACACTTTCAGGACTTTGCAACTATTGAAAAGGACATCATGTTTTTTTCTTCACCTTTCTCTGTTGACCCTGATAATGCTCCAGGCAATCTGCAGCTGGAACTCATTGAGTAGTAATGAAATTCGCAGCTTTCTCTCAACGACTTTTACCGACAGCTTGATAAAGATATATTCACAGAGATTCGAACATTTCCCAGGAAAATTCTCAGCTTGTTTGGCTCGACATGCTTGTGTGAGCAGACATTTTCAGTTACGAATTTTAACAAGAACCGTGTGAGGACAAGAATAAGTGACTCTCACTTATGTATTATAATACGTATCAAAACCAGTGAAATTGAGCCTGACCTCTGACCTCAACTATTTACTGCATTCAAGATCTCATTTTCATCTTTCACATGAAAATTTTGCTATAAAAACTTCTCAACTTATGTCATTTTTACATAATTTTAATCCGGCCCGCGATGGTCTTTATTTCAAGGAATTTGGCCCGCCTTGCAGAAAGTTTGGACACCCCTGCACTCTAGCATATCATCTATATCACGTCATCTCCTCAAACTACGTCACATCAAGAATGCAACAGCATAACATTAACATCCCCAAAGCGGGAAAACCCCATTAAACTATAATATTTCCCTTACATACGCCATTTTACCTAACTGGCCAATTCCGTAAGTCCAATTTTTTTTCGGGTCCCTTTGAGTTCGACTTAGAGAGGTCCGACTGTTTATTATGAAGCATTTCTGGTGTTATTTACTGACTTTATTAATATTAAATATAAAAAAAAACGACACTTTCTTCTCTTTTTAATACAATAAAAAGCCCTCTAGCGAATGCTATAAAAATGACATCCATCTTCTTTGTTATTAAAATCTCTTTGTTCTTTAACCTAAACAAAGACAAAATTAAACAATCATAATGACCGATTTAGCTTGTACAGTCGGACCTCGCCAAATTCCATACGACGAATGTATTTTAGATCTCCTTAACTCAAGAGTTTTGGCTTCCAACCTCCGTAAGTCAAATTTTTCAAGGCGTTTGGGTAAATGGAAAAAATCTTACTCCCCCATCACACTGTGAAGGGATTCATGTGTGTGTGGGGGGGGGGAGGGGCTTTCTCAGAGGTGTCGGTATTTCAAAGCTAAGTCGGCTTCCTTTCATATGAAACATCAGACCCTGCCTCTCCTTCCTGTCAAGCCTTCTCCCGCCCCCTCTCAATATCAACATTGTCTTTGATTAATCTGCGCCTATTATGCCATTTTCACTAACTTGAAAACTCCGTAAGTTGATTTTTTTTTGGGTCCCTTTGAGTTCGACTTAGAGAGGCCCGACTGTAGTTTTTTTTTAATGTGTACCATTTTGTTTACGCTGTCCTATTAATTTTTGGGGTCGCCTTGCAAGCGAGTGACACACTTTTTATACTATTCTCTTCCACAATAGATTGGGGGGGGGGTCGCTTATGAACGAATGGGCTATAAAACGAGTACATCCGGTACGCATATTCGGAAAGACGTCATCTCCATATGAAACAATAAAAACAATAATATCCAATACAATATAATGTAAGTGTTTTCCGGTAGAACTTCAGTCCAGGTACTGAGCCGCATTTTACAGTCTCCGATTTCTGTGCACAATTCGTGACAATTGACGTCAGTGTCGTAGAAATTTCCAAAATCTAAGCAATTTTGAAGAGGTGTATCAACATTTGTCTCAGCGAGAAGAGTTTTGACGCCTAGCAAAAATACAAAGTTGGTGTTAATCTTTTTTAGATGTTAAAACCGTATTGATATCTCCTGTTAGAGTCTATCAATTATGCTGTTCATAGCACGTGCAATTTCTTCTTCTGCAATAAGTCCTGCATCTCTTGCTAATTCTCCAGGCATCATCCGATGTCGTCTAATCCTTCTGTCAACCTCGATTCCCCAAGATGTGCATCTTGTTTTTCCATTGTCTACCGCACCCTGGCTGAAATGATCACGAATATTGACAAGTTTTTGCTCCAGCGATTCAAGATCAGATGCGGCTTCCTTGAAATTCATAGTAGGATCGTGCAACCGTTTTTGGACATGATCAATTTTCCAAAGTATGATGTTCCAGATATTTAACAAAACTAGGACATTAAAGTCTAATATAACTGCCAGCAAATTTTCTGCATCACTTCTGGTGTCAAGTGTCATAGTTGCATCTACTACTTCATGTATTCCTCATAAGTAGCTTTAACAGCTTCTGATCGTGCACTCCAGCGTCTTTCAGACTAACATTTCACTGTGATTGGCACAACTCTGTTTAATTCTTCCCAACGAGTTGTTTAACTAGAGAAAACAAATATATACTTTCAACTATTCAAAAAAAAACAACAAACAAACACGTAATAACAACTGGATCCTGTTTAGCTGAGTGTACTCCTGCTAAGTTTAAGCTGTGGTTGTCAAAGTTGACGAACAATGCTCTGTGATTTCTGGCACATATTCGCTGTTGTATCTGAACAAAACCTAAAAATCTGATAACTTGAGAAAGCTGTTCCAGTTGTCCTAGATCGGGTGTTGAGTCAAATAGATACCGTCGTACTTGTTTTCTGATTTCACTCAACAGCTGATTCCTTACTGTCGATGTAAGTAGTTGGACAAATTCATTTTGGATTTCCGGTGATAAATAAGATACTGAACCTGGATTTTCTCTGGCATGTTGTAGTTGTTTTGTTCTATTAGTGGATCATACTGAGCAACGAGTTTGATCACAGAGAGAAAGTTTCCAACATTTTTTTCCTCGTCCTTATGAAGATGTTCCTCACAGCCCCGCAGTGCGAAAATTTGGTGAAACTAGAAACTTAATACAGGTAAGTATTATTTTCAAAGTAGCGTGCCAAAGTTGTTCTTCCAATTTTCAACTTCCTGCAACTCACAGTTTTAAAGAAAACCCCATCAGAAATATAACATTGTGTATAAGTAATTTGTTTATGAGTAGAATGGCGTCCCTTAATGCTCAATGGGGGCACCAAAATCATGCTTGCCAACTGGTTTGAAATTAAGATATTTGTGGAGCTCAAAATTAAAACTTGTAATTGTGTTTGTGATACATTAGTTTACATCAAAATAAAATTAAATAATTAGTTTTAATACTCATTTAGGCGCTCCTTAACGTGGCGCCCGGGGACATATATCCCCCCTGCACCCCCTAGCTACGCCACTGGTCAGCCATTCCATGCTCAATAGCCAAAATAGCTATAGATGAATCAATGTTGATGTATTTTTTATTGATCATAATTAATATTCATTAAATTAATTTCAGAGAAGCTTCTCTCACAGATGGCATTACTCCTGAGAGCTGCGAGGAATATTCGAGGTAATTTTATTATATAATACAAGGAAAGTTCGAGCCTAAGTAACTCGATACATTTACATCAATTAATTGGTCTTGAATTCATTCATTCATTTTCAAACCATGAGTAAAAGAGTCGTGGCTTGGCAATTTTATTAGAGATACTTTAAAATTGAATACTCTAATATGAAGGGAAAATTCCAATGGCCAATAGATAAAACTGGTTACATATTCGCTTTGATCGCAAAAATTTCTCTCTCATTCTTAGACTGGAAGTTTCGATTAAAACGATAAGATCTCAAAAAAATTGTTTAAAGCAAATTTATGTCATATTATCCTTTAAGTATTCATTTAGTTTCTATATCGTACTAGAAATTTACCCGCGCTTTTGCAGCGGGAGTGTACTGCTCTCAGAGGTTTAATGCGTAGTTAAAAATATACCAATAATTATATGTTAAGTATGTATGTGTATGCGACGATATTAAGTTCAGCCGTCTGGTTATAATATAACTAAATTTTGTGCTTACTCTTGGGAATGCAACTTTCATTTGGTCAGAAATATACATATGAAGAATGTAATTCTCTAATTCTGATACATTTTTACGTAATATAAAGAGCACTATTAAACTAAACAAATGATTCGAAAAAGGGCATTAATTTAATTTAAAATTCTGCAAACAAACATTTCTAACTGCTATAGATCCAACGTAGCATGATATTACATTCGGGATGAAACGCATATCTTTAATACGCTAATAGAACTTAAAGGAAGAAAATAAAATGAATCAATAACAAAGCAAATCGAAATACATCTATACTATTTTTGTAATTAGTTTCCCTTCTGCCCCTTTAAAAAAAACACACAAAGAAACGGTCCTATTTACCGATGGATTCCAAAGTCTTATATTTTGTGGTTTTACAAAGGAATTCAATTCTTTGTTGATTCCCATTTTCCGATAAGACATCATATTTTGTAAATTATATCATTAAGTCCACCCTCTATCCCGCGCCCCTTTTTCCCGCTGTTTATGTTTCTGGAAATTAGATAACTTATTTTCCAAATGTATTTAAGCTTTATTTATTTGCTTAAAAAAGGTGTGTGAAACGAAGATATACATTTTTAGGGGGAATATGATTTGTGTATCCTGGACATAAAGGAGTGGACATATTAAATTCCCAGTGATATAAAATTCAAATAATATATCATCAGGCTCATGTTTATTTAAATTTGGTATATATTTATTTATCAGCCAAGTAGCCAATGTTTATATTGTAATAATTTAGCTAATCTAAAAAAAGGCGATTTTACTCAATATTAATTTTAGTTCATAGTTCAGTCGTGCTTAATTTTTTTATTATGAGTCTGAAATTTACAGACTTTTATTCAAATGGGAAGTTGGACCATTGGAGAGAGAGGGCTTAGGCTTTTATTTGTATAGAAAAGAGACACTAAATAAAGATAATCAAGAAAAATGGAAAAACAAATACATTAGGAAGTATCTATGTCTTTATAAGCCACACTTTGTTTAGAGTGTAAATATTTTTATAATGCTATGTATATATATATATATATATATATATATATATATATATATATATATATATATATATATATATATATATATATATATATATATATATATATATATATGAGAAATTAAAAAAAAATCATATTAAGGACAAAAAAAACCCATCAACTTCTAATTTTCCTTTCTAATGAGTTCTTTTTATTTAGAGAATTGATTTTCGCATAAAACTCACTCACAATTTTAAGGGTACTAAACAAAGTTAACTGCCAGTTTTTATATAATTGACGACAACTGCCGTCACGTATAAAACGTATTTTTATTTACGACACCACATCGTTAGACTATTTAAAGTAATGAAATATTTGTAACAACAGCTATAAGGTCAGGAACTACGCCCCACCTTCTCTATTAAAAGCAACAGCTGCTTATATCAAAGCGCTAATAAAATAAATTATAAATGTTTTAAATGTTATGAAGTTTCCAAATTAATTTAAAGAAACTAACACAGTCTTATTTAAAAAGCTTGCAATAAAATTAGCGCACCGTTTTTAGTCAATGAAATTTAATTGAAATGTGTTCGCTTAAAATAAAGTCTTGTAATTAAGTAGACACCAATAATAATAAATATACTTTTTTGTTAGCCTTTACATGTCTTTTAATATAGAAATGATATAGTTATTTAAAAGATATACTTGTCTTATATAATACGATTTAAAATTAAGGCTCTAATGCAAATGGTATAATTTCAAAGAGGAAAGTAATAATGTTTGGGATCACTATTCCCGAGGATACATCATATTTTGTAAATTATATTTCAAAACCCCACATCAGATTTAGTTTGTGAAAAATAAACAAATTATTTACCAAATAAAAAAAACAACAACCATTCATCGGTTGGTTTATGTGTAACAATGACTAAATTTTTTTTTGCAAAAGGGCTTTTATTATTCCGGCTACAAAGGAATGACGCTGACATATTCAATTCGCAGCACATCTTAAGTAATTGCTTTTATGTTCATTTGTATTGAGTTTAATTAAAATTCTGTTAATAAATCCGGTAGCCAAAGTTAAAATTGTAAATTTGTTTAGCTTATGTAAAAACAAAATGACAGTATTGGTCAAAGGCTTTTATATGTATGTTAAGATTATTGATGCTTAACTTTAATAAGTAAATTTAAAGGATTGAGCCAGTTAAATGAGCAAGAACATTTTAAGTTGCAGAAATATTTATTATCTACTATATATAGATAGATATAGATATTAAAAATTAAACATACATTAGGAATAAAGAACACGCAACAAATTTATTTAAAAAAGTAAAAGTGCTCTAATTTACGATAAAGTTTATTTGATTTGGGCCAAATTTACACGTAAAATTCCCTCACATAATTATTATGTTTTAAAATTAAATTGCGAGTTATTATAAACAACATAACAAAACTCTTAATTTAAAAATAAATTCCATTTATCGTGTGACGAGTGAAGAATGTAATAAAATAGTTAGTAACCTTCTATAATATAAAGAAAGTATTCGTATAAAAGGCCACTGCTTTGTAACGCAAGGTCAAACCAATTATGAGTGTTACTATAACAAAATTACACAGCTCAATCTAAGATGCGTACTCAAAAATGTGCGCACCGTAATTTGACAATAAAAGATTTAGAAAGCGCACCGCTGAATATAAAGTATATGAACAAAATAGTGCACCAAAATGAACTCATTTTGAATGTCCGCATGAAGCTGTTCAATATGGAATTGAGATATAATTTTTTTCTCTTTGTCTCTGCATTTTCTGATTTACGGCATTCGGGCAAAAGGGACAATTACAAAAACTATCTTAAAACCATCTTCAGGGTAAAAGTAACCGTCCTGCCAAATTTGGTCTCCGTCCGTCATTTGGTTTTTCCGTGGCTGTGTAACAGAAAGTCGAAAAGTGAAACATACAAACATACAAAGATACAAACACCAACTGAGCTTTATATATTAGATAGAATGGGACTGCGATAAACCTTTTAAATAAAATACAAAATACACAAACAAATTGTGTAATGAAAACAATAAATTTGAGCTTTATTTTTAAACTAATAAACAGTAAACGTTTTAGCTAATGCCTTATTTAGTTTCTATTTGAGCAGTCTATGCAAAGTATTTTTTTTAGCACTTTAAGTTTGTACATAACTTCGAACATTATTGGCTTCATAAATAATAGTTTCGACATGTTTAAAAAAATAGTTTTTAAAAAAAATTGAAAAGAAAAATATTTAATTATGACTTGTGACTCCATTGTATATTCACTAGTTTGTATTCTAAAGTCTGTTTAATACCTATTCTCTAGCGGCATTTAGATCTTTCCAATGTGATGTAGACATGAAAAAGAATGTGTAACAACGTTCTAGTTTTCAAAATATAGTTGTAGAGTTCGTTTCATTTGGAGCAGCAGAATATGTGAAATATTCTGCAACGTCTAATTTCTAATTATCAATCTTTACATATCACACAATTGGAATTTTTGTTTGATCCTTATGTAAAATATATGGAGCGTATCGAATACAATGGAATATTTAGTATCGTGTACATGAAATATTTAGTATCGTGTACATGAAATATTTAGTATCGTGTACATGAAATATTTAGTATCGTGTACATGAAATATTTAGTATCGTGTACATGAAATATTTAGTATCATGTAGAATACATGAAAGGTGATTTTTGGCGAACTTTATCGCCTAAAACTGCAGTGAGGCAATATTGAATTTGAGGTGACACGTTTTTTTACCCATGATGTTCTGGAAGCACTGGATCACTTTATGGTAGCAGATGCATCAAATCATTGCATTTATTTTCACCAGTATTGATCTCTCTGCGACCGCGAAAATCCAAATTCAATTTTTCCAAGGATTTAAAGTCAAACATTCTAACAAGTATTTCTTGCCTATTTGATTTCTTGTAAAACAAAGTAATTTTTTTCTTTCAATAGTATATTTCTGTTTCGTTCTATTTTCAAAAACTTTGGTTATGTTCATCATTTATTCATGAGCGGCTACTTTTGGATTTATTTTATGCCAGTTTTTTATTCCTTTAGAAAAGCAATTTTATTTATTATTTTTGTTTATTCCCAAAACGACAGGCATGAAATGTAAAACAATGATTCATTAGGAGAGTAAGCCATTTTCCACCATAATAATTAAACAATATAATTTGCATGGTCACGTCTGTATTGTCTGTCCGTGAAGCTACTAATTTTAGAAAGCAGCGCACCAAATTACTGCACCAATGCATCAAAAGGTGTGCAAATTAAAGATGCGCTGTAAAAAAAAATTATATGACGTCATTGTTTAGCTCATATTTTAAGGTTGGAAAAGGGAACAATGTAAAAAGAGGATTTGATGATGGTTAATTATAAAATAAAAAAAACAAAGGGGTCGCCATAGGCGCCCTACAATCCCTATTATAAAATACTTTGTGTGCATTTCAGAAAGATTAATATTTCGTATTTATCAAACAAGGACAAGTTAGTTGGGCTTTTGAAAAAGGTCGGCGCCTTAGGTGCCCTAAAAAAGTGCATTTTTCAAAATAAATAGATTTCAGCTGAAAACGTCCGTCATTTTTGACGGGTGATACGCTAGTAATAATAATAATAAATTGATAATTTGTATAGCGCTGTATCCCAGCAAGGAGGCGGGCTCACATCCCTTTACATGAAGAAAATAACATACATATGATAATTAAATAAACATTATTATCATAATAACCACTGAAATGACAGTACGTTACACATAAGCTACGTTAATCATTAAAAAGAAATGTTTCTTTTATTTTCAAAATAAATTTTGAAAAGATGCGTCTTAAGTGCATTCTTGAAGGACTTGGTAGATGAAATACTCCGGATGTGTAATGGTAGAGAAATCCATTGTTTGGCTGCACAAAAAACCATTAGTTAACACACGTTAAATCATTTTCTCGTGAACTTTCTCATTTCTATTTTTGTGTGATTTACGTGTCTAATTTTGAGAAGTTAATTTTTATATTTTGGAACTCCCCAAAACTTGCTGCACTTATAGTAATCGCAAATGTTCATTTGTACTAACGGAACATTTATTTATATACATAAGTCCATGAATGTTGACATTTTATTGCCAGTTGTTGGAATATAGTAAATGGATAACATGTTAACAGGGTATGAGTTAGCCTGACAGGACGTAACAAAACAGTGATCGTTTCGGCAAAGAGCTTTCCTCAAAGAACAAATGGTAAACAAATAAAACGAATATAAAGAAATAAAAAAATAAAATATAAAACGTAACTGCGGTGAAATCCGAAGAAACAAGATTGATAGTCAATGTCTACTCAAGTTGTAGTCAATGTGTAGTCAAGTTGTAGTCAATGTCTACTCAAGTTGTAGTTGTAATTCGGGCTCTGCGCTATAAAAGGTCAAAACAAAATTTAAAAAGTAATAACGACATTATTATAATTGGAAACAAATTATATCTTAATTGAAAGTCCTTAGTGACTGAATCTAATATATATTCTAACATTTCAGACCAATTTACGACGACAAAGCGAAACGCATCTAAGAAATCGAAATCAGGACGCGGCCGTAGACAATACCACAGAAATGATTTGTGTAGGTCTCAATCCAGCGATGTAAATAATTAACTTACAACAGGTGCAGATCCAGGACCATCGATATACAACACGATGGACAGTTGTCTCCATTCAACGACCGATGCGTGTTTAAAGGTGGCGTGTGGTGATCTGTACCAAACTATCTCATTAAGTAAGTCAGATGACGTCATCCGAATGATTGAGTCATCCAATGCAAGAGACAATTAATTCTACCAGGCGACTCTTGACCATGGGCTATTGATGGAATATGACAGAGGTCACAAATCTATTGTACTACATCTCCTACTTAAAGGTGCTTCCATCAACACCAGGAATCCACTCGGCTACACCCCCTCCTACTGGCAGTTGAGAAAGGATTCATAGAAATTGTTAGGATACTGCTGGACATTGGAGCTGACGTGAACGCGTCAAAAATACGCGATGATTCGGCCTTGACCTTATCCGTTAGAACCTGTGGATCTAAAGATATGGTCAGTCTGCTGCTAGAGCAGAAATCAGTTGATGTTAATCACATAAACAAAGATGGCTACACATGCTTGATGAAAATTATGGAAGCTCTGGACTTTGACACGTTGAAGTTACTCATCAAGCCAAGAAAAGAAATTAACAAAGACATAAACAGCTTCAAGGAACCAACAAATAAAACAGCAAGCACAGCATCAGTAACAGAAAGACTTGACACTCAAATATGTAATTTCCATGCTATCATATCACTTCTTGAGCGTAAGGCCAACGGTTTTGAAAATTCTTTGAGGCTTGCAGTGTTTGAACGTGATTTGAACAATGTTATGTATTTGATGGATTATGGAATTGTTGATAAAAACGATGGAAGATTACTTATTGAATTTATGGAAGCAATAGAGAGAAAACCACGTGAACAATGCTCTTTGAGTGAAACTGAATTGGAAAATCATTCGAAAACTTCTTAAGATTGACGCTGAATTTTATTTAAAATCTTCATTCCGAGCTGATGACGTACTTGTGGTAGCAGTTAAAATTGGTGAACTTGTTGAGTTGCTGTGTCAACATGTCGCTAACTCAAACACGCACACCATGACCGTCCAATATACAAGGGCGATGAATGTTGTGGCAGAGAAGGGTCGCTGTGATTTGCTGAACGTTCTAATAAAATACGCAAATACCTACAACTGTTTTGACAGAAGTCGTCTGAAGTCTGCCATTCTAACAGCTTTAAAAGTGGCAATGTGAATGTCGTAAAGATATTGATTAAAAATGGAGTGACTGTCAACGTGGAATCGGGAGTGAAGTTTGCTGTGACAGATAAAAGATTTAATTCTCAGAGATTTTTAATCAGCAAGTTTTCACATATTTGCCGCTCTGCCATTCATAGTAAATGTGAAGGTCTATTTCATGAAGCTACTGAGTTCGGTGAAGTTGATATTATAAATGCACTGCTTGACCTTGGCTCTGATGTTAACCGTTTATATCACGGGATAACTCCACTAATGAATGCTGGGACACCAGAAGTTATGGAACTGTTAATTAGACGAGGGGAGGAAGTCAAGCAGGCCGAGAATGAGGACAAAATACATTTATTATCTAACATTATATTGAGGGAATTAAAGAAAAACCGGGCCAAAGTTCAAACATGTGAACAAGAAGAGAAAGCAGAAGAATCTTCATCAGACATAAATTTAAAAGAAATGGTAGAAATTCTGTTGAGAAATGGAGCAAGTGTGAACGATACAGATTCTAGTGGACAAACTCCTTTGATGGCAGAAGCACAACAATCTGATGGCGGGAATGTGTTGACGGTTTTATTAGAAGCTGGAGCCAAGGTAAACAAAGGGGATTGTAATGACGTAACTGCTCTACAAGATGCTGTGTAAACAAAGCTGATTGTAAGGGCGTCACTGCTCTACAAGATGCTGTGTAAACAAAGCTGATTGTAATGGCGTTACTGCTCTACAAGATGCTGTGTAAACAAAGCTGATTGTAATGGCGTCACTGCTCTACAAGATGCTGTGTAAACAAAGCTGATTGTAATAGCGTAACTGCTCTACAAGATGCTGTGTAAACAAATCTGATTGTAAGGGCGTCACTGCTCTACAAGATGCTGTGTAAACAAAGCTGATTGTAATGGCGTCACTGCTCTACAAAATGCTGTGTAAACAAAGCTGATTGTAATGGCGTCACTGCTCTACAAGATGCTGTGTAAACAAAGCTGATTGTAAGGGCGTCACTGCTCTACAAGATGCTGTGTAAACAAAGCTGATTGTAATGGCATCACTGCTCTACAAGATGCTGTGTAAACAAAGCTGATTGTAAGGGCGTCACTGCTCTACAAGATGCTGTGTAAACAAAGCTGATTGTAAGGGCGTCACTGCTCTACAAGATGCTGTGTAAACAAAGCTGATTGTAAGGGCGTAACTGCTCTACAAGATGCTGTGTAAACAAAGCTGATTGTAATGGCGTCACTTCTCTTTAAGATGCTGTGTAAACAAAGCTGATTGTAAGGGCGTAACTGCTCTACAAGATGCTGTGTAAACAAAGCTGATTGTAAGGGCGTCACTGCTCTACAAGATGCTGTGTAAACAAAGCTGATTGTAATGGCGTTACTGCTCTACAAGATGCTGTGTAAACAAAGCTGATTGTAATGGCGTCACTGCTCTACAAGATGCTGTGTAAACAAAGCTGATTGTAATAGCGTAACTGCTCTACAAGATGCTGTGTAAACAAATCTGATTGTAAGGGCGTCACTGCTCTACAAGATGCTGTGTAAACAAAGCTGATTGTAATGGCGTCACTGCTCTACAAGATGCTGTGTAAACAAAGCTGATTGTAATGGCGTCACTGCTCTACAAGATGCTGTGTAAACAAAGCTGATTGTAAGGGCGTCACTGCTCTACAAGATGCTGTGTAAACAAAGCTGATTGTAATGGCATCACTGCTCTACAAGATGCTGTGTAAACAAAGCTGATTGTAAGGGCGTCACTGCTCTACAAGATGCTGTGTAAACAAAGCTGATTGTAAGGGCGTCACTGCTCTACAAGATGCTGTGTAAACAAAGCTGATTGTAAGGGCGTAACTGCTCTACAAGATGCTGTGTAAACAAAGCTGATTGTAATGGCGTCACTGCTCTACAAGATGCTGTGTAAACAAAGCTGATTGTAAGGGCGTAACTGCTCTACAAGATGCTGTGTAAACAAAGCTGATTGTAATGGCGTCACTGCTCTACAAGATGCTGTGTAAACAAAGCTGATTGTAATAGCGTAACTGCTCTACAAGATGCTGTGTAAACAAAGCTGATTGTAAGGGCGTCACTGCTCTACAAGATGCTGTGTAAACAAAGCTGATTGTAATTGCATCACTGCTCTACAAGATGCTGTGTAAACAAAGCTGATTGTAAGGGCGTCACTGCTCTACAAGATGCTGTGTAAACAAAGCTGATTGTAAGGGCGTAACTGCTATACAAGATGCTGTGTAAACAAAGCTGATTGTAAGGGCGTCACTGCTCTACAAGATGCTGTGTAAACAAAGCTGATTGTAAGGGCGTAACTGCTCTACAAGATGCTGTGTAAACAAAGCTGATTGTAATGACGTCACTGCTCTACAAGATGCTGTGAATTCTGGATGTGTTAAGAATATTGAAATATTAATGGAAGCAGGAGCAGATGTGAACAAGAAGAACAAAGACGGTCGCACGGTGTTACACGAAGTGATACATATTGAAGAGAAATTGAAATGATTGTTACAACATGGTGCATATATGGATGCTGAGGACGCGAGAGGAAACACTGCGTTAAAGCGGGCAGTTATTAGTTATATCAGCTACTATACAAAATGTCTTGGAGTTTTGAGAATTTTACTAGAAGCTGGATCTAATGTAAATCATCAAAGTGCTACTGGGGAAACAGCTCTGATGAAAGCTGCCTCAAACCGAAATGATGCAGTAATTAATGTGTGAAGCTAAAGCTGATGTCAAATTGCGCACAAGAGACAAGACACATGATGTCATTTCATTTCTTGCTGATAGACTGTATCTTGAAAAGAGAACAAGAGGCGATGTGTTCGAGTCATTATTTCATCTCTTCGACAGAGGAGCAAGTTCTTCACGTGTGAGTCATCAAAATCTTTACTACTTTATCCTGAAGGGTTGTTCGACCACTGTCCAGAGGCTTGTTGAAGCCGGGCTGGGACCAAGTGACATTGTTACTAAGCATTTAGAGGTAAGGTGTACAGATAATCTCGATACCAAAAAGATCTCCACGTTTTGTTTCGACCTTCTGTTCAGTCAAGTGACACTGGCCCTTTACTTTTCAGACATTTGGTATTTGACACACTCAGATGTGTCAACACTGACCCAAGACAAGGACGTCAGACGTTATCTTACGAGACGACATCTCATGGAGAGTCTAACATTTCTGGAGGAATTCTCCTCACAGCCGATATCACTACAAAAATTGTCTTTTGTCGCCGTGTCTACTTCAATAGGAACTGGGCCAGACAGAGAGCTAAGAGTCCGTGGACTTCTTCTGCCAAACACGTTCAAAGACAACCTGATGTTAAGTATCAGTAGTGGGTGTGGGCAAAGATTACAGTTTGAAGATGAACAACAATCTTTAAAGTTATGGTCTTCAGCGTCCTTTTTGATATCAATAATGATTATATTTATTATAGTGATTCCAGTGATGATTAAGAAGATTTTGATTATATTTATTGTGGTGGTATGCACACCAACACGGCGCCGCACCATGTGCACCGCACCGAGATGCACTAGGTATGATAGAAGAAAGGAAGTAGAGAGGGGGAGTGACAGTTTGGTGTGTCAGGGAAAGAAGTGAGCGTGTTGAATAATGTTCCATTGTTGTGTAAATAAAAACTGTCAGAAACAACTTCTTTAGTCACACATTTGTGAACCTGTCTTTAAATTAAAGCCACCTCACGGCTACATGATGATTATGATTTTAACAGAGATAATTATTAAAAATTTTAATGATATATTCATTATTACAATAAGAATTGCCTAAATGTATACACATTTTACTGATTCTATTATTTTAGGTTCTTATTACAACGCATATAAATAATGTTAATTAAAAAACAATTATGAATGTTTTAGTTCAAAAATGTTACATATGTGTACGGTAGTGTCATTTATGTTGTTTTTAGGATAAGAATGTTTATTAAATGCATTCATACTGATATGTAGGCTCATTTTTTATGTGAAGCGTTGTGAGCCTAGTTTCTTACTGTGGTACAACGCTATATAAATTATCAATTAATAATTATTATGATTAAAGTGATCAAAGGAATTCACGAGTTTTGATATGTTAATGACAACTATTTCGTCTTAGTACCTTCCTTAGTATTTTAATAGAAATAACTTTTGTTGATTTTAATTAGGATAACAGTTCTCCCATAACACCACTAAGACAATGTAGTTCTTTGAACAAAGATGACTTTACGAGATGTAGCTCATTAACTCAACTTATGTACAATACCATCAATATACATAATTTGCAATCTCTGTCACGTCTGTCTGTCATGCATGATGTCTGTCTGTCCGTGACGCTACTAATTTTAGAAAGCAGCGCACCAAATTACTGCAGCAATGCATCATAAGGTGTGCAAATTAAAGATGAGCTGTAAAAATATTATATGACGTCATTGTTTTAGCTCATATTTTAATTTTGGAAAAGGGAACAATGTAAAAAGAGGATTTGATGATGGTTAATTATAAAATAAAAAAACAAAGGGGGCGCCATAGGCGCCCTACAACCCCTATTATAAAATACTTTGTGTGCATTTCAGAAAGTTTAATATTTCGTATTGATCAAACAAGGACAAGTTAGTATAAAAATATTTGCTTACATCCACCTTCGTTTAATTCATATACCAGTAATTCATATATTCTTCCTACTAAATTATCTGTCCGTTCATTTAATTAATTTCTCCTTGTCTATAATTCATCTCGCCATTCATCTATCATTTTAAGGTTAGTTTTTTTTAAATGAATATGTTGACAATTAGGGAGGGTCTTTCAAATTTTAAATATTGCCAATATGTTGGTATTTTACTTAATTTAATCCTGGATAAAGTATAGTTTTTTTAAAAGTATATTTTTCTATTTTATATAATTTAACCGCTGGAAAACATCACCATCTTACTTAATTAAAGTTTTAAAAAAAACATGAGAGAGAAAAAACAACTCCAAAATATGTGTAATACGGTAAGTGCATTTACCGTAACGAATAATTTCTGCCATAGTATTGTTTATGTTTATTTTTCATGGTATTTGAGAAAACAAAATTAACTATATATATATATATATATATATATATATATATATATATATATATATATATATATATATATATATATATATATATATATATATATATATATAATACATGTCATTCCCTCTAGCTGCATTTCATTTTTTAAAATATATAAAACAATTTAAAATAAAGTTTCAGCACCAGCTGACATACATTAGATTGATGTTTAAAATAAATGTTGATATTGTTTAACCATTAGAGATGAACAAATAATTCGTTGTTAAAACTCGATTTTTTTCATTACCTCTTAAAACCGACTTTTATATTAACAAGCATGTCATTATAAGATATATAAAGTAGATATTAAAAGTAACAAGAAATAAAAAAGTGATATACGAAAAACTCAGATCAATAGATTAATGTCAACAACAACAATTAACATATACATACAACAATTAACATATACATACAACAATTAACATATACATACAACAATTAACATATACATACAACAATTAACATATACATATTTAGAAGCAATGCTTTTCTATTATTATGTAGCATCAGCATGTACCAATATCTTTAATAAAATACCCAGAAATATGAAACGACAAGCGAAAACCTCGGATAGTAATAAGTGATCATCTTTAAACAGTCGTTAAACTATTCTGTCAATTAGTCATGTTAGGAACAATGATCCACCAAAACTCACAGTTGAAGAATCTCTGAGTTAGATAATATGTACTGGTGAAATATATACGATAATTCGGATATGACCTTATCGTTTAGATCAGTGATTCCCAAGATTATTTTGGGGGGCGATCCCATTTTATAAAAGCCACGTGACCCATGGCACGGCCCCCAAGAAATTTAAATAAGTCATTTTCAATGAAGTTTTTAAAAATAATTTCTTTAAAATTATTATTTAAGTTCAAATTGTGGTTAAAAATTTATTTAATGTGATGGTTGAAAATGCTTGCCCTCAAACAGCTTCCGAATTTTTGGGTGAGTTTTTGTTAAGGCCAGCCTCATGTAATTCTCAACATTTAATTTATTTCGATCGTTTGTTTTTAAATAAAAAAGAGTTGAAAATCCACCGTCAAAGAGATATGTAGACATAAATAGAACTAAAACTCATTTGCAAGGATCGTCACATTTCGATGTGAATGATACATACTTCTGGTGCGTTTTTGTAAGAATTTCTTAAAGTCTCATTCGCTTTCTTAGTATTAATGACAGCTATGCTATCTTCCACTGTGCGGCACTGGTTATCTATCTAGTCCTCTTTGGCCTGCCTCATCTCCTTCCTGATCTTTGTATTAATCAACCTGTATTTGTCGGCTGTAAACTGATTAGAATTTTAGTTTTCCCTTAACTTTCTTCTGTCATCAAATAAATCAAGAATCTTGCTGGTGACCCAATGCTGTTTCTTGCTCCGTTGCCTACCTAGGACTTATTCTGTATTTGAAGTTAAAATTTCTTGCAAGTTGTTACTAAAACGCACTAGATGACAGCTTCGATAATTGAAGACAGTAAATTCCAGCTCCTTACTGACAACATGGAGGTACTAATACGATGGACAGAATATTGCACCGAACTGTACCATTGTAAGATCAATCCAGATAGCAACATACTACAGGAGCAACAGAACAGAGAGATGAATGATCCACCAGTGCTGTTGAGCGAAGTTGAAGAGGCAGTACGGAACTTAAAACGGGGTAAGTCGCCTGGAGTTGACAACGTCCAGGCTGAATTGATAAAACACGGAGGAGCACAAAACAACCAAAGAAATCTACAGACATTGAATTAAGAGACAAAAACAACAACAACACCGCTGAACAATAGAATTAAATAGCAAAGCTGTATGGAATCACCGGGGAAACGTTAAAAATACACAAATTAGAGAACTGGGTAAGGAATGACTGTCCAATTTAAAGGTTCGGGGCTGATAAGACTGAAAAACATTATATCTTTTAGCAATACAATTTTACCGATATAATCCCCACTCAAATAATTCATAGAAGCAGGCACAATTCAAAATGTACAAAAATTCACAATGGGCCAATGATTGTGTTTACATTGCAACAACGGACCAAGGATTGTGTTGAAGTTACAACAATGGACCAATGATTGTGTTTACGTTACAACAATGGGCCGAGGATTGTGTTTACGGTAAAAAATTGACCAAGGATATTGTTTACATTTCAACAATAGATCAAGGATTGTGTTTACATTACAACAATGGGTCGATGATTGTGTTTACGCTACAACAATGGACCAAGGATTGTGTTTACGTTACAACAATGGGCCAAGGATTGTGTTTACGTTACAACAAGGGACCAAGAATTACGTTTACCTTGAATTAATGGACCTAGGATTGTGTGTACTGAAATCTTCCATTTATGTGTCATCTTTATATGAGTAATTCAAAGCCATTTACTCAGAGCATACTACGGACTTTAAAACAATTTTATCTTTGTATTTTAGATCAATAAAAACATATTAAATTAACATAATTCACACACATTTCACACTGTTGAAGTTATGTTATATTTCTTCCTGTATTGTTCCCTTATCTTATGACAATTTATTTTTGTCATCTAATTTTCCTACACAATCTTTGAAAGAAGCGTGTACAACAGGAGAAATTTTGAATCGAAATCTTAAATCAGCCAGCAGGTCTTATTACTCTTATCATAAAGAAACGGAAAACATCAAACTCATATTTTATTTCATACGAAAAATAGTTTACATTGCCAGAAGAATATTTAATGTTGAGCAATTTTTGTTTCTTAACTTTCGTTCGGTAAACTTTATCTTATCTATCAGGTATCAGTTAGTTTTCCATCGTTAATTGTTTATTTCTGGACTAGAAGGAAACCAAATAAACTCATTTTCACGATGACACTTTAGGAAGTAACAAAGGGCAGCACATAATTTCAGTATAATTATCCTCGTTAATTCAATTTCAATAAATGGCGATGTCCACTACATTTGGTTTTGACTGTCCAGTTTAGTACCTGGCACTGATAATGGTACAGTAGAGGTCTCTTCAATAGATGAGGTCTTACAACAAAACAGCCAAAATAAACATGAGTAGTAGAGGTCCGTTTAATTGATGAGGTATTACAACAAAGCCAAACTATGCATGAGTAGTAGAGGTCCATTCAATAAAAGAATTATTACAACAAAACAGCCAAAATACTTATGAACAGTAGAGGCCCTTCAATAGATGAGGTTTTACAACAAAACAGCCACAATATACATGAGTAGTAGAAGTCGCTTCAATAGATGAAGTGTTACCTGAGTAGTAGAGGTAACTTCAATAGATGAAATATTACAACAAAACAGCCAAAATATGCATGAGTAATAGATGTCCCTTCAATAGATGAAGTATTAAAACAAAACAGCCATAATATGCAGGAGTAATAGAGGTCGCTTCAATAGATGAATTATTACAACAAAACAGCCCAAATATGCATGAGTAGTTAAGGGTCCTTTCAATATATAGCGTAGCTATGGGGGTGGTGGGGGAAGGTCTGCCCCGGGCGGCACTCATTTAGGGGTGGCATTTGTGGGCATTTGAAAAGTACAACCAATACCGACAACCGACCTTTTTCTTTTGAAGGGGGAAAGCCAAGGTGAAACAAAAATATTCGTAATTTTGAGTCTTTATTAACCTATTCTCAAAATATTTGTTTGATTACATAGTGGATATTATAGCTAACGCAAAACCGTTCAAAAATTTTTAATCGCTCAAAAAACGTATCCATTTGTTTGGAAAACTAAGCGGTATAAGTCACAGATGACGCTTTTATAAGAAATCTACCAAAAAACACAACACTGCCGGGCCGAATAATGTGTTCTATAATATCGCCACGACGGTTTTTCGTGGAATTTCGACTTCGCAGAATGATGCGCGAACAAGCACTTACATGGTATGGTGGTTCAAATATTGTGTTTAACTTGCAAGTAGTAATTTATATTACCGTTTCAGTTTTCAGTAAATTATTGTACGGTAAGTTATTAAAAATTAAATTTATTTTGTTTTTATTGCATTAAAGTAGCACACTTAATATGTGTTTTTCATTAAAATACGGTTATTCATTAAGCATGTTACGCATTTCCAATTAAAGTAATAGTAATGTGTAAATAATTTGAATTCATCTATTTTATGGAAAATTATTAAAATTTATGACAAGAATATGTAAATTTCTCCGTTAATAAACAACCACAGTAGGCATAATAATTTCGCAAAAGACATTTTAAACTTTCAATCGTCTTGGAAAAATTGACATCTGAAGAAGTAATTAGGAAAACGAGATCAGATGCTGGAATTTTACTCAATTCTATGCAATCTTTTTCTCTTTTATGTTATCTCAATTTATGGGAACCCGTCATTAAAAAAAAATGCAAAGCCATTGCATGGAACAAAGAGATGTGCAAATACAAAATGCTGTTATATCAGCCAAACAATTTGTGAAGAGATGGAGATATCAACTGAACGCCTAGTTAGAAGGAGAACAATATGAGTAGGGGAAATTCAGAAGACGTGGTTTTAACATTAAAACAAGAAGTACAACGAGAAATATTTTTATCCATCGATGGAATTATAAAAGAAAAGAAAATAACGCCTTGATGAGTTACATTTCCTTGCAAGAAAATATTCGTATATAATACCATGTAACCTACCAAATGAAGCATTTGAACATCAAATAAATTACTTTATTGACATTGACAGTTCAATATGGAAAGAAAAAGGATCTAGGTTTTTATGGCTGTACCTACACTACAAGAAGAGGCATTATGTAAGAAAAACGGGGGGAAAGGCACCGTTGATCTATTAAAATTTATTCAACAGTATAGATTGGAAAATTCTGTACCCAACATTGTAATTTTGCTATTAATTTTTTCAACTATTGCTATCAGTGTTGCTAGTTGTGAAAGGAGCTTCTCCAAACTGAAGTTGATAAAAAATTATCTTCGTTTTTCAATGAGCGATTAAAGACAACAAAATCTTGCAATACTGTCCATAGAACAAGATATTACAAATAATTTTAATTTTGATAGCGTAATACACGATTTTTCTATTATGAAAGTTAGAAAAGTAAATGTATAATCTTCTGTATAGAAGGAGCTTCTGTAAACAGATAAGATAAGATAAGATATAAGTATGTTAACATAATAATGTACAGAGGTGTAACTGGGTTTTTGACGCCCTTGGCTAATTTATTTTTGGCTCCTTTTATTATTTTTTTTTAAAATTAGAGATTTAGCGGCGCCCTTTTGAACTGGCGCAGGCCGGCGCCCTTGGCAACTGCCCCAATGTCAAGCCATTTTTACGCCACTTCTAATGTATACAATTTTTTTGTTTGTAAAAAAAAATCATTGTTTTAAAAAATACAACATAAAAGAATAGTAATAGTAATTGTTAATGTTTTTTGTGTAAATTTGGAATATGTTTTGTCTCATTGGGGCCTGCGAGCTCAGTAACTTTCTTGTGGCCTTTAAAAAAGTATCTTGTATTTTTATATTTGTATTTATAGGTATATAATCTTATGCGGCCTCTTTTATTACTGCTTACATAAATATGGCATGCAATGGTAAACATGTTCCCCACCTTTTCTTCGTTTCAATTACAATTATTTATTCATTTTCATTAATTTTTAAAAACCATAATATAATCGACTAAGTGGCCGTCCATAAATGAAGCACGCTATTTTGGCTGATTTTCCACCCGCCCCTCGTCACACGTCGTCACGAAAACTTAGACTCCTTCTTCAATAAGACGTCACAAACACGTATTTTCTATTTGAAAATAAGCCTATTTCAAAACAAATTTTTGTCAATTAAGTATGTTTTTAGTGCAAGGCTGCACTCTTATATCGTAACACGCGTTTTACATAAACGTCATTAAATAAAGTGTCAGAAATCAAATAAATTATTAAAGTGGAAATTTATTTAAAGTTGCGTGTTTTGACGTGACGTCACGTTTCTTAAACATCTCCCCCCTTCGTCACACATCGTCACAAACCTGTGACCCCCCCACCCAGTTGCGTGACGTCATTTATGGACGGCCCCTAAAAAGGGCGGCACATTGGAGACCGCCCCGGGCGGCAACAGTTCTAGCTACGCCACTGGATGACGTATTACCTGAGTAGTAGAGGTAACTTCAATAGATGAAGTATTACCTGAGTAGTAGAGGTAACTTCAATAGATGAAGTATTACCTGAGTAGTAGAGGTAACTTCAATAGATGAAGTATTACCTGAGTAGTAGAGGTAACTTCAATAGAAGAAGTATTACCTGAGTAGTAGAGGTAACTTCAATAGATGAAGTATTACCTGAGTAGTAGAGGTAACTTCAATAGATGAAGTATTACCTGAGTAGTAGAGGTAACTCAATAGATGAAGTATTACCTGAGTAGTGGAGGTAATTTCAATAGATGAAGTATTACAACAACAAAAAATCCAAAATATGCATGAGTAGTAAACGTGCCTTCAATAGATGAAGTATTACAACAAAACAGCCAACATATGCATGAGTAGTAGATGTCCCTTCAATAGATGCATTATTACAACAAAGCAGCCAAAATATGCATGAATAGTAGAGTCCATTCAATAGATGAAGTATTACAACAAAACAGCCACAACATAGATGAGTAGTAGAGACCGTTCAATAGATGAAGTGTTTCCTGTGTAGTAGAGGTCCCTTCAATAGATGAAGTGTTTCCTGTGTAGTAGAGGTCCCTTCAATAGATGAAGTATTTCATGAGTAGTAGAGGTCCCTTCAATAGATGAAGTATTTCATGAGTAGTAGAGGTCCCTTCAATGGATGAAGTATAGACCCCCTCAAATATGACGTGACAAAGCTTTGACCCCCCCCACTCCCCCTAGCCATATTTTCTAATTGAAAATTAGCATGTTGCAAATTATTTTGTATCATTATGCATTTTATTTTATTACGAGCAACAAAGCCCGTCTAAGGACGTCCCGCCATCGTTCGGTGGCATGTTGAAACTCCCCTCCAACAGCCGTCTCGACTGACATTACATGTGCATCACGTCAAAAATACTATTCATTATAGTTAAAATAAATAACTCGTAATAAAAAACCCGTAAAAAAACCAAGTTTTTGACTATAAACCCTTTATGTACGAGACGTAACTAAAAGAATGTTCATTATAATACGCAGCGCAAGACCATCCAAAAATACAAAATTGTAGTTATGTGTCGTAAAACGTGTTGAATATAATGCGCACCGATTAGGAATATGTTTATAAAAAGTGGTGTCAATAAAATACGCACCTTATTGCGCGACAGAAAGTTTATTCAATATAATACGCACCGCGACACTCTATCTCAAAAAATAACATGATATATAGGAATAAATAAAATAACAAAAATAACAAAATAATCTAACAATTCAATAATTTAATTACGGTACATGCGATCGATCTGAAATTTTGATACGTCGTTTTTATCATCGGTACAAAACTGCCTGCAAAATTTCAGCTCACTAGCTTACGAGAAAGTGGGTTAAAAATCGATCCAAAGATTTTGGCGACAAGGGCGCAAGCAAGCAGACACCACGAGTTATTATAAAGGATTTAAAAACAGAGCTTTTCACTATCAATCCCAACGCGCATAACTCAAAATAAAGTCTTGGAAGAAATACTGCACCAAAAATAACTCGTTTTGAACGTCCGCGTAAAAGTGTTCAATATGATTGGTTGTAGGAATCATATGTGTTTGAGGGACCAATCGCTATCGATGACCGGACAGAACATAGCCTTTTATTATATAAAATTATTTATTAGTTATTATTATTTTATATGTATTTAGTAGGGCTGTTAACAATTAATTGAAATTTAATCGTTAACTTTTGAAAAATGAATGATTAATTTATGGTTAATTTCGATGAAGGTCAAAAATTAAAATTTATGATGTCATAAGTAACACTTATTAAACGTTCTTGTTGAAAATCTAAATTACACTGGAATGTCTCCTATATATGTCATCTTTTAACCAACTACGCAAAAAGACAAGTGTGTTGACATTATTTGGTTCAAGTGATGAGTGGGTCTAATTGACAATATAACCAGCCGAGCTGAACAATTATTCATATGGATCTAAGGTAACTGGTATGCACAAAACGGTATTGGCAAGGAATGACATTATCCGATATCAGTGTTCATTAAGTTTCCACCATTGTAGAAGGTTATTGGATTCAGGAACTTTCATCTTCATTTTGTAACGTAGTAATTCATCAGAAGAGCTGTCGTCATTTTCTGTCTCTTAGTCAGACTCCATTACTGACATTAGCTTAATACGCTTTTCATTTGGTTTGATAATTACACGAAGTGTTAGAACCATGGTAGGCAAACTTTATCAACATTTTGAACATTCCCGTCAGTCAATAGTTTAAAACGAAAATGTTCGTGTAATCGTCAGGAAATTTATTATTTATCGGCCGCTATTTTATAATAATTTTTAAAATACTTTTTGACTTCCAATAATTTGTAAATGATGGGTCGATTAATCGTTAAAAAATAATTTAATCGTATTTTTTTTAATGATTATCGAGAAATTAATCGTTAATTTCCGCAGCCCTAGTATTTAGTATAAGTCTGCATTCTAATATCGTAACGTCATTGAAAACGTCATTAAATAAATTGTAGACAATAAAATATTTAGGTGAAACCTTTATTTAAATTTGCGCATTTTTGATTTGAGGTCACATTTTGTAAACAATAGGGGGTGGCCGGAAATGGTCTTTTACTATTTGCCGGATCCGCATAGTTTGGTCCTAATATTTGCCGGATCCGGATTCTATGTTTTGCATGTATTTGAATGATTTCATGGTCAACGCTTGTTAATTTGTTTATTTTGTTATATATTAATAATTTAATGTATAACTTACATTTTTTACTTAACTTATTTTGTATGACTGTAATATTTACAATAGACTAGAGTTTAAAAATTATAAGACTGAATAAGATATAGATCGTGGGACAAGAAAATATTTATTTTAAGTTCGCCCTTCTTACCCCCGTCACACAGCGTCACAAATGCGTGACCGCCTCCCCCCTAGGCACGTGACGTCATTTATGGACGGCCCCTAGCCCATATAACTCCTCCGAGTCTTCCATGCCAAATAAAGAGAAGATTCAGAATTTTACATTTTTGTGTCACCCCATGTGATGGTGTCACCCTGTGCGTTCAGCACCCCTCGCAGCCCTTTAGTGACGCCACTGCTTAGTCTAACTTAATCTTTATATATTTTTTGGGAGGGCGCGTTCGTAACCACGAAACAGCGTAAGTCGACATGGGACCGTCGTAGCCCGAGGACTACCTATATATATATATATATATATATATATATATATATATATATATATATAACAGTGGCGTCACTAGGTGGGTGCTGGGGAGGGGCGGGCCGCCCCGGGTGACACCCATCAGGGGGTTACACCCAAGCCTAAAATTTACTGTGTACGATTTTATGTCAGAAAAAAAAGAAGACACAATTTTTTCATCTAGAAAGAAATTGAGAAATACAATGAAATACGTTGAAACAGAAAACTTATTAATAAAATAAAATATCAGTTAACAGGCAATAATAAAACGTCTCCCCAAACTACCATAAAACTAATTAGGAAATAAATAAAACCCGTAAAAAACCAAGTTTTTCACTATAAATCCTTTATGTACGAGACGTAAGTAAAAGAATGTTCATTACAATACGCAGCGCCAGACCATTCAGAAATACAAAATTGCAGTTGTGTCGTAAAACATGTTTAATATAATGTGCACCGATCAGGAATATGTTTATAAAAAGAGTTGTCAATAAAATACGCACCTTATTGCGCGACAGAAAGGTTGTTCAATATAATACGCACCGCGACACTCTATCTAAAAAAAACATCTTACATTGGAATAAATACAATAATATAAAAATTCAATAATTTAATTACCGTACATGCGATCGATCTGAAATTTTGATACATAGTTTTTATCATCGCCACCAAACTGCCTGCTAAATTTCAGCTCGCTAGCTTACGAGGAAGTGGGTTAAATATCGATCCAAGGTTTTGGCGACAAGCAATCAAGGGTGCAGACACCACGAGTTAATATAAAGGATTTAATAAGAAAAACCCGTAAAAAACCAAGTTTTTGACTATAAATCCTTTATGTACGAGAAGTAACTAAAAGAATGTTCATTATAATACGCAGCGCCAGACCATCCAGAAATACAAAATTGAAGTTGTGTCGTAAAACATGTTTAATATAATACGCACCGATCAGGAATATGTTTATAAAAAGAGCTGTCAATAAAATACGCACCTTATTGCGCGACAGAAAGGTTGTTCAATATAATACGCACCGCGACGCTCTATCTCAAAAAATAGCATGATACATAGGAATAAAAAAAATAATCTAAAAAATCAATAATTTAATTACGGTACATGCGATCGATCTGAAATTTTGATACATTGTTTTTATCATCGGTACGAAACTGCCTGCAAAATTTCAGCTCGCTATCTTGCGAGCAAGTGGGTTAAAAATCGATCAAAAGTTTTGGCGACAAGCAAGCAAGCAAGCAAGCAAGCAAGGTCCGCCGCAGACACCACGAGTTAATATAAAGGATTTAAAAAAAGGAAAGAAAAAGCCGCACAATTTAAAAAAAGGATGGACATAAAAGAAGCGGTGTCTTTTGTTTTAGAAGAAAATCCAACATACTGGGCTTTGACATACCGACACGCCGAGTCAGCCTGTGAGACCAATCCCAACTCACTACTTCCTCCACGACAGTTGAGGGGGGGGGATAAGATTTTTCTTCAAAAAATAAATAGATATGTTTTCTTTTTTTATTTATTTATTTATAGGAAAATAAGGTATTTTTAATGCATTTGAGTTATTATTTTCTAAAATGTATAATTATTAAACATGCATATCTATGTTAATGTAATGTACTCGAAGAAGCATGATTTTCGTATTTTTCTGAGTATAGGTACTTTTTAAAATAACCTTTAACACTAAATTAATTTCACATAAGAACATTTCAGTGTTTTCGATTTCGTATGAAACGATTTTCACTGATAGATCGCCTGCTGCGTACGTTCGGCAGCCGAAGTAAAGTTGATTTTGAACGACGCGATCAGAACCGCACCTGCAGCGACGAATTTTTAACGCTGAAAACCGTCTGGTCTGAACATTATAAAGCATATTACTGAATATATAATCTATTACATTCAAGTATTTTGTCTACAATTCATAATTTCACATTCTTGGAGCAGCAAAGGTAAGCCAGTTGAATCCTTTATTTAATTTTTTTAAAACAGGGAAAGATAGTGAGAATTTTCTCGAATTATTTTTGAGTCAAAATGCCACATTATAGTATACCTATTCCTGGTTAAATAATTCTTTAATAATGATTGACTAATTTTGAAAGAAAGTTACAAAGGTAAGACAAATGACACTTAAATTTTGGACACGTTCAAAAGTTAGACGAATTTTCGAAAATTTAATGTTCTTTTAAAGTATGACAGACAAGACTTAAACTTTAAAAAATGGCATTCAATTAATTAATTAACTTTTTTCAATTTAAGGCTTGTTTGACATTCGCCCCCTAGAATAACAATGTTCTAAGTTGAGTTTTTGACAAAAATGAGTTATTGCCGCTGGGATATTGTCAATGTTTCAATCTATCATAGCACAAATTGTGAAAGGTGTATCGTGAGACAATTTTGTAGGTCGTACAAAATAACAAGGTCCTAACTCAATATAGGTCTATCAAACATCACATAGAACATTATTCTAGGGGAGCGAATGTTGGGAACATTGTCCTTCTTTAAATAATAAATTTTGGCACGTGTATGTCATTAAAGAGCGCACGATGAAAGTCAATGAAATTTTTAAAAAACACAAACGAATCGTGTAATGAAAACAATAGATTTGAGCTTTATTATTACAAATACAAAGCTCAACGTTACACCTTTCACAATTTGTGCTATAATAGATTGAAACATGGACAATATCCCAGCGCTTTTAAAATCAGAACATCTTGGAATTTCAGTAGAGAACAGACCCAGGTTGAAGAAAAGGGTGACAGGTGAGAAAACAAGAGATGCTGGACTAAGTCTGCAAGAAGAAAACAAAAGGTCGATGTTTGAGTGTATTGATCGTTTCCATTCTGAACTGGAGATCAGATCAAGTGCAATCAAGGAAGTAGCAACCATGTTTGCGTCTGTTCAAGCCAAAAGCTTGATATCTGCCACTGAAGAAGAATTACTAAAGTCCATTCCAAGGTTGTCCGCTTTCTATGATGAGTTGTCAGAGGAAGAGCTTTTATTAGAAATACCAAGGCTGAGAAGGCACCTAAAGGTAGCAGAGATCGATCTCAAAGAGGCTGAAGACTGGACCGTACTTGACGTTTTGAAATTTTTAGCTGAATGGGACTTCATAGAATCTCCCCTTTATGTCACATTGAGTTTACGATTATTTGCTACAATCTGTGTGTCTGTGGCTTCATGTGAAAGGAGTTTTTCAAAGCTAAAGCTTATAAAGAATTATTTGAAATCTACAATGGGGCAGTCAAGGCTTTCTGATCTTGCCATGTTTATCCATTGAGAGTGATTCGGCCCAAGAAATAGATTTCGATGACGTAATTAAACAAGTTTTCAGTTTTAAAGGCAAGAAAAGCTAAATTCTGTTTTTAAAAAAATATATTTAATGACATTGTATTTTGAATTATTACATATTATTCTGATAGTTGCTGATTTTGCAAACCCAAAACAGAACGGTTACTACCTTACCTCATTGGAAGTTGTACTGCAATGGTTGGTAATATAATCTAATTTTGGTAATGTAATGTAATTGTTGTAAATTTTAATGGAACGCAATGTAGATGCAAGTTTGTGAAATTTGAAAATATTACAGTTATTTAACCGTATTACTTAAAATTAGTAATTTTATGTTAAAATAAAATTTTTAAATTAACACTTTTCTATTTAGTTATTCGTTTTTAAATTTTACAATATTTTACCTATCGACTTTAAACTCAACTTTTCTCCGAATGCGGTTGTAACAAACATTTGATCTATATTTTCAAACGTTACTAAAGAATCTGTGTGTTCCAGGTATTTGGCAGACTCGAGGAGAATTATGGGACAAGTCATAGGGGGGGTGGGGTGACACCAAGAGCTACCGCCCCGGTTGACACCAACCCTAGTGTCGCCTCTGTAATATATTATGTATACATGTATATCTATGCTTGCTCACCTTTAATAAATATAAATAAAACAAAAATATTAGCTCAGAGACATTTAATTCATAATTTTCCTCTAAAAAAAAACAACAACAAAGAAATCACATTTCTTGATTTTTTTATTTATTTTGTTGAAAAAAATAATACCCCCCCCCCTTTTTCTGTGGTGAAAGAGTCGTGAGGTGGAGTTCGTCCATGGTGTCGGTATGTCAAAGCCCAGTTGGCTATATTTCATTTAAAACAAAACAGGCCGTCTCTTTCATGTCCAGCCGTTTTAATTCTCTCTCAGGCGCGGCTTTTTCTTTCTACTAATTTGTTTTATTAGTGTTTGTTGGAACTGTTTTATTATTGCACGTTAATTGATATTTTTTTAAATTAAAAGTGTTCGCGTTTAAAGTATTTCATTGTATTTCGTAATTTCTTCCTAGCTGAAAAAAGGTCTACTGTTTTTTTTGGACATTAAATCGTACACAGCAAATTTTTAGATTTGGATGTCACCGCCCCCTAGTGACGCCACTGAGTCGCGGTAATTCCATAGCTCCCAAATTTTGTGATGTAACACAGCAAAATCATTCTGCTATGCAAGAAATAAGGAAGAAAAACCTCTTGGTTTAAGTATACACGTCTAAATGAATAATAATAATACGAGGTAAAAGTATGTAAGTAACAAAAAACGTAAAATAATTAATAAATTAGGGGAAAAAAAAAGAAATATTTTCTTAAATTTTAATCAATCCAAATAATTTTAATTGATTAAAATTTTACGATTATTCAATTAATTAATTGTTGATTTCCGAAGCGCTAGTTACTATATATGTCAATTTTCAGTTTCTTTTCCAGGAAAACTTGGGAATTTCCGATTTTAAACATTTGTGAAAGATTTCCTTATTTCATTTATTGAGAATTCGAATATAATACTTTCACTTTCATTTTCACTTTGAGCATTATTTAGAAAATCATATTTCATGTGCCATCACTATAAACTGTAAGTACACAAATTTGTAAATTTTAACGAACTATTTAACTTTAAAACATATTATTATCTGTTGTATTCTTGTAAAATAATTTCTTTGATCAATCTGTTGTCTCTTGTTGTGATATTCACTTCAATAACTTCAACTCAAGCCACGGGTCAAAGGTTAAAAATTTCAAGCCTATTTGCCAACGAGTGGTAAACTAGAATCAGAAAATACGTCATAATCCTCAATAATTATCTTTTTAGCATTGATGCTTAACTCGTATTTATACCAAATTTCATAGAAGATAAATAATAGTGGAAAAAAAAACCAATCGCAATAAAACAATATATCTCTACAAATTAGGGCTGCGGAAATTAACGATTAATTTCTCGATTAATCGTAAAAAATTTAACGATTAAATTTTTTTAACGATTAATCGACCCACCACTTGTTCGTTCGTCCGTCGATACGACGAGGACCACTCTAGTCATCCGAGGGTTGTCTGTGCGTGCGCAGATGGCTGATTAGGCTGATCCTTGCACGAAAGGTTCGGGAACAGAAGGAACAAGGGACGAGTGCGACATCTCCTGGAGGGTTGACAGCATGGTCCTTTCGGGCTTGCCTCTTCTTTTCTGTGGCGGTGATCCAGTTTGCCTGGCATGACCCGGCACCTTCGTGGATGGGAGAGCGCCAGGTGGATCGGTCCATTGCAGCTCGTTCCCACGTGTCTGGATTGATGGCAAACGCTTTCATTGAGGCTTTTAGTGTGTCTTTGAAGCGTTTCTTTTGCCCACCATGGGACCGCTGGCCATACTGGAGCTCACCATAGAAGATTCTCTTTGGCAGTCTCTCGTCTAGCATTCGGACAACGTGCCATCAGGAGGGTGAAGATGCTGGGGAGACCTGCCCTGGTCAGTACCACTGTGTCTGGAATTTTGTTCTGCCACTTTATGCCGAGAATCTTCCTGAGGCTTGTCAAATGAAAGTGGTTAAGCTTTCTTGCATGGCGCTGATAAACAGTCCAAGTTTCACAAGCATATAGCAGTGTGGGGAGCACCACAGCCCTGTACACTTTCAACTTGGTCTGGATGGTAATGCCTCTTCTTTTCCAGACATTAGGGTACAACCTGCCGAAAGTGGAGCTGGCTCTAGCAATTCTGACGTTCATTCGTCATCGATGGTGACATTTTGAGACAGTGTGCTGCCTAGGTATGTGAACCGGTGCACTGTGTTGAGTCTCTGGCCGTTGACAGTGATGTTGGGCTCTACGTAGGGCCTTCCAGGCGCGGGCTGATGGAGGACCTCAGTCTTCTTAGTGTTGATTGTTAGACCAAAGTTTGTGCAGGCGCTGGAGAACAGATTTACACTGCATTGCATGTCGGCTTCTGAGACAGCGTTGAGGGCACAGTAATAAGCGAACAGCAGGTCTCTGATGATGTCTGTCATAACCTTGGTTTTTGCCTGGAGCCTCCGAATGTTGAACAGCTTGCCATCTGTGCGGTACTTCAGGTTGACACCAACATCCTCGTCTCTGAAGGCCTCTGTCAGCATGGCGGAAAACATGAGGCTAAACAGTGTTGGTGCCAGGACGCAGCCCTGCTTGACCCCGTTTGCGACTGGGAAAGGATCAGAAAACTCCCCGCTGTCCTGGACTCTGGCCTGCATGCCCTCATGGAATTGTTGCACCAAGACGATGAATTTCCTTGGGCAACTGTACTTGGCCATGATCTTCCACAGACCCTCTCTGCCAACAGTGTCAAAAGCCTTGGTCAGGTCGACATAGGTGGAGAACAGGTCGGAATTCGGCTCCTGACATTTCTCTTGCAGCTGCCTGGCAGCGAACACCATGTCGATGGATCCTCGCTCTTATAAATGTACTGGAAGTCAAAAAGTAAAATATCATGGCTGATAAATATAAACTATTTTCCGGACGATTATACATACATTTTGGTTTAAAACTATTGACTGACGGGAACGTTCAAATGTTGATAAAGGTTGTGTCCATTGAGAGAAATCGTTTGCCTTCCATGCAATGTTCCTTGTAAGTCTAAGCTTCGTTGGTCCATGTGCGTAATTAAAAAAACCCAACTGGTGTGCAAAGTTGCAATCGTCCATTTTGTGTGCAATATTTTACAAAATTTGCTGCGCGGTGATTCTAATCTCCTGCGTGGCGTCGGTCAAATATCATGCGCTACCATGGTTCTATCATTACGGCTGCATATCACCTGCATACTAAACATACTACAGTATCGGAAACTTTAGCTGAGACAATCTAAAGCTATGTGAACAATAGTTCAGCTAGGCTGGTGTTATTGTCAATAAGACCCGCTCATCACTTGAACCAAATGTCAATTTTTATGAGTTTTTTTTCTTCAGGATTGAGAATCAAAAATGATGTTATTATTTTTGATTTAACGTCCTTGGCATCAGAGAAGAAATGTAAGATACGCTAACGAGCCGTGTGAGTAAAAAATACATTCAAACATTTATTAATAGACTATAACAGGTGTAGACATTTCGGCAAAAGGTTACATCCGTCAAAAAGGATCAAAGTTCACTTGAATTTACATCATATATTACTTTACCTAACATTTGAGACTTATCGTGTAGAGATAGAACAGAAAAATTGTGGGCACGAGTCCCTATCACATACACAGTACACAGGAAGAAACTGTCAGAAGTTAACAGTTAAAAAACAAATTAGGATAAAATATTTTACCGCCATGTCTTGAAATCCACAAAAAATTGAACCATAATAAAAGTTAAGTAGGTTATAAGTATTCACTAATAGTTTATCATTGACATGAGTTTTTTCAAAGTTATTTCACACTAGCAACAAAGCCCGTCCAAGGACGGGAATAAGTGTAGGGTGACCTGTGAAGTTCATTGTAGGACAGCACAACATCCACATCAACTGACTCCAAAATGAAAATGAAACGTCACCAGCCGTCGTTTCAAACAGAGGTTTTGTTCAGAGACCTTACCTCCCCCCACACAGCGGTCTGTACAGAGACCCTACCTCCCCCACCAAACCGAGGTCTTCAAGAGACCCTACAACCCCCATAACGCGGTCTGTCCAGAGACCCTTCCCCCCACATCGTGGTCTGTCCAGAGACCCTACCTCCCCGCCACACCGCGGTCTGTCCAGAGACCCTACCTCCCAGCCACACCGCGGTCTGTCCAGAGACCCTACCTCCCCACTACCGCGGTTTGTCAAGAGATCCGCCGTTTCGACCGGACATACATGTGTATCACGTCAAACATACTATACATTATAGTTATAATAAATAACCCGTAAAACAATGTTTTTGACTTTAATCCCAACGCTCACCGCTAAAAATAAACTCTGGGGGAAAAAAACTGCTCCAAAAATAACGCGATTTGAGCGTCGTTAAATCTGTAAATGAGATTTAATTATTCTCCGCCAGTGATTGGCTGTAGGAGTCTTTAGGAGTTTGAGGGACCAATCGCTATCGATGAAGGCACAGAAAATTGCCTTCTATTATATTGGATGGTCAATCATTTATGTATTACATTAGAGTTTCATTCAATTTAGCATACACAAGTTGAGATGAGTGGTGTCAATCCTTGTTTTTTTAATGACATTATTGTGACCTAGTTTAGATAAACACAATTGAAAATGTACAGGTGGAATTGCTGTCTATTTTATAGCTATATATAGCTCGGCGAATTGTATGCGTGCGCTGTGTCTCTTATTAAGATTGGCGGCATTTACGTCACCAACGGTGTAATATACTGTCAAATAGTTTTTGTTATCAGTAATTCAAATACGTATATTGCAGGATTAGTTTTTAAAAATAATTTTATTGAAACGTTCATTCGTAAATAGTGCTTTCGATATTTTAAATTGAAATCTGTAGGTAAGCATATAACGAAAAATCCACTTACAGACGGTAAAATGCGTACAAAAATGTTTGTCTGCGATGAATTAGGCTAGGAAGACTTCCCTTTAATAATAAAAGACAAAGATCAGACTGACTGACTCATCACTAATTCTCCAACTTCACGTGTAGATAGAAGTATGAACCTTTGGGAAGTTGTTGACTACATTCTCAGGATGATATTTGGAAATTAAAATAAAATATTACTCATAATGGGCCCCGGCGCCCGCCAAAAAATTTGTTTTTAAATCCCTTATATTAACTTCACCGTCGTGTCGTTCCCTCTTTCTGTCTGTGTGTCTTTCTGTCGTGGTCCCACGGAAGAACTAAGGTAAAAAATGACCCACTTCTCGTGATTCTATCGAGCTGAAAGTTTGCACATAGACTTGTGTCACCTAACAATGCATTGTGTCAAAATTTCAGATGGATCGAATGTATCGTAATTAAGTTAATGAATTTTTAGTTTATCTCTATGTATCTCTACGTAGCATGCTATAGTTGAGCTCCACGGGTCACTGGAGGTTCACTCCACCCCTCTATGACCACATCCCCGTGTTTTACAGCACTGTGAGTTCAGTCACGTTCAATCTGTAAATGTTTATGCTCAGAGGCGTAACAGCATCTCGGCATCGGGGCAGTTGCTTAGGGCGCCGAGGGCTTATTCTGCAATAATCAATTTATTCTGTATAATTTAGTATTTTCTCCATTTCTCAAGGGCACCAAAAATGAATTAGCCAAGGGCGCAGAAAACCCAGTTACGCTCCTCGTTATGCTAGTTTGTCGCACGGTGCGTATTATATTACATAATCAATACTTTTGTTTATGTCTCATATATAAGGGATTTATAGCCAAAAACTTTGTTTTTACGGGTTTGTTTATTTCCTAATAAAATCAATATAAAACTGTGTTTAAACTTTGGCTACTGTTTAAATGGATGGATATTCACCAAACTTGGTAAATAAAAACTTGATTGCCCATTTAAAATACTAAAGTCCAATTAACTGCTAAGGAATTGTCTTCATGGCGATGGGATGAATAAAAAATATTCATACAGCTTATATAAGAAAAAATGACATTAATGTAAATTTTGAAACACTTGTTAATTTTAAACTGGATCATGATTGATATCCATGATTTTCAACATTTGTCAAAGTCGTGTAAAATCAATTTGGTGATAAAATGACATTAAGCTTTGGCAAATTGCTGCAAGATAAATATTTCAAAGACCTGAAATTTAAATCTGGAACATGATGGGGATGGAGATACGTGTGAAAATTTTAAAGTACTTTTTATAAAATTTAATGTTAAGTTAAAGTTAAATAAGAGCTTCTTTTGGATTTTTGTAGAATAATACCCTATAAAATAATACCCTATAAAATAATACCCTATAAAATAATACCCTATAAAATAATACCCTATAAAATAATACCCTATAAAATAATACCCTATAAAATAATACCCTATAAAATAATACCCTATAAAATAATACCCTATAAAATAATACCCTATAAAATAATACCCTATAAAATAATACCCTATAAAATAATACCCTATAAAATAATACCCTATAAAATAATACCCTATAAATTAATACCCTATAAAATAATACCCTATACAATTTTAATAAGGGACATCACATTTTTTATTTAAGACGTTTGGTCCATATATCCATTTACTCAGTAGTTACAGTTCAAAATACCTTTATATAACTCATGTCAAAAATGACATTTTTGGCCCAAAGCCCATAACAAGATGTATTTGAAAATAGCAATTATGCCAGAAAATTTTGTGAAAAGTACTTAACTTCCTAAAGTTTCATGACAATCAGATTAATACAATAAAATTTATATAGATCACATAATAATAAATAGCATTAAGGCCCCACACCTCCAGACCAGTTGGTGATAAATTTAAAGTCCAAAACACATATTGATTAAACAAATATTGATTTTAATCTGGATCATGATGGATATATTTTTCCACAATGGTCAAATCGAGTAAAATGGAATGGGTAATAAAGAATTGTTTTGGGGAAGAAAAAGGTTTTGGGCCCCCGGCCTAGAAGGAATGAACATTTTAATATTTGTCATTAACTTTTTTTTGTCCACGTTTGGTCAAGATCCATCCATTTAAACAGTAGCCAAAGTTTAAGGCCCGGTGGCAATTATAGTATTTTTTTTCTAATGCAAGCTGTATAAATATATATCCGATCTCCATGACTTTAAAAAAAGTTATTGAGTAAGTTCGGACACAATTTTCTGGCATAAACGTTTTTAGAATAACACTTATTAGGGGCTAGGGGCCCAAAAGGTATTTTAAACAATGCTTATTAGGTAAATGGTTGGATATTGACCAAACTAGGTATATAAAATTTGATGGCCCATATTACATTTCTAAATAAAATTATTCTTAACTTCTGTAAACTCCTTCGGAGTAGCGGGGATTCAAATCTTTTTTTGGTGGTAAAATTTGAAAACTTTATTCCCCATTACATTTTAAACAACCTTGAATAATATTGCTAATTATTTCCATCATAATCCCGATTGTATTTTAGTGATCTTTTGAACTTTACAAATTGCACTGTTTGGGTCGGGGGCCTTTAATGTCATTTTGTTCCCAATTTATTTTACACGACCTCGACAAATATTGACAAACAAGTATATCCAGCATTATCCAGATTTAAATCAACAGGTGTTTTGAAATTTACATCCTGCACCGAATTGGCCCGGGGACCTAAATGCCTTTTTTCCTTCTTATATCACCTGTATAAATATTATTTTAGCCAGTGATCGCCATGAAACTTAAAATGTTGTTGAATACATTCGCACAAAGGGTTCTGGCTACAATAGATGTTTCTTGATCAAACTTGGTACATAAGATTTTAATGACTCATGTTTAGAAACTGTAGGGCATTGAAACCCTGATGTACAAATGTTAAGCAGGTTTCATTTCAAAATTCTGCACGCGTAACAGCCTTAACTGTTGACAACGTTCGCCATGTAAAACTTTCTTATTTATTACCGTATCTTCACAAAATTTGGTAGGCACCTTCCCTACTCTAACCGACACCGATGAACGTACTTAGTTCATTGGTAAGACGCCAATATCAGGTGCCATATTGAACCTTTGTACGGTCTTTGTTACTTTTGGTCCCATCTTCCAGATATTTGTTACTTTTGGTCCCATCTTCCAGATATTTGTTACTTTTGGTCCCATCTTCCAGATATTTGTTACTTTTGGTCCCATCTTCCAGATATTTGTTACTTTTGGTCCCATCTTCCAGATATTAGTTACTTTTGGTCCCATCTTCCAGATATTTGTTACTTATGGTCCCATCTTCCAGATATTTGTTACTTTTGGTCCCATCTTCCAGATATTTGGTTCTCGATATTCCAACGCTAACTGAATAATACTTTTCCGCTGCGTGCGCGGGTATTGTGCTAGTACTAAAAATGATAAAATAATAAGCTAAATGCTTGAATATGTGTTGGAATAATGTAGACCTAAATTTTAAAATAAAAGTAGACCTTATAAATTATACTATTAAAAAACTTTAAAAAATTAATAATACAATTTTAAGTACTTTTAATTTATAAATCTTATTTCAAGCAAATATTTGATACTTGAATTACATAAACAATTATTTGATGTTATGGGACTACTAGTAATTACTTAAACAAAAGTTATTATTATATTATTATTATTATACTAGGTTGTGCGTGCTGCAACGCCGTGGCGCCTGCGGCGCTCATTTTTTAGGGCGCCTACGGCGCCCACCTTTTTCAAAAGCCCAACTAACTTGTCCTTGTTTAATAAATAAGAAATATTAAACTTCCTGGAATGTAGACAAAGTATTTTATAATTAACCATGATCAAATCCTCTTTTTACATTGTTCCCTTTTCCAAAATTAAAATATGCGCTAAAACAATGACGTCATATAACATTTTTTACAGCGCATCTTTAATTTATAATAATTTTGCGCACCGATGCACAACTTGTATTTTAAAATATAAGATCAAACAATGACGTCATATAATTTTTTTTACAGCGCCAATCACCACACGATTGTTTTAAACTGCTATAGACTGTTGTACATCGTTCCTCAGCGTTCCAGAATTAGTGACTTGGGCTATTATATTATAGACTAGCGTATCACCCGTCAAAAATGACGGAAGTTTTCAGCTGAAATCTATTTTGAAAAAATGCACTTTTTTAGGGCCCTCAACTAACTTGTCCTTGTTTGATCAATACGAAAAATTAAACTTTCTGAAATGCACACAAAGTATTTTATAATAGGAGTTGTTTTTTAAATTTTATAATTAACCATCATCAAATCCTCTTTTTACATTGTTCCCTTTTCCAAAATTAAAATATGAGTTAAAACAATGACGACATATAAAATTTTTTACAGCGTATCTTTAATTTGCATACCTTTTGATGCATTGGTGCAGTAATTTGGTGCGCTGCTTTCTAAAAATTAGTAGCGTCACGGACAGACACTACAGACGTGACATTGCAAATTATATTGTTTATTATTTATTATTATATTTCCGTGTGACATTAGAATAATTTCATCACCGGTAAGCGGGGGTCGGGAAACCATGGCTCGCGAGCCAGACGTGGCTCTATTGTTGGCTGCATCTGGCTCTCAGACAAATGTTTGTTTATTTAAAAAAAAACAACGTTTATTCAGACTCATTTGATCTACATATTACTTGAATATAAAAAAACAGCATTACCATGATATTAAAAAGAATTCAGAGATATAATTATAATTATAGTACTTCAATTGTATACACAAAATGCACACATTTACTTGAATTTTTAGTTTTAAACATAATTCATGGCTCTCACAGAGTTACTTCTCTAAATATGTGATGTTTATGGCTCTCTCAGACAAAAAGTTTCCCGACCCCTGGGTTAAAGCAACAAGTTGCATATTTTTGTTTTGTTCGTGTGTATGTTGTATGTTCTGAAAGTGGTATGTGTAGTTCGGGTACGATCAAAATAACATAACTATATACACATTGTCCTTATGTAGTCATTAAAATAAACTTGGACTGTAGTCCAGTGGCGTCACTAGGGGGTGCGGTGGGGGGTGGGCCACCCCAGGTGACACCATCACAAGGGGTATCACCAAAATGTAAAATTCTGTATGTTCCCGTTATTTGGTACTGGAAGACTCGGAAGAGTTCTATGGGGTAAGTTGTGAGGGGGTAACACTATGAGCTACCGCCCCGGGTGACACCAACCATAGTGACGCCTCTGCTGTAGTCCATTAAGAATCATGAGGTAAAGTTATTTAATTAAAAAATATAATTACAACGATATTAATATATACGACAATATGAAACTTGGAAATGGAACTAATTTTCTATAATTTCAAAAATTATTTAAAAAGCAGGAATAAAAAAAATAAAAAATCTACGCTTTTTTGGTATCTTAAAGGTAGAAGATGACGAAAACCACTCAACATTCGTTTATAAAATCATATTTATTTATACTTATTGAATACATAATTGAATGGAAGTATCAGGTTATATCAGGTTATATCAGGTTATATCAGGTTATATCAGGTTATATCAGGTTATTGAAATCGTAAGAAAATTAAAAAAAAACAACTATTTTTTTAAAGTCATTGGTGACTTAAACTTTGTGATTTTATATTTCCAGATTTACGATGTCAAAGCTACACACATCCAGAAAATCTAAATACAGACGTGGCAGTAGACCGATCCAAAGAAATGATTTGTGTAGGACTCAAACCAGCGATGTAAATAATTCACCTACACCAGGTGATATCCCAGGACCATCGATATACAACACGATGGACAGTTGTCTCCCTTCAACGAACCATGATTATTTAAAGGTGGCTTGTGGTGATCTGTATAAAACCATCTCATCAGGTAGATCAGATGACGTCATTCAAATGATAGAGTCATCCAATGTAAAAGACATTTACTTCGACCAGACGACTCTTGACCTTGGGCTATTGATGGCGAGTGACAGAGGTCACAAATTTATTGTACAACATCTCCTACTTAAAGGTGCTTCAATCAACGCCAAGGACCCACTGGGCTACACCCCCCTCCTACTTGCTGTTGAAAAAGGATTCATAGACATTTTTAGAATACTGCTCAACAAGGGAGCCGACGTGAACGCGACCAACATACGCGGTGATTCGGCCTTGACCTTATCCGTTAAAACCTGTGGATCTAAAGATATGGTTAGTCTGCTGCTAGAGCAGAAATCAGTTGATGTTAATCACAGAAACAAAGATGGCTACACATGCTGGATGAAAGCTATGGAGGCTCTGGACTTTGACACGTTGAAGTTACTCATCAAATCAGGAAAAGTAATTAACAAAGACATAAACAGCTTCAAGGAACCAACAAATAAAACAGCAAGCACAGCATCGGTAACAGAAAAACTTGACACTCACACTTTTAATGTCCATGCTATCATATCACTTCTTGAGCGTGAGGCCAAATTTTTCGAAAATTCTTTGAGGCTTGCAATTTTCGAACGTGATTTAAACAATGTTAGGTATTTGATGGATTATGGAATAGTTGATAAAAACGATGGGAGATTACTAATTGATTTTATGGAAGATATAGAGAGGAAACAACGTGAAAAATGCCCTATGAGTGAAACTGAATTGGAAATCATTCGAAAACTTCTTAAAGTTGACGCTGAATTTTATTTAAAATCTTCATCACGAGCTGAAGACGTACTTGTGGTAGCAGTTAAAATTGGCAGTTGCGAACTCGTTGAGTTGTTGTGTCAACATGTCGCTAACTCAAACACGTACACAATGACTTCTCAATATACAAGGGCGATAATTGCTGTGGCAGAGATGGGTCGCTGTGATTTGCTGAACGTTCTAATAAAATACGCAGATACCTACAACTGTTTTGACAGAATTCTGCTGAAGTCTGCCATAGTAACAGCTTTAAAAAGTGGCAATGTGAATGTCGTAAAGAAATTGATTAAAAATGGAGTGACTGTCAACGTAGAGTCGGGACTAAACATTGCTGTAAAACATAAAAGATTAAATTCTCTGAGATTTTTAATAAGCAAGTATTTACATGTTTGCCGATCTGCCATTCATAGTAAATGTGAAGGTCTATTTCATGAAGCTGTTGAGTTGGGTGACGTTGATATTATAAACACACTGCTTGACCTTGGCTCTGATGTTAACTGTTTGTATCACGGGAGCCCTCCACTAAAGAAGGCTAAAACACCAGAAGTTATGGAACTGTTAATTAGACGAGGGGCAAAAGTAAAGCAGGCCAACACTAAGAACAGAATTAATATATTATCTTACATTATATCGAGAGATTTTAATAAATACTCGCCCATAGTACAAACATGTGAACAAGAAGACAATGCAGAACTCTCTTCATCGCATATCAATTTAAAAGAAATGGTAGAAATTCTGTTGAGAAATGGCGCAAGTGTGAACGATACAGATTCTAGTGGACAAACGCCTTTGATGGCAGCAGCACAACAATCTGATGGCGCGAATGTGTTGAAGGTTTTATTGGAAGCTGGAGCCGAGGTAAACAGAGTGGATTGTAATGGCGTAACTGCTCTACACGAAGCTGTGAATTCTGGATGTCTGAAGAATGTTGAAATATTAATTAAATCAGGAGTATATGTGAACAAGAAGAACAACGACGGCCTCACGGCCTTACACCAAGCGCTACATAATGAAGAAATATTCAAATATTTGTTACAGCATGATGCAGATATTGATGCCGAGGACGATAATGGAAACACCGCGTTAATGCTGGCAGTTATTAATTATAAGAGTTACAAAAAAATCAGTTTCAATGTTTTAAACATTTTACTTGAAGCTGGATCTAAAGTAAATCATCAAAATGCTACTGGGGAAACGGCTCTGATGAAAGCTGCTTCAAACCAAAATGATGGATTAATCAAACTACTGTGTGAAGCTAACGCTGACGTCAAATTGCGCACAAGAAACAACACACATGACGTCATGTCATTTCTTGTTGATAGACTATGTCTTGAATACATAATTCATGGTGATGTGTGTGACTTATTATTTTACCTCATCGACAGAGGAGCAAGTTCTTCATGTGTGAGTCTTCAAAATCTGTACTATTTTATCCTGAAGGGTTGTTTGACCATTGTCCAGAGGCTTGTTGAAGCCGGGCTGGGACCAAGTGATGTTGTTACTAATCATTTAGAGGTAAGGTATACAGACCCTCTACGTACCAAAAAGATCTCACCGTTTTGTTTCGCCCTTCTGTGCAATCGAGTGACACTGGCCCGTTACTTTTCAGACATTTGGTATTTGACCTACTCAGATGTGTCAACACTGACCCAGGACAAGGACGTCAGACCTCATCTCACGAGACAACGTCACAAGGAGAGTCTAACATTTCTGGAGGAATTCTCCTCACAGCCGATATCACTACAAAAATTGTCTTTTGTCGCCGTGTCCACTTCAATAGGAACAGGACCAGACAGAGAGCTAAAAGTCCGAGGACTTCCTCTACCAAATATTTTGAAAAACAAACTGCTATTCAGTACTGGATGTGGGCCAAAGTTACAGGTCGAAGATGAACCACAATCAAATATTTTATTGGCTTCAAGTAACTTTTTTGATACATTTTATGAAGATCTTATTTATTACAATGATTCAAGTGATGATGATGAAGATTTTGATTATATTTATGATTATAACAGTGATTAAGATTAAGATAATTTATTTGATATAATCATTCTTTAAATAAAATGTATCTATATTTGGACACATTTTACTTAGTTACTGTATTTTTTCCGGGTCCATATTTAATTAGCGCACATAAATAATGTAATAATTTTGAAATACAAATATTTCCTTTAACCTTAAAATTGAGAAAAAGCAATACATGAATTTTGATAATGGAGGCTTTATACAGAGATATCTCCGAATAATCACTTCGTTTTGATAATGGAGAGGCTAGCAGACATACTTGATGACGTCTTAATCCCTTGGAAAATATTTCAATAGAAATGACTTGTGTGGATTTTAATTAGTCAAACAGCTCTCCTTTAACATCACTAAGACAATCTAGTTTGTTGACCAAAGATGACTTGACTATATGTAGCTTATTAACTCAATCAATGTACAACGCAATGTAAACATATATAGTTATATCCCTTGTCTTTTAATTCATTTTTATGTTATTCATCTATCCATCAAACTAAATAATCTTCCTTATCTTCCAATTAATTTCGTTTATGTCTATAATTCATCTCTTCCTTTGCTTCTAAATCATCTCACGGTTACTTTTTTGAATGTATAGCATGATAATAAGCGTGTTGCAAATGTTAAGCATTGCCAATATGTTAGTGTCTTAAGTTATTGCTTTAGTCCTGGATACATTAGTGTCTTAAGTTATTGCTTTAGTCCTGGATACATTACTGTTTTGTAATCGAATAAATCTGGAAAACTCAGCATCTTACTTAATTTAAAAACATGAGAGAAAAAGAAAACTTCAAAAATGAATAATGCTTTAATTATCTTTTTAATAAGTAGTGGTGTCTGCTTTTGGGGGACTGGTAGATAATATCATATGATTGTAAATGTTTATTTTTCATGTCATATATTTTATGCATACTCAATTAACTATTTAAATATTTTTAATTCACCCTAGCTTGTGTGTCCTGAATATTATTTTAAAAGAAAATATTTCTGAAACAAGTATTTATGGGGTGTATACTCTTGTCGTTTGAAATAAAGTTTCAGCGCTAGCTGACAGACATTGATTTGATGTTGGAGATCGTCAAATAATTGGTTCTATAAAATTGATTTTTTTAGTTTCTCTCAAATTCGTCTATTATATTAACAAGCTTTTGTCATAGTAAATTGAATAAAGTAGTTATTAAAATAAAAATAAATCCACAATTTGATTTAAAGTCGTCTTTAGTATTCTAAAATTGTTTTATGTCTTCTGTAGTGTGTAAAGTTTGTGTAAAGTCTTCTATAGTCTATAATGGATAATTTTATAGGTGATATTTTATAGGTGACATTCATTTGTGGCTGCCATTGTCAACTGTTTTATAGGTGACATTCATTTGTGGCTGCTATTGTCAACTGTTTAATAAGTGATGTTCATTTTTGGCTGCTATTGTCATCTGTTTTATAAGTGACATTCATTTGTGGCTGCCATTGTCAACTGTTTTATAGGCCACATTCATTTGTGGCTGCCACTATCATCTGTTTTATAGGTGTCATTCATTTGTGGCTGCCATTGTCAACCGTTTATTTTAAACGACATTTATTTTAAATTCCACCATGATCACTTAGCATTTGAAAATTGTTATGTTAAAAAATGAAACAGATAAAACAAACAAAACCATCGGCAACATTCCACAATTGTTTGTTGAATGTCAACGTTCGTGATTTATGGTTCTCCACATGTGCGTTGGTAGCTGTTTGCTATTCGTATGTGCGTGTAGGTGAGGGGGGAGGAGGGAATTAGATCATCGCTGCACTGACCTTCGGTCCAGAAGCTTGTGACAGCACACGTAACTGCCATCACAAGAATGCACCTAATTATCGCCAGTGGATTATGGTATGGCTCTCAGGTTACACTGCAGTTTCTAAATGTTTTTGGTCAACTGAATTTTTTAGACAGGTATTGAGCAATAGATGTATGGAGGTGTTGATGAAAGAAGGTATGGATCCATAGAGGCATGGATGCATGCATGCAAAGAGGCATGGATTGAAGGAAGCATGTATGCAACACGGCATGGATGCATGGAGTTGTTGATGCATGCATACATAAAGGCATGGTTTCAAGGAGGCCTGTATGCAACACGGCATTGATGCATGAATGCAAGGAGATATGGCAGGAAAGGACACTTAGATGCATTGATGCATGGATACAAAGATTGAAAGAGACACAGATGCATGCGGCATGGATTCACGGAGGCATGAATGCTTGGAGGCATTGTTTTGAGTAGGCCTGGATGCGAGGATGCAATGAGGCATAGATGCAAGAATTCAAGTGGCACGGATACATGGATTCATCGTGAAACAAAACTACAGTGTTTATGTTAATAAAACACCACTAGCCTTTGATTTATTGGTAGTTAAGTTAACTTAAGTTCTAGCACAAACTTTCAAACACAAATTGTAATGAAAATAAAAAATTTGAACAAATCACACGTATGTTGCTTCAAATTAGCAGAGATATGCTATCTCCTCTTTATTTCATTTATCAAAACTTCTTACTTCTTAGGAAATCTATGTCATAACTGTAAATAATTGATGTAAAAATGATTTTTTCCCTTTAATTTTTCTAAGAAAAGAGAAGTTAATTAAAGTTAAACATTTTCTTAATTTGTTCTGGTGGGATTGATGAACAATTAAAAAAAACGATTGAAATAACTATTTACAATTGTGATAATTGAAGTTTTTAAATTAAAACATTTAAGGTGGTTATAAAGCTTAGATTAGGGCCACTAACTTTTGATCGACATTCATCTACACTCTCAACATATGTCTCCCCCATCCCAACATACGTCTCCCCCATCTCAAAATATGTCTCCCCCATCCAAACATATGTCTCCCCCCTGTCAATATATGTCTCCCCCACCCCAACTTATGTCTACCCCATCTCAACATATGTCTCCCCCATCTAAACATATGTCTCCCCCCACCCCAACATATGTCTCCCCCATCCCAACATATGTCTCCCCCTCTCAATATATGTCTCCCCCCACGCCAACATATGTCTCCCCCATCTCAACATATGTCTCCCCCATCCCAACATATGTCTCCACCCTCTCAATATATGTCTCCCCCCACCCCAACATATGTCTCCCCCATCTCAACATATGTACGGACCTAAATTATTTAATCTTTTTATTTTAGATCAATAAAAATAGGACTCCACGAGAAAGATGTACATTTCATTAACCCAATTGACACACATTTTTAAACTTTTGTGGTTATTTTATATTTGTTACTGTATTCCTTCTGTAGGTCAGCACTCCTTTTCTTTGTTCTAATTCGCCTCCACAATCTTCGAAAGAAACGCACGATTGGACAAACCTTGACTCGAAATCTTATATCAGTCAGCATGTCTTGTGCTATAAAAACAGAAAAAACACAACATCAAATGGCTACGTGCTAAAAGTGAGTTTCACATGAATAAATGTTTTGGCATAGAAAGTCTTTCTCATTTATTGTTGACCTGGTTGGTAGTTACTGATGAGATGGGGTGGGACTGTCGTAATGTTAGTCAGATGTAATCTTTTACTGGAACATTGCAGATGCTTTTTACGTAGGACGCAATAATCTTCTGAATAGAAGGAGCGTGTGTAACAGACACGATACGTTATTCTCTTGATTCTTTTTTTTGGCTAAGCAAGTCTTTTTGTGTGGATGTCTTTGCTGTTTTCTTGCGTTCATGTTCAGGATTTCACATACACTAATCAATAAATTCTATACAAGTTACATGCCTTTCACCTACACCAGATGTAAACATAAAATAAGGACCATTTTCATAGATTTTGGAATCCAATCTAACAATTACTTATGACTAGGGATGTTAATATCCACAACTTAAAAGCATGTGTTTAAGAGAGAGATATCCACAACTTAAAAGCATGTGTTTAAGAGAGAGATATCCACAACTTAAAAGCATGTGTTTAAGAGAGAGATATCCACAACTTAAAAGCATGTGTTTAAGAGAGAGATATCCACAACTTAAAAGCATATGTTTAAGAGAGAGATATCCAAAACTTAAAATCATGTGTTTAAGAGAGAGATATCCACAACTTAAAAGCATGTGTTTAAGAGAGAGATATCCACAATTTAAAAGCATGCGTTTAAGAGAGAGATATCCACAACTTAAAAGCATGTGTTTAAGAGAGATATATCCACAACTTAAAAGCATGTGTTTAAGAGAGAGATATCCACAACTTAAAAGCATGTGTTTGAGAGAGATATATCCACAACTTAAAAGCATGTGTTTAAGAGAGATATATACCACAACTTAAAAGCATGTGTTTAAGAGAGATATATCCACAACTTAAAAGCATGTGTTTAAGAGAGAGATATCCACAACTTAAAAGCATGTGTTTAAGAGAGATATATCCACAACTTAAAAGCATGTGTTTAAGAGAGAGATATCAACAACTTAAAAGCATGTGTTTAAGAGAGAGATATCCACAACTTAAAAGCATGTGTTTAAGAGAGAGATATCCACAACCTAAAAGCACACGTTTAAGAGAGAGATATCCACAACTTAAAAGCAAGTGTTTAAGAGAGAGATATCCACAACTTAAAAGCATGTGTTTAAGAGAGATATATCCACAACTTAAAAGCATGTGTTTAAGAGAGAGATATCCACAACTTAAAAGCACGTGTTTAAGAGAGATATATCCACAACTTAAAATCATGTGTTTAAGAAAGATATATCCACAGCTTAAAAGCATGTGTTTAAGAGAGATATATCCACAACTTAAAAGCATGTGTTTAAGAGAGAGATATCCACAACATAAAAGCATGTGTTTAAGAGAGATATATCCACAACTTAAAAGCATGTGTTTAAGAGAGAGATATCCACAACTTAAAAGCATGTGTTTAAGAGAGAGATATCCACAACTTAAAAGCATGTGTTTAAGAGAGATATATCCACAACTTAAAAGCATGTGTTTAAGAGAGATATATCCACAACTTAAAAGCGTGTGTTTAAGAGAGATATATCCACAACTTAAAAGCATGTGTTTAAGAGAGAGATATCCACAACTTAAAAGCATGTGTTTAAGAGAGATATTTCCAAAATTTAAAAGCATGTGTTTAAGAGAGAGATATCCACAACTTAAAAGCATGTGTTTAAGAGAGAGATATCCACAACTTAAAAGTTTGTGTTTAAGAGAGAGATATTCACAACTTAAAAGCATGTGTTTAAGAGAGATATATCCACAACTTAAAAGCACGTGTTTAAGAAAGATATATCCACAACTTAAAAGCATGTGTTTAAGAGAGATATATCCACAACTTAAAAGCATGCATTGAGAGATGTATATTTATCTTGTAATTAAAATGCACTCCGATAAATGTTCCCAAACATGACAGCAACAGAGCCTGTTCCTTTGTTGGTTGCTGTTTGTAATGATATAATTATCAATATACATAATTCCCGTTGTCTGTATGTATGGATGTAATTTGTAATGCTGTTAGGTGGCGCTGCGATCGATTTTGTTTTATTCTCTTGATTGAGTTTTTTCGGGCTTAATTACCCATTAAATTCCGTTTCGTCTTTATTATAAAAGTTTGAGCTTATATTTTAATACAAGGCGTGCATCGGAAGGCGCGCAAAAAGGTGTGCAAAATAATTATAAATTAAAGACGCGCTGTAACAAAAAATATATGACGTCATTGTTTTACATTATATTTTAATTTTTGAAAAGGGAACGATGTAAAAATAGGATTTGAGGATTTATAATTATGAAATACTTTGTGTACATTTCAGCAAGTTTAATATTTCGTATTTATCAAACAAGGATAAGCTACTTATGTTATTGATTCCCGTTGTCTGTATGGATGTAGTGCTGTTAGGTGGCGCTGCGATCGACTTTTGTTTTATATCGCTGTTTGAACCAAAAAAGATTCCGTCATTTGTGTTGGGTTATCTCTAGTATCAATTATAATATTACTAGAGACAACCCGTCAAAAGTGACGGAATCTTTTTGGTTTGAGTTCAATATAAAATTTCTACATCTTGACTCCTTCGATAAATAGGATAGCCATTTACTTACGTGATAGTATGTTGGGAAAATTGAAAATAGATAGCTTTAAAACAAAATCAATCGCAACCATCCTTTGCATAAATCTGTGGTTCCATTCAGGGGTCCGTGGAAAAATAAAATTGACTGGTGGTCCCTGAACAGCATCAGGGTGTCCGCGCAAGGTTTAATATAAAATAATAAAATTGTGATCCATTTTTATTATTATGGAAATTAAAATAAATAAATAAATAGTTTCTCAATGGTTTTTCTACTAGGTGCTATCAGTCATGGAATACAATGTTGTTTTACCTAGAAACGGAAATAGAACAATGTTAATTTCCAGACCTATAACCAATAAAAATATTTGATTTATTGAAAGGTCGAGTTTGATGAGAAAAATAAATAAATGCAAAAGCACTATAAGTAGTTCTGAAAAATACAATTTTTTAATGTGAATTAATGAGGGTTGCAAGGTTTGGAAATTTTGACGTATTGGGAAGTTACATTTATCTAGAATTGTATCCTTACATCAAATAATTTTGTTTTCAAAAGAGCTTTACTGCAGACTTCCATTAAAAACGTTAATAATTATGAACAGTGGTTTGTTGCAGCAGATAAGAGTATGAGCGAGTCGAAGACAATATGCCCACAATACAGTGTTGAATAATTTGTGTGGGTTGTTTCAACACCAGGGTATAAGTATTTTACCAATGTGTCTAACATGACTAACATCATTTCTGTTCCTACTGCCGCTGCTTAGTCAGTGGTTGGAAGATACTGGGGCTTTCTGGAATACCTAAAACAAGCTGTATCGACTGTATTTTCATCAACATCATTTAGTCGACAAAAATCATAGTTAACGTTTGCATGGATCACAAGAGGAATGCCTTTAATGAGAGATTATTTGCTAAACTTTGTTTGGAAAATGACGAAGACTATAATAGTTACTACTTCAAACAGAAGTACGTTGGTTCCTAAAAGTGCCTTTTAAAAATCGACCTAATGATCTCTTTGAATCATTGTTGAAATTCCTGGAAAGCAAAGACAATGGTTTGCGACAAAATTTAATAAAGTCAAAAAATAACATAGTCTTATTTGCGAAATTTAACGAAAGTAATTTGAACTAAAAGATGACCAATTAAAATTAATCAAAGCTAGAAGGGTGAAGTCTGCGCTTCCTACAAATAATGTTCTGTACAAAACAAGTAACGAAGAGGAGAATGTTCTCAGTTTTCAAATCTTTTGAGATTGCAAGATAGAGATTAAGACTTGCTGGCTTACTGTCAACACTTTAAGGCTCTTGATGTAGACCTGAGCAAAAGATTTGAAGACAGTCTTCACTGGGATATTCCAAACTGTTGAGCCCATTTGCGGTTGGACAAACTCAGATCCCAAACAGAGATGAATCCATACTAATACAGGAGCAGCTTATTGTGAAATATGAGGAACTTAAACAAATGTTTGAACGAGGATATAACAAATTCTGGTTGCAAAAACAGATCTCAATTTTATATCCTCTATTATAGTTACTGTACAGAATTGTTTACTGCTTTATTGTCTTCCTATTCGTTAGAACGTAGATTCAGTGACGTCATGAACCTCATTAAAAAAATGGTTAGAAATTAGTGCTCGTAGGGGGTGCGGTATATATTTACAAACATTGAATCGAACATAAATACACTCATAAAATCTCTCCACGTTCATCCAAGTCATTAATTGTTTTAAATTTAATCTAAAACAACATTTATAATTTCAATAAATATTTCTTTATCAATTATTTTTTTATTTTTTTTCTCAAATTTGTAACTTTTGTACTATGCATTTATGTAGCCTTTTCACATGGGGGTCCATGGGCAAGTTTTGACTATAAAAGGGGTCCTGGGTAAAAAAAAGTTGGGGAACCACTGTCTAAATTAAACGATGAAAAGAGCTGATAGTAGCATCTAATCTCATTGAGTTCATGAAACCGAATAAAAATGAAAATCTACATGAAATGATCGAACTGTGTTCCATTTCTGGAAAGTATCGCCATAACAAACATATTGGGAAGTTTAAACACTACGAAAGACTTTACTAAATATGTTTTGATGGTTCCTTTTATTTTGTAGACGACATCAAGATTTAACGACGGAAGTAAGGTACATCTAAACAAGTTTAAGATCCTAATGCGTGAAGTGAAAGGGTACCTAATAGAACTTTGCATTGAAACCAGGGGTGGATTAAGATTGCACCGGGCCCCGTGTCTGCAATTCAAACCAGGCCCTGGTCCAACCAGCGTCGATTTAAATAAAAGGATTGCTAGCAGCTAATATAAGACTGTAATTTTAAGGCGACATGAAATAAGACCCCCCCTAAAAATAAGTAGAAGACCCCCCCCTAAAAATAAGTAGAAGACCCCCCCTAAAAATAAGTAGAAGACCCCCCTAAAAATAAGTAGAAGACCCCCCCTAAAAATAAGTAGAAGACCCCCCCCCTAAAAATAAGTAGAAGACCCCCCCTAAAAATAAGTAGAAGACCCCCCCTAAAAATAAGTAGTAGACCCCCCCTAAAAATAAGTAGAAGACGCCCCCCCCTAACAATAAGTAGAAGACCCCCCTAAAAATAAGTAGAAGACCCCCCCTAAAAATAAGTAGAAGACCCCCCCCCTAAAAATAAGTAGAAGACCCCCCCTAAAAATAAGTAGAAGACCCCCCCTAAAAATAAGTAGAAGACCCCCCCTAAAAATAAGTAGAAGACCCCCCCTAAAAATAAGTAGAAGACCCCCCCTAAAAATAAGTAGAAGACCCCCCCTAAAAATAAGTAGAAGACCCCCCCCCTAAAAATAAGTAGAAGACCCCCCCCCTAAAAATAAGTAGAAGACAAGTTAATTAATATAAAGTTACATAAATAAAAAATTCTTTAAAATATTTATTATTATTTATTTTAACATAGAACATAAATATTTATTATTATTTATTTTAACATAGAACATAAATATTTATTATTATTTATTTTAACATAGAACATAAATATTTATTATTATTTATTTTAACCTAGAGCATTCGTTTACGAACTTCTCTCATGGTGAAGTTATCAATCAAGTCAAAGCTAATTTCCTTTTCAGAGCTCATTAGAGGATAAGCAGTCTTTGTTGTCCCATGCAACTTCTAAGTTCATTTTTTAAAATTCTTTTCAACTTTGAAAATGATCGCTCTACGCTGCAGTTTGACATCATCATTGAGGGAAAGATGTAAATTACGATGTATACATTTGGAATTGACTGTGGTCCAATTTTGATCATTCAAAAAAACAGCAACATTTTTAGCTTTGTTATTGTGTTTTGAGTTTCTCATTGGGCTACTTCCTGTTCCTGACCCTGAGCCTGGACAATAACTTGTTTGAAGAGTTCTGAAAATTGGACTAATTCTCAAGGAAAGAAGCCTTCGAAATCATTTGAATATTCTTCCATAAACGTGACTGCTGCCCATCGGATGGTGTCATTGCTGAGCTCAGTTAGGTTTGTAAGGAAGCCAAATTTCTCATGCATGTCTTTATATGCGCCTAAACGATGTTGGAGGGCTGAAGAGAGTTTGTCAATGATTATCAGAAATACCTCAACCTTGAATTTTTCGTCTCGGGGAAAACACGGTTACGGATGACAGACTTTCATCAAACTGACACATTATATTTTCTGACCGTATTGAAGATTGTTTATATTCTTTGTCCACGGACTTGTCCTTTCCTTTTTCTTCATGGCAATCAAATTCAGAATGCTACTCTTTTAAGAAACTCAGGGAGAGATTTCAACAAATTCATGGCTGAATTCAAAGACAGTCCCCGCTCTTGAAGGGATAAATTATTTTTTCTGATATCTTTCTAAAGTGTCACGAGGCTGATTTTCGTCAGCTGCCAATTCCTCCAGTGCTGCAATATTCTCATGGTATGATTTATTAAAAAACCTTACAGCATCATATCGGGCTGACCATCTTGAGTCAGACAAGGCTTTGTTAACAGGTAACCCTTTCAGTGTTTTTGAAGTACCTGGCAACGATGATTAGATGCAAAAATCCAGGCATAAAGATTTTGCAGAAGGCAAAACAAAAAAATCTGACTGCAGCAAGACAACATTTTTCAGCAGCACTTTTACAACCAAATTTAGGGAATGAGCTGTTGACGGCACATAACGAGCCACACTGCACTTCTCACGAAGGACTCCGCCTGGACTCCGTTTTACTTCCAACTCATACTTGCAGCAGTGTCCACGACAATCTTGAACTTGAATGTCATTTTCTTCCAAAAAATTAAGAATGCATTGGTATCAACTTGATAAATCGCTGAACAGGGCCAGATTGTGCAACATATCAGATGATCGCTGAACATGGCCAGATTGTGCAACATATCAGATGATCGCTGAACATGGCCAGATTGTGCAACATATCAGATGATCGCTGAACATGGCCAGATTGTGCAACATATCAGATGATCGCTGAACATGGCCAGATTGTGCAACATATCAGATGATCGCTGAACATGGCCAGATTGTGCAACATATCAGATGATCGCTGAACATGGCCAGATTGTGCAACATATCAGATGATCGCTGAACATGGCCAGATTGTGCAACATATCAGATGATCGCTGAACATGGCCAGATTGTGCAACATATCAGATGATCGCTGAACATGGCCAGATTGTGCAACATATCAGATGATCGCTGAACATGGCCAGATTGTGCAACATATCAGATGATCGCTGAACATGGCCAGATTGTGCAACTTATCAGATGATCGCTGAACATGGCCAGATTGTGCAACATATCAGATGATCGCTGAACATGGCCAGATTGTGCAACATATCAGATGATCGCTGAACATGGCCAGATTGTGCAACATATCAGATGATCGCGGAACATGGCCAGATTGTGCAACATATCAGATGATCGCTGAACATGGCCAGATTGTGCAACATATCAGATGATCGCTGAACATGGCCAGATTGTGCCACATATCAAATGATCGCTGAACATGGCCAGATTGTGCAAAATATCAGATGATCGCTGAACATGGCCGATTGTGCAACATATCAGATGATCGCTGAACATGGCCAGATTGTGCCACATATCAGATGATCTATGTTAACTGGTCCACATGCATTATATCTGGCAGAGAGTCTACATAATATATGGCAGAGAGTCTACAGATATCGAGAAGTACTCTGCACATTTTATTTCAGCAAAAATGATAGACAATACCTTTTGACCCATCTGTTCAATCAACTCTTCACAGATAGTTGAGGAAATATAAGACGTGTTTCCACGTCCTTTATTTCCATGTTGGAAGATATGTTCAGCAAGAAATGTGTCAAACTGACTCAGTAGTTACAATATTCCAAGGTAGTTACCATTGCTCGATGAGCCTAACAGTTCATTTTTGCCATGAAATGCAAAATCACGAATACAAAGAAATTGTGAAACGCTTACTATCCTTATAAGAAGTTTTGTCCAATATTGTATTTCACTTTCAAAATGCATGGCAATATTAGAGTCGATTTAAATGAATGCTACCTTTGCATCATGATGTTGCTTAGAGTTTTCATGACTCGAACTCATATCATGAACAAGCTTCCAGTCATTGAAGCCAGTTATAAGCCCAGGGCCGGATTTATTCTTGATGGAGCTCTAAGCTATTTGAGATATGGGGGCCCTAAGCTATTTGAGATATGGGGGCCCTTTTGAAGTCCAGATATTCTACGTCAGTGCCAAATATGAAAAAAAAATCCACGCGCCCTAAAAAAGGCGGGGGCCCTAAGCTGTAGCTTGTTTAGCAAACAGGTAAATCCAGCACTGTTTAAGCTTGCTCACTGTCTGTATCAATTCGCATATAAAACAATAAACACAGCCACTCGTTGTTTGAATATCATAACCAAATTGTGTCAAACCGCTCTCCTGTTGATGCATGAACACGTGTAAACAATGTTAAAGTACAATAAACGCACTGTTCTGTCCTTCCAACTATATACACGAGTCTTTCTAGCCGTCATCCTTATGTTTTCCTTAGCTAGGCTTCTTCTTTTCTGCATAATAGTTTTTAGATATAATTACAAACGATCTCTTCGACATTTATCGTGATAAATAGATGAGGTTTTATTAATTTATGTATGATATTTTCAAGGATTCATGCAAGCATTTTCCGACATTTATTATACAATATAATAAGTTTGGGGGCCCTTAATTCATTGGGGGCCCCTGGCTTTAAAACCACCCCACTCATATATTCGGCCATAGATTAAATTTCAACGATTATTAATACTCAGCCATAGGTTGAATATAACAAAGTTTATATATTAGTCTTTATCAATGTATATAAAAACAACCAAATATAGATGGATATATATATACGGTGGTGCCTCGTGATACAAATGCTTCAATATACGAAAAATCCAATATACAAAAGGCCACTCGAAGATTTTTTTGTTCCCAGATACGGAAAAAATCCAAGATACGAAAAATGCGCAGAAGACAACACTAGAAATTATGTCACGTCATTCAAATCGCCACTAACAGTTCTACTCTCCTATTGGTCAGTTCCAGCCTTGATGCTGTGTCGCAGCTGTGTCTTCGTTCATTTCACGCACGCTTTCTTTTACGGTGTAGATATCTTATCTGTTACAGAGGCTCCTTCTAGCGAGTTTGGTGTTGATGTCCTAATTTCGTGAACGTTTTATGAGATTTTTGTGGAGCGTATTTTTAGAATCATAACTTCAAATAAAGTAATAGCTGGTAGCTATGCACAGAAGTGAGGCGAAGAAAATGATAGTTGAAACAAAAAATTAGAAAGCGCAAAAAAGTAAAAAAAACAAATAAAAAATTTAAAATGACCTAAGATTAAGTTTTATGTTACGTATGTTTATTTTTAATAAGATTATTTATAATTAATTCATGTAAAATTTAAATTTTGTTCATAACTTATTATTTTCATAAAGTTCATTGTTCAGTACATAATGCCATAATGTTTTCCGCCATCCGTTCTCCTACCCTACCACCTTCTCCGACCCTTCGTCACATCGCCTCACTCGAAAGGTAAGGGTTCACATTTGTATATATGTTATTTTTAATGTAAGTTGTTCTAATTTCATTGTTTTATTATTATTTATTTATATTGTGTACTAGGTTTTTCTATAGTTTCCATGATAGTTTCAATTTCTACAAGCTTTTATTTAAGTTTAGTGCTGTTTCTGTGTGGCTTGGAACGGATTAAGTATTTTACATGTAAAACTTAGTTCGAGATACGAAAAATCAAAGGTACGAAAGCCACCCCAGAACGAATTAATTTCGTATATCCTGGTACAACGATATATATATATATATATATATATATATATATATATATAATATTCATAGTTCTATGAGTATGAAAAATAATGTATATTTCCATAAGCTTCTGTCATATTGAGAAATGTTTTTTTTTAAAATTTCGTTCGGTTAACTCAATCTTATCTTTTTTTAACAGTTATCATTTAACATCAATAATTGTTATTTACTAAAAGGTACCCAAATAAACTCACCATTTTGCCAAGTACACTTTAGAAAGTAACAAACGGCAACACATATTCCTATTATGACTATAACCGTTACTCCGACTCCAATCACAGGGGCTGTCCATGCTTTTTGCTTTTCACTGTCAGGCTCAGTACGTGGCACTGGTAACGGTTTAGCTAAAACATGGGTGAAAATAATAGAAGGATTCCTTTATTTGAACATAGAATTATATTGAAATGCATTTGTTAAATCAATATATCAGATGAAAGTTTTATTCTATTTAGAACTTGTTTGATAAAGTCTAATGTGCTCAAAAATATGTTGGTAACTACTAAAAGGTAGATAATTATCATAGGTTTTATTGTAAAAATTGGAGAATAAATTAAATGTTTGTTTTTTCCTTCAAAGTTTGTCAAATTATCATAAATTTTTTTTTGTCTTAACCTTTAGAATAGTGAATTTTTACAGTAAATACACCCAATAGCATAATTGAATATTTTATATTGTCGTATACCAACTAATAATTAAAAAAAAACGTTTTCTGGAAAAAGAAACACGCACAATACATCCATAACAACACTGACCTTTTATTCGTATTTCCTGAGTGGTGTTGAGTGAGGTAATTTTCTTTCCATCAACGTAGTAGACCTGGCAAAGGTAGGTCCCAGTATCTGTCATTTGTACATCTTTCATGGTCAACTTTATTCCAAGGCTGTTATTTCGAGATATATGCCAACCACGTGACAGCACTATGGGATTCTGGGTAAAAACATCTTTAAATGTATCACAATCAACAAAATCTGTACGCCATGTATTTGTAGTGTGTAGAAGTAAACTCGCGCTGTGCTATGATGTATTGTAGAATTTGAAATGAGGTTGAATATAGTTCATATGTTCTAGTACAGCTGTGCTATGATGTATTGTATAATTTGAAATGAGGTTAAATATTGTTCACATGTTCTAGTACAGCTGTGCTATGATGTATTGTAGAATTTGAAATGAGGTTGAATATAGTTCACATGTTCTAGTACAGCAAAGATATGATGTATTGTAAAATTTGAAATGAGGTTGAATATAGTTAACATGTTCTAGTACAGCTGTGCTATGATGTATTGTATAATTTGAAATGAGGTTGAATATAGTTCACATGTTCTAGTACAGCTGTGCTATGATGTATTGTAGAATTTGAAATGAGGTTGAATATAGTTCAAATGTTCTAGTACAGCTGTGCTATGATGTATTGTAGAATTTGAAATGAGGTTGAATATAGTTCACATGTTCTAGTACAGCAAAGATATGATGTATTGTAAAATTTGAAATGAGGTTGAATATAGTTAACATGTTCTAGTACAGCTGTGCTATGATGTATTGTAGAATTTGAAATGAGGTTGAATGTAGTTCACATGTTCTAGTACAGGGGTGGCCAGTCTCGTAGTTAACTCAGAGCCATTTTAGCAAATTAAAATTGTCGAGTGCCGCATTGAAAAATTCCTTTTGTGATTATTTTTAAAAAAGTATTCGGTTATAAAGATTTAAACATTTGAGTTGCTTTAACACTAACTGTATGTTGAATAAATTTATGCTTTAGAGCAGTGTTTCTCAAACCTTTTGGGTAACGACACACCAAGAATACTCGAGAATTTTCGCGACACGCAGAAATAATATTAACTTTTTTTTATTAAAAAGATAACTTTTTTTTTACATATTACTGTGATTTATATTACTGTGATGTATATTACTGTGATGTATATTATAATGATTTATATTATTTTGATGTATATTACTGTAATGAATATTACTGTGATGTATATTACTGTGATGTATATTATTTTGATGTATATTACTGTGATGTATATTACTGTGATGTATATTACTGTGATGTATATTACTGTGATGTATATTACTGTGATGTATATTACTGTGATGTATATTACTGTGATGTATATTACTGTGATGTATATTACTGTGATGTATATTACTGTGATGTACATTACTGTGATGTATATTACTGTGATGTATATAACTGTGATGTATATTACTGTGATGTATATTACTGTGATGTATATTACTGTGATATATATTAATGTGATGTATATTACTGTGATGTATATTACTGTGATGTATATTACTGTGATGTATATTACTGTGATGTATATAACTGTGATGTATATTACAGTGATGTATATAACTGTGATGTATATTACTGTGATGTATAATACTGTGATGTATATAACTGTGATGTATATTACTGTGATGTATATTACTGTGATGTATATTACTGTGATGTATATAACTGTGATGTATATTACTGTGATGTATATTACTGTGATGTATATTACTGTGATGTATATTACTGTGATGTATATAACTGTGATGTATATTATTTTGATGTATATTACTGTGATGTATATTAATGTGATGTATATTACTGTGAGACATTACTGTGATGTATATAACTGTGATGTATATTACTGTGATGTATATTACTGTGATGTATATTAATGTGATATATATTACTGTGATGTATATAACTGTGATGTATATTACTATGATGTATATTACTGTGATGTATATAACTGTGATGTATATTACTGTGATGTATATTACTGTGATGTATATTACTGTGATGTATATAACTGTGATGTATATTACTGTGATGTATATTACTGTGATGTATATTACTGTGATTTATATTACTGTGATGTATATTACTGTGATGTATATTACTGTGATGTATATTACTGTGATGTATATTACTGTGATGTATATTACTGTGATGTACATTACTGTGATGTATATTACTGTGATGTATATGACTGTGATGTATATTACTGTGATGTATATTACTGTGAGACATTAGTGTGATGTATATAACTGTGATGTATATTACTGTGATGTATATTACTGTGATGTATATTACTGTGATGTATAGTACTGTGATGTATATTACTGTGACGTATATTACTGTGATGTATATTACTGTGATGTATATTACTGTGATGTATATTACTGTGATGTATATTACTGTGATGTATATTACTGTGATGTATATTAATGTGATGTATATTACTGTGATGTATATTACTGTGATGTATATTACTGTGATGTACATTACTGTGATGTATATAACTGTGATGTATATTACTGTGATGTATATTACTGTGATGTATATTACTGTGATGTATATTACTGTGATGTATATTACTGTGATGCATATTACTGTGATGTATATTACTGTGATGTATATTACTGTGATGTATATTACTGTGATGTATATTACCGTGAGACATTAGTGTGATGTATATAACTGTGATGTATATTACTGTGATGTATATTACTGTGATGTATATTAACTGTGATGTATATTACTGTGATGTATATTACTGTGATGTATATTACTGTGATGTATATGACTGTGATGTATATTACTGTGATATATATAACTGTGATGTATATTACTGTGATGTATATTACTGTGATGTATATTACTGTGATGTATATAACTGTGATGTATATTACTGTGATGTATATTAATGTGATGTATTTTACTGTGAGACATTACTGTGATGTATATTACTGTGATATATATTACTGTGATGTATATTACTGTGATGTATATTACTGTGATATATATACTGTGATGTATATTACTGTGATGTATATTACTGTGATGTATATTACTGTGATGTATATAACTGTGATGTATATTACTGTGATGTATATTACTGTGATGTATTTTACTTGAGACATTACTGTGATGTATATTACTGTGTTGTATATAACTGAAATTTATATTACTGTGATGTATATTACTGTGATGTATATTAATGTGATGTATATTACTGTGATGTATATTACTGTGATGTATATTAATGTGATATATATTACTGTGAGACATTACTGTGATGTATATAACTGTGATGTATATTACTGTGATGTATATTACTGTGATGTATATTACTGTGATGTATATTACTGTGATGTATATTACTGTAATGTATATTACTGTGATGTATATACTGTGATGTATATTACTGTGATGTATATTACTGTGATGTATATTACTGTGATGTATATTACTGTGATGTATATTACTGTGATGTATATTACTGTGATGTATATACTGTGATGTATATTACTGTGATGTATATTACTGTGATGTATATTACTGTGATGTATATTACTGTGATGTATATTACTGTGATGTATATTACTGTGATGTATATTACTGTGATGTATATTACTGTGATGTATATTACTGTGATGTATATTACTGTGATGTATATTACTGTGATGTATATTACTGTGATGTATATTACTGTGATGTATATTACTGTGATGTATATTACTGTGATGTATATAACTGTGATGTATATTACTGTGATGTATATAATTGTGATGTATATTACTGTGATGTATATTACTGTGATGTATATTACTGTGATGTATATTACTGTGATGTATATTACTGTGATGTATATTACTGTGATGTATATTACTGTGATGTATATAACTATGATGTATATTACTGTGATGTATATTACTGTGATGTATATTACTGTGATGTATATTACTGTGATGTATATTACTGTGATGTACATTACTGTGATGTATATTACTGTGATGTATATTACTGTGAGACATTACTGTGATGTATATAACTGTGATGTATATTACTGTGATTTATATAACTGTGATGTCTATTACTGTGATGTATATAACTGTGATGTATATTACTGTGATGTATATTACTGTGATGTATATTACTGTGATGTATATTACTGTGATGTATATTACTGTGATGTATATTACTGTGATGTATATAACTGTGATGTATATAACTGTGATGTATATAACTGTGATGTATATTACTGTGATATATATAACTGTGATGTTTATTACTGTGATGTATATTACTGTGATGTATATTACTGTGATGTATATTACTGTGATGTACATTACTGTGATGTATATTACTGTGATGTATATTACTGTGATGTATATGACTGTGATGTATATTACTGTGATGTATATTACTGTGATGTATATTACTGTGATGTATATTACTGTGATGTATATTACTGTGATGTATATTACTGTGATGTATATTACTGTGATGTATATTACTGTGATGTATATTACTGTGATGTTTATTAATGTGATGTATATTACTGTGATGTATATTACTGTGATGTATATTCCTGTGATGTATATTACTGTGATGTATATTACTGTGATGTATATTACTGTGATGTATATTACTGTGATGTATATTACTCAGATGTATATTACTAAGATGTATATTACTTTGATGTATATTACTGTGATGTATATTACTGTGATGTATATTACTGTGATATATTTTACTGTGATATATCAGTGTAATGGATGTATGTGCCTGTTTAAGGAAGCACATCATATTCCATCGGGGCTCAAAAGTTGACAAGCAAACGCGCAACTTATTTGAATTTCTTTCCCCCATGAATTCGACTTAGAGAGGTCCGACTGCATTAGCAACACGCCAATACGCCAGCTGATCGAAGTGCTTAGCTGTAGTTGGTGGAGTGTTACTTAAATTTACTTTTTTTATTTGTGAGTGTCTATCATTATGTATGAGATAATGAGTATGACACATTGACACTATTGTTTTTATTTATAATACACGTTACTTCAAATTTTGCTTTATTCTTTATTAACGCAACAATATCCCGTTTTATCCAACAATTTATTTGATAGTACTTAGTAAATAATAAACTTTAAATTAGTATTGTTCCTGTCTTATGCATTTTTTATTATCACATTGTAATACTGTCACTGTCAGTCTACATAATCATAATTATTGTCATAAATAAAATAAGAAAAGTGTTAAATTTTTTTAACAAATGAAAAAATCGCAAAGCTGAAACTTGTCAATTTTTCAAGGGTGCCTAAAATAAATTAGCCAAGGGCGCCAAAAACCTCGTTACGCCTCTGCCAGTTGTGGCCTTTTTTGAATACCTGTTGATTTATTTAGTAACAAACTGTATGCTACATAGTTCTTTAAATCGTTCCTCATTTTCCCTTCAATATAAACGTTAATTTTCGATATACGCCCTCAATTTTCTCTTTAATAAAGTCCCCATCAGAATAACGTCGTCTAGCACGAGTAATATTTCAAGCGATTGCATACAGCCATTGGCATAACTTGCCTCAGTTGAAGAGGGACACCCTCTGTGCTGAAAGTATAAAGTAGTGTCTTCTGCTGACATATTCCAGTCTTTAACTAAGCTTGGTTTTCTTACTTCAGATAGTAGTGGATTCCGCGATGCAAACGCTTCATGACGTTTTTCAAAGTGCCGCTTCAAATTGTTAACATTGTAATTCGCTAGCGGTGTTTGTCAAACGGGGCAAATGCTTATTGTATTTATCAATAAATGTTAAGTTCTCTTTACATTCTGGTAGAAAACTTCTATATTCATCTTTATATAATTTTTGGTTCCTGCAAATTTCGGCCATATTTAATTAAAAAATAAAAAATAAAATAATTAGTAACTAATTTCAGTGGTACCAACACTAATGAATTTAAAAATCGGATTTTTACCAAAATCTTAACCAGAAACTTAACAGTTTATAGCACCTAGCAATAAAAAATCAGTAGCTCCCTTGAACTTTTAAATTTTAAAATAAGCTCTATTTATTTTCAAACCTTTGTTTCGTTCTAGATTTTGTAAAGCTTTCGTTTAATTTTTTTCAAACGAAAAGTTTTAATTTAATAAATTGTTAGCGAGCTGCAATGTGAACACAGCAGAGCCACTGTTTCGCCACGATTAGTCTAGTATATCTAGTAAGAATCTGCGAGAATAAAGCAATAAGTCGCAGAAATTGTTTCCTTAAGAGCCCCTTTTTTATGAGTTCACCGGCAGCAATCTTACATTTTCTAGACTAATTTAAATTGCCTTAGTCAATCTTCCACCCATTACAACCTCAGTCAATCACTCCAAGAGATACTATTGTATAGAGGGAACGATTTTTCATTTAGATTAAAATACATACACAGTTTTATCTTTCAAGTAAATTCAGGGACCTTTACATCAGTGGATTTGTTTGGTTTGATGTCTCACGGTGGACGTCTCACGGTGGACGTCTCACGGTGGACGTCTCACGGTGGACGTCTCATGGTGGACGTCTCATGGTGGACGTCTCACGGTGGACGTCTCACGGTGGGCGTCTCACGGTGGACGTCTCACGGTGGACGTCTCACGGTGGACGTCTCATGGTGGACATCTCACGGTGGACGTCTCATGGTGGACGTCTCACGGTGGACGTCTCACGGTGGACGTCTCACGGTGTACACAATAACAGACGGCAACATAGATATAAATTAAATATTCATTTATTTAATTACGGTACATTCAATCGAACTGAAATTTTTATACAATGCATTGTTAGGTGACACAAGTCTATGTGCAAAATTTCAGATCGATAGCATTACGGGAAGTGCGTGATGTTTTACTTTTGTTTTTTCGCCCGACCGCGAACCCATGACACAGAGAGAGAGAGAGAGAGAGAGAGAGAGAGAGAGAGAGAGAGAGAGAGAGAGAGACAGAGAGAGAGAGAGAGAGAAAGAGAGAGAGAGAGAGACAGAGAGACATGACGGTGAAGCTAATATAAGGGATTTAAAAACAAAGTTTTTGGCAATAAATCCTTTATATGCGATACATAACTAAAAGAATGTTCATTATAATACGCATCGCTCCACAATCCGAAAATCCAAAATTTTAGTTACGGTATGTCTCAAATATATAATGGATTTATAGTAAAAAAACAACAAAACTTCTACTGCATGCCTGCTAAATTTCAGCTCGATTTGATCACGGGCAAAAGGATATAAAAATATGTTTAATATAGTGCGCACCGCGAGACAGACTAGAGATTACTAGCATGTATCGTCAATATAATACGTACCGCACCGCACGACAGGAAAATATTAAAAAAGTTTGTTCAATATAAAACGCATCGACACTCAAGCACAAAAATTTACATGCTACATAGAGATAAATAGAGATAATCTAAAAATTCATTAATCTAATTACAGTAAATTCGATCGATGTGAAATTTTGATAGATCATTTTTATAGTCACCACGAGTATGCCTGCAAAGTTTCAGCTCGCTAGCATATGGGGAAGTGGGCTTAAAATCAATCCAAAGTTTTTTCGGCAAACAAATAATCAAACAACCAGACGCCACAAATTAATTTAAAGGATTTTAAAATACTTTAAGGGCCCGGGGGTAATTTGTGTAAAATGTAAATTTTAAAATACTTGTTACTTTCAACCTGGATCATTTAGTTGACAATCAAATTGGAAATAAGATAACGTTTAGGGCCCCCCGGGAAAAATATTACTTGTCTTATCTATACAGAAGATTATTTCTTCCACAGACCATGCCGGTCTGTTGGCAAGTGATGCAGCGTTCACAAGCTACGGCTATGAGGGATTCAACGCATTACCCAGCCGCCTTTGTTTCCCCACACTAGTGTTAGGTACCCATTCGGAGCTGCGTGGTTTCAGGGACGCCATAGGCCCGGGAACAAATCCTTGCCTTCACATGAGTTTGAACCCATGACCATCGATACACAAGCCGAGCGCGCATGTCACTTGACCACCATGTACACCACATAAAGTTCAAGAGGCCTAAAACTTTAAATCTTGATCACGATGGAGATGTGTATTTTATTTTTAAGAGTCTAATTTTTTTAAGTGAATAAAGCTTTAAAAAAAGAAAAAAAGAATTTCGGCCCTTCGGCACATGAGGAGTTTAGTACCCTTTCTAATTTTTATAGGGGCGATCAAGCGTTTATGGTCAGGATCCATCCATTTACCCAGTAGCGACTTAATAAAATTCCCTTATATGACTTATGCTAAAAAATGACATTTTTAGCCCCAGGCCTCCAAGAAATGGTTTTTGAAAACAAATTATCCCAGAAACTTTTGTGGAAATGTGCTCAACAATTACATAAACCTTGATAGCACGTTTACATTAGGAAAAATTAAATTAAGATCCCTGTCACGTGATAATAAGAGATGAGTGACAGAGAGGTCACATGGGTAAAAGAGCGCGAAAAGAGTTGTCAGAATTCTGTGTGTAATGGCGGCCGTGTGCTTGAGGACTCCACGTTGTATAACCTCAAATTATATATGTTCTGTACATAGTGTGGATATTAAAGTTATTTTATTGAAACCAATTCTTCAGAGCATCATTGTATGCAAGGTTATGTATTGAGAGAACGCCTACAGAGAATACATATAAAAGTAAACCATTTACATTGGTGTCAGAAATTAAAAGTGATTACTTATTACCATTAGTCCTGAGTGAACAAAGTACAGGAAGGAGGTCTTCGTGGAAGTGAAAATTATTTTGTGTATTCAAAAAGGAAAGTATTCACTAAAAGAAGGAATATTGTGAGCCATCATAATTTGTGAATATTCAAGTTCGTAAGCAGCAGTAAATAAACTTTTGTAATTCAATTTAATATATGATACAAGAAGTTTTCAAAATGGCGGCTTGACTTCCCACATTGCAAGACGCACTGAATCTGGGTCACGCAGTCGAAAGTGTGTACAGGCCTACTGTCTGTTACACACAATGAACGTATATACGTCAGCAAATATAAGCCATTACTAATAATTCCAAGAAAGAACTGTAAACAAAAATTTAGCTTGAGAAGCTATGGACTATTAACAACTGTGTCAGTGTGAATTATAAATCAAGGAACGGAATTTGTATTCATTCATTGTGCGGAAATTGTGATAATTGCAATTTTGGATTAACGGAGTGAACTGTCTAAAGTGTGTAAAAACTACACTAAAGTTCGGAAATCGGAAAATTTGACTAAGTGATTTATTTTATTCAAAACATTGGGCCATCGGATGTGTTTTGTCAATCTGAGGGAGCGTATATAAATAGTATACTTAAGATTCCATGTGAGGATGCTTTGTTGCCTCATTTTGTCAAAATTAAATTTAATGGTTTAGATGTGACACTTGTTTGGACTTAACATATTTTGAATTCAAAATTTTCTCATTTGGAGGATTTATACCTTAATAAATTAATACTTAATTCCTTACTGAATTGCTTGAATCATATAATTCCATATAACTAAACATGGATTACTACAAAGACTTCTCTATGATTGCTAAAGAATTTGGCTTAAGTGGAAAAGAATTGAAAGACTTTGTTGAAGAAAAAGTAAGAATAGCTGAAGAAAAAGAGAAGCAAAAGCAAAAAGAAGCCAAAGAAGAAGAGAAGCTAAAAATAGCCAGAGAAGAAGAGATGCGAAAAATAGCCAAAGAAGAAGAGAAGCTAAAAATAGCCAGAGAAGAAGAGAGGCAAAAACAAATAATTGAAAGAGAAGAAAGAGTTTACAAGAAGAGAACGTGAACAACTTAAAAATGACAACTTGAAACTAAAAATTGATTTAGAGAGTAGAGGCCACAATCCTGGTAATGACACAAATAGAAAGTCAGCACCGAAGGATACTATCAAAGTTAAAAAATATGATAGCCAGAAAGAAAAAATGGATGTTTATCTGGATTATTTTGAATCCACAATGGCCATGAAAGGTTATGATGAAGAAGATTGGCCAGCACAACTGATGACTCAACTAACTGGAGAAGCATTCGAAGCTTACAACAGTATAGCCAAAGAAGACAAAAGCATATATAAAAATGTCAAAAAGGAACTTCTATGTCATTTCGGAAAGTCATAAAATGATTATAGAAAAGAATTTCATGAAACGAGAATCAAGATGGACAAAGTTCCACAGATCACAGTACATGAAGCACAAGTTAAATTAACAAAATGGCTGGAACTGACAGCAATAGATACAAGCAATCCAAAGGCCATACTAGACATGGTGTTAATTGAAAAGTTCTTAGAAAATGCAACACCAGCTCTATTCACATACTTAACTGATAAGAAAGTTCGTACTCAAGCAGAGCTAACAAATGCATTGCGCACATTCAAAAACTCTCATCCAAATTTGGAAATGGATAAGAGACAATATATCTTTGAAGCAATACAAATTAAAAACCAAGAAAAAAGACAAGGAATGAGAAACCAGAGTCTGCCAAACCAAGGCAACAGACAAACAATTTGCTGGTACTGTAACAAGCCAGGACATATTGCGAGGCAGTGTTACCACAATAAAGGACAACCAAATAGGGCAGTGCACTGGACTGTCTTACCGATGGTCACGGGTTCGAATCCGTGTGAAGGCAAGGGTTTGTTCCCGGGGCCTAGGGCGTCCCTGAGTCACCCCGCTCCGAATGGGTACCTAACACTACATGTAGTTAGGCGGCTGGGTAGTGCGTGGAACCCACAAAGCCGTGGCCTGTGATTGCTGCATCACTTGCCAACAGATCATCTGTCATGGTCTGTGGACGCAACTATCTTCTGCATAGAAGGAGCGTCTGTATAGATACGATAAGATAAGACAAATAGGGTGTCACCTAATGGCAGCCCAATAAGAAAGAAAACAAGAAAGATCAAGACAAGGTCTTTTTGAAATCAAAGGTAGAAGATCATGGAGAGGCAGATATAATCATGACTCCAGATACAGAAATTATGATCAGCCACGGAGAAGGAATGACTACCAAGATGGAGAGGATAAAGGAAAAATGAAACAAGAAGAATCAAGATCTAGTAATACTGTGGCCACTGTTAACAGTCACGGAAAGCTGAAATTCTGCCCAGTTTACATCAATAATAGAAAATGCATGTGTCTTCGTGATTCAGGATGCACAACGATTGCGGTCCACAGTAGGATGGTGGAAGAAAAAGAATATTATGGGCAAAAAGACAGACTAATAATGGCTGATGGCACAAAGAGAGAGTGTCCAACTGCTACTCTTACCATCAACTCACCCTGGTTTCAAGGTGAAGTTCGAACCAGAGTTTTGAAAGATGTTATTTGTGATCTCATCATAGGCAATATTGAAGGTGTTGTTGACAATTCTGATGAAGTATTAAAGGCTTTGTGTGACAACAGCTATAAAATATGTGCTACTGTACAAACAAGAGCCACCACAAAAAGAAAAGAGAACATAGACATTGAAGTTAATGAGAAACTTGAAATAGGAAGCCAACTGATGTCCAAACAAGAGTTTAAACAACTACAAGAAGAAGACAACACAATAATGGAAATAAAAATGAAACTCATCAAAGACAATGAAACAGGCCACAACAAAAATTACAAGCTAGATAAAGGCATATTGATAAAATTGCACAAGCACGTACATGCAAAAGAGTGGTTCTTCCCAAAATGTTACAAGAAACCATTATAAAAATGGCACATGACAGCCCTTTAGGTGGACACATATGCGCCAAGAAAACAATATCTACAATAGCAGAAAACTTTTACTGGCCTGAAATGGCTAGACAGATACATCAAAAATGTACAGTGTGTCGACGACACAATCCCAAAGATGGAAAACACACAGCGCCAATACAGTCATCTGAATAGGAAAACTTTTTATTAGAGAAAATTGCCATAGACCTAGTAGGACCATTTAAAAAGATGTCAAAATAGAAACATATGTATGCTCTTACCATAGTGGACATAGCCACCAGATGGGGGTGAAGCTATTCCACTGAAGAGAATAGATACAGAAGGTATATGCACTGAATTACTCAATGTTTTCAGCAGATATGGTTTTCCTCAAACCCTTCTTCCAGACAATGGCAGCCAATTCAAGGGACAGATGACACAAGCTATTATAAAAATGTTAAATATTACACAAGTGCACAGCACAATTTACCACCCACAATCAAATGGTGTGATTGAAAGACTAAACAAAACCATCAAGAATATGCTATTAAAGGTTACAATAGACCATGAAGACAAATGGCATGGGTATTTACCTTTTGTACTATTTGCATACAACAGCAACAAGCATGAAAGCGCAGGTTTTAGTCCTTTTGAGTTAATGTTTGGTCAAAACCCTGAAAGTCCTTTGAGAAATTTCAAAGAAAGGCTTATAAGCAAATAAGATGCCATACAGGACAGATATCAGCTGATGTCAGAAAGTAAAGATAAAATACTCTACAGTATTTAAACAGCAAAACAAAGACTAATCAATCAGAGTACAAGACATAGAGAAATCAAAAATAAACACTGACAATTAAGAACATTTGAACCAGAACAACGAGTCTTAGTATTGTTACCAAAAGCAAAGAATAAATTCACATGGGAAGGTCCATACAACATTGAAGAGAAACTTAGTGATGTCACATATAGTGTCAATGTAAAAGGACACGTGAAAAAAATAAAAAATTGATAAACTAAGACTAAGGGCATATGGTGACAATAAAGAAGAAAAACAAACAGTAAATATTATCAGCAAAGAAAATGATGAAAATGACAGTACAATGAAAAAGAAAAGACCTGACAGTGAAAGAATATCATCTGACATACCAGATAATATGAAACACAGAGTGATGAAAAGTTTTCAAAAATACAAAGGTGTCATCACAAAAGAAACAGGAAACACAGAAACTGTGACTCATAAGATAAAAGTATTAGAACATGAACCTTTCAAGACTAAAGTATACCCTATTCCAATGGCATATAGAGACACAGTAAAACAAGAAATTGATTACCTACTCAAAGAAAACAAAATAAGAAAAGCAGTTGAAGCTAACTATACCTCACCAACTGTTATGGTAAAAAAGAAGAATTGAAAGTTTCGACTAGGCTGTGATTACAGACAATTAAATAATATTACAAAATTGAACCATGAACCTATTGGAGACCCAAGAGACATTATAGACAGAATTGGTAATTCCAGAATATTCACTACATTTGACTTAAACAGAGGTTTTTGACAGATAAATATGGATCCTGATTCTGTCAAATATACAGCAATCATAGCCATGGATGAGGTGTATGAATGGTTAGTGATGCCATTTGGATTAGTCAACAGTACAGCCACTTTTAGCAGATTTATGAAAGTGATGTTACAAGGCATTCCAAATGTGGTACATTATGCAGACGACATATGTATCCACACTAAAGATTGGGAATCACATATCCATACACTTGAAGCTGTACTGGATAGACTGAAGAAACATAATGTGACAATCTCACCAGAAAAGATCAACATCGGAAAGAAGTATATCGACTTTTTGGGATACAGAATAGGAGGTGGTGCAGTCACTCCTACTACAGATAATGAAAACAAGATCTTTAACCTGTCAGTCCCAAAATCTAAGAAACAAGTGCAAGCCCTGCTGGGAATATGTAACTTTTACAGGCCTTTCATTGCAAATTATGCAGAAATTATTCACCCACTAACAGAAATTACAAAAAAACACAGATATTAGAAAATTTCAGTTTTCAGGAGATTGCCTCAACGCATTGGAGAACATTCAGGAAGCATTTAGGAAGAAACCCATCTTGGTTACACCTAAATGGGACAAAACTTTCATTGTTTCTACTGATGCATCGTCCATTGCATTAGGAGCGTGCCTCATGCAAGAACATAATGGTATTCTGCATCCTATACAGTATCTTAGCAGAAATTTGACAAGAACAGAAGGTAACTACAGCACCATAGAGAGAGAATTTTTAGCCATAGTGTGGGCTCTACAAAAACTTCCAAAATACCTTCTAGGTAGAACATTCATTCTTCTAACAGACCACGAACCACTTGTGGCATTCAACAAGAAGAAAATCAGCAACGCAAAAGTACATCGTTGGGCTATGCTATTAGCCGACTACAAATTTGACATTAAACCTGTGAAGGGAAAGAACAATGTGGTTGCAGACATATTAAGTAGAATGAAAATAAAATAAAGACATTATGTGAATTCCTAAATGATAAAACCAGAGACTGTATTAAAATTAGTATTTTTATTCGCTGAACAATAAACAAGGAGGAGTGTTTGAATTCCACTGGTTATATATATTTATTTTTAGTTTTAAGAATATTGATTGTTTAAAAGCATTTTACTTACACAAAAGTATATTTGTGTTAAAATTTCAGTTTTATTTTTTCAGTACAGGTAGACCTACGGCGGATTAAAAGGGGGGGGGGCTGAACGGGCTAAAGCCAGGGGCCCCCGATGATTTGGGGGCCCTTAAAATTATTATTTTCTATAATAAGCCTTGAAAATATAAACAAATTAACAAAATCTCATCTACTTATCAAGAGAAAATGTCGAAGAGTGTGAAATACCTGAAATCGTCATCATTTGTAATAATATCTAAGGAAACCTAGATATAGAAAAAACAATCGACTTCTATTTAGTTTGGAAAACTTACGACAAAAAACTTTGACATAGTAGAGCATAATTCAATAATCAAATTTTTAACCAACTTCCAAGTTAGTACACTGTTTACGAGTTTCGACGCTTCGACCTACAGACAGACTGCAGTAAGAATCAAGAAGTAGATATTCGAATAAATATGTAATTAAATACTAGTAACGTACATACTCGTTCTAAAGCCGACATTTTTGGGACAAAATCTTGGGGAAAATGTTGGGGGGGGTAGGCTTATGAGAGGGTCATAGGGGATTTCTGTATGTACATTAAATATCAGTGTCCCTAATTAACCTGAATTACATGTTGCGTTCCGTTATTAGCTAAATACCATTCATTCCTGTTGAGCCAATTAATACCAATTAAGTCCCATACTGGATCAGGATTTGCCCAAATTATTTTTAATATTTTGGAAGAAATTGACATTCAAATTCAAGATTGCCGTGGACAGTCATACGACAGTGTTGCAAGTATAAGTTGGAAGTAAAAATGAGTCCAGACTATCCTTCGTGAGAAGTGCAGTGTTGCTTATTATGTGCCGTCCACAGCTCATTCCCTTAATTTGGTTGGGAAAAGTGCAGCAGAAGGTTGTCCGTCTTCAACCAGATTTTATAAAATTTTTATTTACTTATTTTTGCATTCTGCAAAATCTTTATACCTGGCTTGTTGCATCTATTCATCGTTTGCAGGGTCTTCAAAAACAATCCAAAAAGTTACATGTAAACAAAGCCTTGTCTGACACAAGATGGTCAGCCCAACATGATGCTGTAAGATCTGTTAATAAATAATACCATGAGAATATTGCAGGGCTGGAAGAATTGGCAACTGACGACAATCAGACGACCGACAGTCGACTTGAAGCATTTAGGAAGGAACTTGAACAACTGAAACTCGCTATTTTACTTGAAATTTGGGACACAATTTTAAAATGGTTTCAGAAAATAAATGCATCCCTTCAAGATACATTTGTTGAAATATCTTCTTGAGTTTGTTAAAAGACAGCGTTCTGAATTAATGTAATTGACTTCTATTTAATTTTTTGTCTTATTACACCCTGCATTAAAAGTTACACAGTCTTATATTAGACTGCTAGTGATCATTTTATTTAAAATTACGCTGCCTGGACAGGGCCCACTTTTGAATTGCAGCCAGGGGCCCCGAGCAGTCATAATCCGCCCCTGAGGTAGACTGTTGAAGTCCTACAGATTTTTTCTCTCTTCATTTTCATGTCTAGATGTTGTGTGTAAGGCAATGAATGTCCATTGATGATAAATATTTGAAATTTGAATATTCATGTAGATTAATTTGATTTTATTAAGACTAAAAATGGTTTATTTCATAATTTTTTTTTAAGTATTGGGGTGAATTTCACGTGATAATCACGAGATGAGTGACAGAGAGGTCACATGGGTAAAAGAGCACGAAAAGAGTTGTCAGAATTCTGTGTGTAATGGCGGACGTGTGCTTGAGGACTCCACGTTGTATAACCTCAAATTATATATGTTCTGTACATAGTGTGGATATTAAAGTAACTTTATTGAAACCAATTCTTCAGAGCATCATTGTATGCAATGTTATGTATTGAGAGAACGCCTACAGAGAACACATATGAAAGTAAACCATTTACAATCCCCCCCCGGATCCAATAGGTGCAAGGTGTAAAGTTCAAAATAACTATTGATTTTAATCTAGATCATATGGTTATATTTGTCAAATCGTGTAAAAATCAAATGTGGAATAAAGATTTAAAAGTTAACGAAAAAAAAAGATTTTAGGCTCCCGGCCCAAAAGGAATGAACGTTAGGAGTTTATAGCCCTATAGAATTTTAAAGGGTCATAAAGTTTTTATGTACCAAGTTTGGTCAAGATCCACCCATTTAAACAGTAACCAAAGTTTAAACTTATTTTTATAAAGCTATTATTAGAAAAAATGTTTGGGAGGGCCCCCTGGCCCAAAAAGGGTGGTAATTTTAAAATTCATTTTGCCAATTATCATGGTGAAGGTGTACTCAACAACTTCCCAAATGCATCTACCTAACCGGGAAGTTGGAGAAGTAGTTATGAGCCAGTCAGTGAGTCAGTTAGTCATTTAGTTTATTTTACATTACGGTTAGTCCATTAGAAATGTTCATTTTTTCGTCTTCAAAGCCGCACGCTACACAATGAGTAAGACTTATATTTTGGTTTAACATTATTATTTACAGCCTTGTTATTTGACAAAAAAACAATTTATTTAGTTTTTAAAAATGTGTAATTAAATTAAGAAAATTTGGAGTCGAAATGACCTTTACTTACTGTGAAATTTTCATTGCCCAAATATTTGTGTCTCATAAACCCCGCCAGTTTAGTAAACTCGCTGTCGAAAGATGACCTTCGGCTGAGAATGATTTCCAGCCAATTAATCAAGCCATTCGACATTTGGGCAGCGACACCGTCCAATGAGCACGTTACAGACACTTCATCTCCTTCTTGGCGTTCTCTTCCAATCTCTTCTGTAATAGACAGAAATGAGGTTATGTGTGATGAATCTTTTTAAATAATACCTTACATCAGGGGTGGGCAAAGTCCGGCCCAAGGGTCACATGGGGCCTGCCACAGAATTTTTATGACACGCCCAGACATTCAGAAACCTGTTTTCAACTGAGATTTGCTTCATGTCTGCGAAAAGTTCTTCCAGTGTTCTCCATTAGAGCGGTTACGTAAATGCACGTGTGCAGTCAGTGTAAATGTGGATTGTTCCGTTAAGTCAGTTTGACTTCAATTTTGTCCTCACAAGAGTAATTTTTTTTTAAAATTCCGAAATTAAGTACTGCCGTTAACCCTACGAAAAAGCGTTAAACTGTTAATGAATCCCGTGTGGACATAAATATTTCTTTGGTAGTAGAGGCTAGAAAACTGTGTGTTAAATGTTTCATGAAACGGAAACGACTGTCGAATTGATGGAGTACAATCTGAAACGAAACCAGAAAACAAGACAACGATTATGGTGGCTAAGTTTCTGAGGACGAATGCAAGAAGAAGGCTGCAGATTGAATACAATTTTAAAGAAGCAAAAACAAATTATTTGCAAAGCAACCTAGACTTGAGGATAGTTCTATGACCTAGACTTGAGGATAGTTCTATAACCTAGACTTGAGGATAGTTCTATAACCTAGACTTGAGGATAGTTCTATAACCTAGACTTGAGGATAGTTCTATAACCTAGACTTGAGGATAGTTCTATAAAGGCCAGTTTCAATATGGCCTACAACCTCCCAACAAGCGGCAAGCCCTTTTTTTGGATGGCGAGTTTGTTAAGCAGTGTCTGGTAGATGGTGTCAGCATATTGTGTCCTGGTGTATAAAGCACAATGAAAACGTTCCTCTCTATTTTATGTAGCCGAGTGATGGCTAAGTTAAATTAAAAACAATGTGAAGTTCAATTCACTTGGTTATGATATCAAACAGTTTATTTAGGAATTACAAGAATGGGCTATGAACAAGTTAACAAATCAGTCATCGCTCCAAGCGCTATCTCAACACTATTCAACTCACACTCTCCTCTCCCACAGACCAGGGGCAGTGTGTTACTGGCCCACCGGTGTGTCCCTGCGCATCACGGGACTAACCTCCCCGTGCAGTAAGCTCTGTGTGAACTCCAGCCACAACGAGGACCGGAGTAACCCTGCACTGACCCGTGAAGGTCACTAAAGCGGACTGCTGAGGTCAACTCTAGCAGACGGCTACATTTAGAAACTACATATGAAGACCATAAGGGAAGAAACGGCTAGGTGACATTTTGGAATTTTTTTTAGTTAACCTCTGTATCTGATAGAGGATCAAAAATTGAATGCTCTGAATTAGGTTTTATGAAAAAACTATGTCCCTGACCCTATTAAAAATTCAAATCTATTTAGTTAATTTCTAAGAAATCTGTATAATTTTGAACTTTAAAACTAAATATCTCAAAAGCACAAAAATGTCACATAGCCGTTTCTTCCCTTGAGCTCTTCATATATTTGAGAGCAAAGTTGTTCTTGCATGAAGACCAATAAGAGTAAATACAGATGATCTTTGTCAGACTTAAACTTGCAGGCAGTCATCGGAATCTCAACAAGCAACTACACTCGTGATTTTTAAAAAATTTGCAAAAAATGTATGATTGTGAGCACTTGTGTCATTAAATTGATTTAATAATTAAATGTGCGAGCATCTAGAAATCTAGTTTATATGAAATTACTACAAAAATAAATTAGTAAAACTACTGTATACTATTTTTTTAGGTTTTATGTATTGAATTTTAGATCATTTATACATTTTCTGAATTTTAACTAAAAGATGCAATATTTAAAACGGTGCGGCCTTCGCTCAAATCAACAGTTGCCCACCCTTGTCTTATACGGCTATTAATTAAAATAATACCGAACATTTTCGGCGCATTTCAACTTTTAAGGATTTAATTCATTTTATTTTTGTTAAATGTGTGGCATTATTTCAAGAGTTTTTATGACATAATTGAGCTTAACAAATATTATAAGAGATGCTTTGATATTGTCAAAATTTGCATTTATTCCAAAAGATGTTATGATATTATCAAGTTTAGCAATTATTCTTAAGGATGCTATAACATGATCAAATATTCAAATTATTGTAAGATAAGGTATGATATGAATGAGTTTTAGAATTTTTTAAAGAGATGATATGAAATGGTCAAGTTTTGGAATTATTTTAAGAGATGCTGTGATATGGTCAAAATTTGCTATTATTCTAAGAAATGAAATGATATGATCAAGTTTTACAATTATTACAAGAGCTTCTAAGATATGGTCAAGTTCCACAATTATTCTAAGATATGCTATGATAAGGTCATGTTTTGCATTTTTCTAAGAGATTTTAAGATCTGGTCAAGTTTCCTTATCCGCATTCGAATGCTATGTGAAATATTTATTTTTTACCTTCTATGATATCTGCAGCAGGTTTCGAGTAGCTCCTCGCAGTCCATACTAGCAGTAATTGTTTTAAATAGTGTGCTACGTCACTTTCGTTTCTCTATTTTAGTTTGAACACCCAACTTACCCTGGACATGTAGACGCGAGAAACAAAACCTTCCAACCGAAATAATATGACACTCCTTTGTGAGTTTGTTGTAAGTGTTGGAACTGCAGTATTTAATGGGCGTTAGATGAGGAGATATCAGAAGTAGCAACATTTATCAATGGTAAGGAAACAGGGAAAGGGAGGGAAGAGGCAGGGATGGAGGGAAGAGGGAGGGAGGGAGAGTTAGAAAGTGAATGAGAAAGTGATAGAGAAAAGGAAAGTTGGAAAGGTAAATGGGAATAAAAGAAGGTGAGTGCAAGTGCTGTTAAGAGTAAGGAGAGTAGCTCGAGAGAAAAGGAAAAGGAACGCAAGAGAAGAAGCAGGAGGAGTCAAAGAGAGGAGGAAGGATGAGTACAAGAGAGAATTGAGGAGAGGGTGAGCGAGGAGGAAGTGGCGCGCGATAGTAGAGAGGGAAGTAAGCGGAATAGAAGAGCAGAAGGAGCGCAGTTGAGTGATATAGTTTAGTGACGTCATTGGGATTTAGTTGGCTGGTCAGTTGTTTGAATCCGTGTTTGGCCGTTGATATAATTAAGAAATTCATTTAGAGTATTTCCATTTGAATTGTTTACATTGTATGAATTTCTAATAAAAGAGGACAGTGTTGGAGTTACACGTACTCAGACTGAGTGGGTTTACAGGGATAGAAAATATATGATGCATGTTAGGGTCTCATTCGTTGTTGGATCATTGTTGTTGGATCATTGCTTGCTCTCCGCTGCATACACACAAGAGATTACACAAGATTTCGGGTACAAATCACTGTTTATTCTGCTATGTACAATTGTATAAACTGGCGGTCCCGCCTAGACATCAAATACATCTATCTACAAATGGCTTAATATTCGAGCATGCCCTCGGTCCGACTCGACCATCCTGGGCCCATGCTCAAGTCCTCTTACAGTCTCTACGTAAATACACAAAGCGTTTAAGTCCCCTCGGTCCGAACCTAACCGCTCCTGGGACGACATTAAACCTCAGCTCTCTGTGTTACTGCAACCCTGCAGCTCCCCGGTCTGCCCTGACCGGTCTGACCGCACAACACTGTGCGAACTACACAACTCTCCAATAAATCTCCTCTTTTCGACTCCACTCGTCCCTTATAAACCCCCCCAAACTGGTCTCAACTGACCCTGGCGTCACACCCCGTGTGACCAGAAGTTCACTCAGACATCACTAGACATTATTCCCGTGATAGGAGTTCATACCCGTCAACAACCATTCACTCACAGTGATTCTCATACCCCTGACAATGCACAAGAGATGCGAATGATGATAAGGTTATGGATAAAGAGATGCGAATGATGATAAATTTATGGATAAGGAGATGCGAATGACGATAAAGTTATGGATAAAGAGATGCGAATGATGATAAAGTTCTGGATAAAAATATACGAATCATGATAAAGGTATGGATAAAGAGACGCGAATGATGATAAAGTTATGGATATAAAGATACGAATGATGATAAAGTTATGGATAAAGAGACGCGAATGATGATAAAGTTATTGATAAAGAGATGCAAATGCTGATAAAGTTTTGGATAAAGCGATGCAAATGATAATAAAACTATGGATAAAGAGATGCGAATGATGATAAAATTATGGATAAAAAATATACTATTGATGATAAAGTTATGGAATAAAAAGATACGAATGATGATAAAGTTATGGATAAAAAGAAACGAATAACGATAAAGTTATGGATAAAAAATTAACTATTGATGATAAAGTTATGGAATAAAAAGATATGAATAATGATAAAGTTATGGAATAAAAAGATACGAATGATGATAAAGTTTTGGATAAAGAGATGCGAATAATGATAAAGTTATGGATAAAGAGAAGCGAATATGATAAAGTTATAGATAAAAAGATACGAATAATGATAAAGTTATGGATAAAAAATATACTATTGATGATAAAGTTATGGAATAAAAAGATACGAATGATGATAAAGTTATGGATAAAAAGAAACGAATAACGATAAAGTTATGGATAAAAAATTAACTATTGATGATAAAGTTATGGAATAAAAAGATATGAATAATGATAAAGTTATGGAATAAAAAGATACGAATGATGATAAAGTTTTGGATAAAGCGATGCGAATGATGATAAAGTTATGGATAAAGAGATGCGAATGATGATCAAGTTATAGATAAAAAGATACGAATGATGATAAAGTTATGGATAAAGAGACGTGAATGATGATAAAGTTATTGATAAAAATATACGAATTATTATATAGTTATGGATAAAAAGACGCGAATGATGATAAATATATGGATAAAGAGATGCGAATGATGATAAAGTTATGGATAAATAGACGCGAATGATGATAATGTTATTGATAAGAAAATAAGAATAATGATTAAGTTATGGTTCAAAAGATACGAATGATGATAAAGTTTTGGATAAAGCGATGCGAATGATGATAAAGTTATGGATAAAGAGATGCGAATGATGATCAAGTTATGGATAAAAATATACGAATGATGATAAAGTTATGGATAAAGAGACGTGAATGATGATAAAGTTATTGATAAAAATATACGAATTATGATATAGTTATGGATAAAAAGACGCGAATGATGATATAAAGATAAGAATGATGATAAAGTTATGGATAAAGAGACGCGAATGATGATAAAGTTATTGATAAAGAGATGCAAATGCTGATAAAGTTTTGGATAAAGCGATGCGAATGATAATAAAACTATGGATAAAGAGATGCGAATGATGATAAAATTATGGATAAAAATATACTATTGATGATAAAGTTATGGAATAAAAAGATACGAATGATGATAAAGTTATGGATAAAAAGAAACGAATAACGATAAAGTTATGGATAAAAAATTAACTATTGATGATAAAGTTATGGAATAAAAAGATACGAATAATGATAAAGTTATGGAATAAAAAGATACGAATGATGATAAAGTTATGGATAAAGAGAAGCGAATATGATAAAGTTATAGATAAAAAGATACGAATAATGATAAAGTTATGGATATAAAAATACGAATAATGATAGAGTTATGGAATAAAAAGATACGAATGATGATAAAGTTTTGGATAAAGCGATGCGAATGATGATAAAGTTATGGATAAAGAGATGCGAATGATGATCAAGTTATGGATAAAAATATACGAATGATGATAAAGTTATGGATAAAGAGACGTGAATGATGATAAAGTTATTGATAAAAATATACGAATTATGATATAGTTATGGATAAAAAGACGCGAATGATGATAAAGATATGGATAAAGAGATTCGAATGATGATAAAGTTATGGATAAATAGACGCGAATGATGATAATGTTATTGATAAGAAAATAAGAATAATGATTAAGTTATGGTTCAAAAGATACGAATGATGATAAAGTTTTGGATAAAGCGATGCGAATGATGATAAAGTTATGGATAAAGAGATGCGAATGATGATCAAGTTATGGATAAAAATATACGAATGATGATAAAGTTATGGATAAAGAGACTTGAATGATGATAAAGTTATTGATAAAAATATACGAATTATGATATAGTTATGGATAAAAAGACGCGAATGATGATAAAGCTATGGATAAAGAGATGCAAATGATGATAAAGTTATGGATAAATAGACGCGAATGATGATAATGTTATTGATAAGAAGATAAGAATAATGATTAAGTTATGGTTCAAAAGATACGAATAATGATATAGTTTTGGATAAAGAGATGCGAATGATGATAAAGTTATGGATAAAGAGACGCGAATGATGATAAAGTTATGTATAAAAAGATACGAATAATGATGAAATTATGGATATAACAGAAAATCAGGAAATGGAGCTCCTAAGGCGGTCTGCTACTGAAACAAATTGCATTCCAGCAGCTCCTGCGACGCGAATGGTGCCAAGCCGTATCGACATTAGTCGTTTCATTGGATCCACCATTGGCGTGGAGAGGGGGGATCTGCTGTTTGGGCAGCAGCTGGTTCTCCATAGTAACACGCCCAGGCTTTATCTTTACTGGAGAGGACACTCCAGCATCGCCGCAAGGTGTGAACACAACACAGGAAGCAGCAGTTTACCGGTTATAAGCCATAGCTCAATTGGCGTAGAGCTAGGCGCCAGGGGTTGCTTCTGACGGTGAGAGAGATCACCATGTCTCAATGGATCGCTACCACCCGCCCCAAGCTGGGCAGCCCCCAGCCAATAAGGTGCCATCCCGCCATCGCCTACCTGCTCCACTAGGTGCGTGGAGCTCAGAGGAACTTCTCAACAAGTAGGCCAGTAAATCCTGCACCTAGAAATAAAAAACAAAAGATAAGAAGACTCCAGCTCTTCGCCTAGCAAGCTGGAACGTTAGGACTATGTGTCCAGGCATTACTGCCGACCTGCAGCTTATTGATGATGCCAGGAAGACAGCCATCATTGACAGGGAGCTTGCCAGACTAAACATCGACATTGCCTGCCTTCAGGAGACTAGACTCCCAGAAAGTGGTACCATAAAAGAATGCAACTACACTTTCTTCTGGCAGGGTGGACCAATGGACACACCAAGGCAACATGGGGTTGGTTTTGCCATAAAAAATGGACTCTGCTCCTCCATAGAACCCCCAACAAAGGGCACTAACAGAATACTAACAATACGACTATCTACATCCTCAGGATTAGCCAACATCATCAGTGCTTATGCTCCAACCTTACCCTCGAGCTCAGAAGCGAAAGATCAGTTCTATGATGGTCTCAATCAAACACTAGCCAGCATACCCACCAATGAAGCAATCTACCTCCTTGGTGACTTCAATGCAAGAGTTGGAAGTGATCACACGGCCTGGCCAACTTGCCTCGGTTATTTTGGAAGAGGCAGGCTATATGAAAATGGGCAGAGATTACTAGAGATGTACTGCTTACATGGACTATGTGTCACAAATACTTTCTTCAACTGCAAAGCAATCCACCAAGTGTCATGGAGGCATCCCCGCTCTAAACACTGGCACCAACTAGATCTCATCATCACAGACGCAAACAACTGGCCAGTGTCCTCCTCACACGCAGTTACCACAGTGCAGACTGCGACACAGATCATTTAGCAAGGTAAGGTTACTCCCAAAGAAATTGTACCGCAACACAAACAAGGGAAAACCTCGCATAGGCATCTGCTCCACCAAGAATCCAGAGAGAACAGCAGAATACACCCAGAGACTACAAGAAGCTCTTGTACAAATGCCACCAGTAGACACTATTGAGTCCAAGTGGTCACATCTGCGGGACACCATATATGGCTCAGCTATGCGGCATTCGGCAAGAGAGAACGCAAAAGTGCAGACTGGTTTGAGGCCCATTGGGAGGAAATGAAGCATGTCACCGATGCAAAAAGAAAGGCTCTTTTAGCCTATAAAGACAGGCCTTGCCCAGAAACTCTACATCCCCTTAAGAGCGCCATGAAAAATGCCCAGCAGGCAGCTCGCCACTACGCTAATACGTATTGGCTCAATCTAAGTTCCTGCATACAGTCAGCTGCTGATAGAGGCGATACAAAGGCTATGTACGCGAATATAAAACAAGCAACAGGCCCTCTGACCTCCAAGACATCACCCTTAATGTCAAAAGCAGGGGAAATTATCACTGATCGGGACAAGCAACTCAAACGGTGGATCGAGCACTACCTGGAATTGTACGCAACTATAAACCATGTCTCAACTGCTGCCCTGGACGATATCCCAGACCTGCCGGTCATGGAAGAGCTCGATAGCCTACCCACAATGGTCGAGCTAAGTAGAGCCATAGATTGCCTAGCCTGCGGGAAACCCCCTGGTAATGATGGAATCCCACCAGAAGTTCTCAAATGTGGAAAAAAAAATACTTTTACAGCCTTTGCATGACCTCCTCACTCTGTGCTGGGAACAGGGGCAGATACCACAGGAGTTAAAAGATGCCAACATCGTTACACTGTATAAAAAATAAAGGAGACAAGAGTGACTGCAACAACTATCGTGGAATCTCTCTCCTCAGTATAGTTGGAAAGGCCTTCGCCCGAGTTGCATTGACACGCCTGCAGACCCTAGCATCGCGTGTACTCCCAGAATCGCAGTGCGGCTTTCGAGCCAGAAGATCAACCATAGACATCATCTTCTCTCTGCGCCAGCTGCAGGAGAGATGCAGGGAGCAACATATGCCTCTATACATCGCGTTCGTCGACCTAACTAAAGCTTTTGATCTTGTCAGCAGAAGCGGCCTTTTCCAGATCTTAGTAAAAATAGGCTGCCCTACACATCTGCTTAACATCATCAAGCAATTCCACGAAAACATGCAGGGCACAGTGTGCTATAACGGTGCCACCTCTGAGGCTTTCCCAGTAAGTAGTGGAGTAAAGCAAGGCTGCGTGTTGGCACCTACTCTATTCGCAATATTCTTTTCCATCTTACTCCAGTATGCCTTCAAGAACAACAGCGAGGGGATATACATACACACCAGAGCTGACGGGAGATTATTCAATATTGCCCGACTTAAAGCCAAGACCAAAATAAGGAAGATTTTGCTGCGCGAGCTCTTATTTGCAGACGATGCCGCCTTAATATCCCACACAGCAGACTGCCTGCAGAACCTTGTATCCAGCTTCTCCGCTGCCTGCAAAGAGTTTGGCCTGACCATAAGTATAAAGAAAACCAACATTATGGCACAGGATGCTGCCTCTCTCCCGACTATCACCATTGACGACTGCAACCTGGATGCTGTTGACAGTTTTACTTATCTGGGATCAAACATCTCGAGCACCCTCTCACTGGAAGATGAGATAAGTAGTAGGATAGGAAAGGCAGCAACTGTTATGGCTAGACTGTACAAAAGAGTCTGGTCCAATGCCAAACTCACAGCAAGGACTAAGCTGCAGGTATACCAGGCCTGCGTTCTGAGCACACTTCTCTATGGATGCGAGTCTTGGACCACCTATACCAGGCATGAAAGAAGGCTCAATAGCTTCCACCTCAGATGACTGCGCCGCATCCTAGACATCAATTGGCAAGAGAAAGTCCCCAACACAGAGGTCCTGGCTCAAGCAAGCATGAGTAGTAATGCAGCAATATTAAGCCAAAGACGCCTCCGTTGGCTTGGACACGTCAAGAGGATGCAAAGTGGTCGCATACCCAAGGATGTGCTTTACAGCGAGCTGGCGACAGGGAAAAGGTCGGTTGGTCGGCCATGTCTCAGATACGTGGACATATGCAAGAGAGACATGAAAGTAGCCAACATTGATATACAAAACTGGGAAAACCTGGCAGAGGATAGGTCCACGTGGCGGGCTATAGTGAAAGAAGGATCACTAAGAGCAGAGGAGCAAACTAGTGCAGAAGCAATCCGGAAAAGAGCGAGGAGAAAGGCCAGGCAACACTGACGTGTGTGTGTCATTCAGAAAAGACTGCCACTCAAATGATTGGTCTCATCAGCCACACCAAGAGCTGCAAATAATAAAGATAAATCTATCGTCTTTCGTAGATGGACAGATGCCATACATGGATATAAAGATACGAATAATGATAAAGTTATGGATAAAAAGATACGAATATTGATAAAGTTATGGAATAAAAAGATACGAATGATGATAAAGTTATGGATAAAACGATACGAATAATGATAAAGTTATGGAATAAAAAGATACGAATGATGATAAAGTTATGGATAAAGAGATACGAATGATGATAACGTTATGGATAAAAAGATACGCATAATGATAAAATTATGGACAAAAAGATACGAATAATGATAAAGTTATGGAATAAAAAGATGCGAATGATGATAAAGTTATGGAAAAACAATGCGAATGATGATAAAGTTATGGATAAAGAAACGCGAATGATAATAAAGTTATGGATAAAAAGATACGAATAATAATAAAGTTATGTATATAAAGATACGAATAATGATAAAGTTATTGAATAAAAAGATACGAATGATCTTAAAGTTTTGGATAAAGAGATGCGAATGATGATAAAGTTATGGATAAAGAGTCGCGAATGATGATAAAGTTATTGATAAAAATATACGAATGATGATAAAGGTATGGATAAAAAGATACGAATGATGATAAAGTTATGGATAAAAATATACGAATGATAATAAAGTTTTGGATAAAGCGATGCAAATGATGATAAAGTTATGGATAAGGAGATGAGAATGATGATAACGTTATGGATAAACAGATACGAATGATGATAAAGTTATAGATACGAATGATGATAAAGTTATAGATACGAATGATGATAAAGTTATAGATACGAATGATGATAAAGTTATAGATACGAATGATGATAAAGTTATAGATACGAATGATGATAAAGTCATGGATAAAGAGATACGAATGATGATAAAATTATTGATAAAGAGATATGAATGATGATAAAGTTATGGATTTATAGATACGAATGATGATAAAGTTATAAATACGAATGATGTTAAAGTTATAGATGCGAATGATGATAAATTTATAGATACGAATGATGATTAATTTTGCCAGCTTAGGGAACACATAGGGAGACAATTTGCTTGTGAGCTGAGGACAGATTTATGAGTGTGTTGTTAAAGTCGTAACAAGAGTTGGCTTCCGTCCTTGAACTGAATGAAGGTAAAATGATGACCCATATTTAGTTGCTTGTTAGGGGCCGTCCATAAAGTACGTCACGCTAATTTTGACAATTATAACTCCCCCGTCCCCCTTGTCACAAATCTAGGACTAAAGTACGTCAAAATTTCGAAAAAGAAAATTCGTTTTTTATTAACAAAATAATTAATAATGAATATAAAACACCGTGACGTTACACATGGCCGGACCCCCTCCCCCTGTCAGAAACTGTCACACTTTCTTACCCCCCCCCTCTGGAGCGTGACGTACTTTATAGACGGCCCCTTAGTAATAATGACCTATATTTATTTGCTTGTTATTCTTTGTGACCTATATCTAGTTGCTTGTTAGTCATTGTGACCTATATTTAGTTGCTTATTAGTCATTATGACCTATATTTCGTTGCTTGTTAGTCAGTGCAATATATTCATAAATGGAATGCCAGTAAAAACAATTGACATTTAGTAACTTTTTCAAAGCATAAAGAGAGCAAAATACGTTTGTGATGTCAATATCTATATATATAATTCACCAAAGCGAGTATATGCAAACAAGCATGACGAATGACACTCGCTTGGGTCGACCAATGTCTCGAGACTAACAATGGTTCTTGCGTTCACTTGCGTTGGTCCTTCACTGAATAACATGAGATTCGTGGTGCCCATTATATTGAACAACCTTTCCTGTCACGCAATAAGGTGCGTATTTTATTGACAACACTTTTTATAAACATATTCCTGATCGGTGCGCATTATATTAAACATGTTTTACGACACATAACTACAATTTTTTTTTGGATGGTCTTGCGCTGCGTATTAGAACTATAATGAACATTCTTTTAGTTATGTCTCGTTCATAAAGGATTTATAGTAAAAAAAACTTCGTTTTTAAATCCTTTATATTAACTCGTGGTGTCTGCGGCGGACCTTGCTTGCTTGCTTGCTTGCTTGCTTGTCGCCAAAACTTTTGATCGATTTTTAACCCACTTGCTCGCAAGATAGCGAGCTGAAATTTTGCAGGCAGTTTCGTACCGATGATAAAAACAATGTATCAAAATTTCAGATCGATCGCATGTACCGTAATTAAATTATTGATTTTTTAGATTATTTTTTTTATTCCTATGTATCATGCTATTTTTTGAGAAAGAGCGTCGCGGTGCGTATTATATTGAACAACCTTTCTGTCGCGCAATAAGGTGCGTATTTTATTGACAGCTCTTTTTATAAACATATTCCTGATCGGTGCGTATTATATTAAACACGTTTTACGACACAACTTCAATTTCGTATTTCTGGATGGTCTGGCGCTGCGTATTATAATGAACATTCTTTTAGTTACTTCTCGTACATAAAGGATTTATAGTCAAAAACTTGGTTTTTTACGGGTTGTTTTTATTTACGTTTTTAAAATATTTATTTAAAAAAATCTGTGTTTGTGCCCATTCTTTTCTCCCTTTAATGCGAACATGGCAAGAGTGTTGAAGGGTGGTGGGCAGGTAGATAACCGCTCTGCGAATGTCTCGAGACCAACAACGCTTCGGTGGTTTCCCCCACCGACGTTCACCTGCGTTTTAAAAAAATTCTTCGTGCTGTAGTTTGTGTCCGTTCTTTCCCCACTTTTTTTGCACTATCCATGAGCAAATCTGCGGCGTATGCTACACCGCGGGGTTTATCTAGTGTTCTTTACTTCCTCTATAATGTGTTTTAAATGAATATTTTAAAACTAATATTTATGTATATGTCTTTAGTAGAAATAAAAAATGTGTAACTATTTTTTAAAATCTGTGTAAATTAGCTGCAATCTCTTAAAATTGTTTTCTTCTACCATTTGCATATTTAGAACATTAATAGTATTTGTTAAGTTTTTTGCCCCGCTTACATCTACATTTAATATTAAAATACAATAACATAAATATCTTAAAACAGTTATATTATCGCAAGGACTAAAGCTGTTCAATCTGAAAGTGATTAGGTTGTACACACTTTACTATAACCCAATTGAAAAATTAATTTTATGATGTACAAGGAAAAGATTTCGGTCATTATTCTCGTAGAAAAACAATTCACACAATAGACATATTCTGGAATAATTCTTTAATAATTTTCATGTTACAATCTGATTTCAGTATGTCATAACATTATTAAATTCTTACCACAAGTGATCAGGTAGAAGAATAGACAGACAATAAATAAACATATAGACTTCATCCTAAACATAAAAATATATCCACATAGATCCGCAACAAGTTGTGTATGGATCAGAAGTTAACTAGTGAGACACGCGGTGTGTTGTCAAGTGTGTCACTCATGAGGAGGCGTCAATGTTCGCTGTACAAGCTGGTTGGTTCAGTTGTCAAACCGTGTGATATAGTACACAGTACAAGTGGGTTGGTTCAGTTGTCAACCTAAGGGATATAGTACAGAGTACAAGTGGTTTGGTTCAGTTGTCAACCTATGGGATATAGTACACAGTACAAGTGAGTTGGTACAGTTGTAAACCTATGGGATATAGTACACAGTACACGTGGGTTGGTTCAGTTGTCAACCTATTGGATATAGTACACAGTACAACAAGTGGGTTGGTTCAGTTGTTAACCTGTTGGAAATAGTACACAGTACAATTGGGTTGGTTCAGTTGTCAACCTATGGGATATAGTACACAGTACAATTGGGTTGGTTCAGTTGTCAACCTATGGGATATAGTACACAGTACAAGTGGGTTGGTTCAGTTGTCAACCTATGGGATATAGTAAACAGTACAAGTGGGTTGGTTCAGTTGTCAACCTAAGGGATATAGTACACAGTACAAAAGGGGTTGGTTCAGTTGTCAACATATGGGATATAGTACACAGTACAAGTGGGTTGGTACAGTTGTCAACCTTTGGAATATAATACACAGTACAAGTGGGTTGGTTCAGTTGTCAACCTAAGGGATATAGTACACAGTACAACTGGGTTGGTACAGTCGTCAACCTATGGGATATAGTACACAGTACAAGTGGGTTGGTTCAGTTGTCAGCCTATGTGATATAGTACACCGTACAAGTGGGTTGGTTCAGTTGTCAATCTATGGGATATAGTACACAGTAAAAGTGGGTTGGTTCAGTTGTCAACCTATGGGATATAGTACACAGTACAAGTGGGTTGGTACAGTTGTCAATCTATGGGGTATACTACACAATACAAGGGGGTTGGTTCAGTTGTCAACCTATGGGATATAGTACACAGTACAAGTGGGTTGGTACAGTTGTCAACCTATGGGATATAGTACACAAAACAAGTGAGTTAGTACAGTTGTAAACCTATGGGATATAGTACACAGTACACGTGGGTTTGTTCAGTTGTCAACCTATGGGATATAGTACACAGTACAACAAGTGGGTTGGTTGAGTTGTCAACCTATTGGAAATAGTACACAGTACTATTGGGTTGGTTCAGTTGTCAACCTATGGGATATAGTACACAGTCCAAGTGGGTTGGTACAGTTGTCAACCTTTCGGATATAGTACACAGTACAAGTGGGTTGGTTCAGTTGTCAACTATTGGATATAGTACACAGTACAATTGGGTTGGTTCAGTTGTCAACCTATGGGATATAGTACACAGTATAAGTGTGTTGGTTCAGTTGTCAACCTATGTGATATAGTACACAGTACAAGTGGGTTGGTTCAGTTGTCAACCTATGGGATATAGTACACAGTACAAGTGGGTTGGTACAGTTATCAACCTTTGGGATATAGTACACAGTACAAGTGGGTTGGTACAGTTGTCAACCTATGGGATATAGTACACAGTATAAGTGTGTTGGTTCAGTTGTCAACCTATGGGATATAGTACACAGTACAAGTGGGTTGGTACAGTTGTCAACCTTTGTGATATAGTACACAGTACAAGTGGGTTGGTTCAGTTGTCAACCTAGGTGATATAGTACACAGTACATTAAGTGGGTTGGTACAGTTGTCAACCTATGTGATATAGTACACAGTACAAGTGGGTTGGTACAGTTGTCAACCTATTGGATATAGTTCACAGTACAAGTGGGTTGTTTCAGTTGTCAACCTATGGGAAATAGTACACAGTACAAGTGGATTGGTTCAGTTGTCAACCTATGTGATATAGTACACAGTACAAGTGGGTTGGTACAGTTGTCAACCTATGGGATAAAGTACACAGTACAAGTGGGTTGGTACAGTTGTCAACCTATGGGATATAGTACACAGTACAAGTAGGTTGGTACAGATGTCAACCTTTGTGATATAGTACACAGTACAAGTGGTTTGGTACAGTTGTCAACCTATGTGATATAGTACTCAGTACACGTGGGTTGTTTCAGTTGTCAACCTAAGGGATATAGTACGCAGTACTGAAGGTCTTTTTCTTTTCGTGCCGCAAAACAATGGACTTTTCTACCATTACATATTCGTAGTAATACAACTACTGAGGTCTTCAAGACTGCGCTAAAACACATCTCTTCAAACTTTACTTTCAAAATTATTTAAACAACAATCAAACATTTCTTTACATGATGGCTATGTGCGCCGTAATGTCATATGTCGAAGTTAGGATCTGAATCTTGTAAATGAATGCATTGATAATTATGTATGTTATTATTTTTATGTTTAAGTGCTTGATGGGGTATTCCGCTATATAAATTATCAATTTATTATTATTATTATTAAAAGGCATAATATAATAAGAATCAAGTCGCTTGAGCCCTAAAACAATTATTATATGTTTTAGCTGCGGATTGTGCAAGTCTTAAAATGTTATTTTAGAAAGGAACAAACATTGACATGGAATAAAGACATTATTTCATATATTTATTTATTTCAGAAAAAAAACTTTATTTCGATACCCATAATATAAACTGACATAGTTTATCGGAAAATCTGACAAACAACTTTATTTTCTTTTACTATAATTTAAAAATGCATTATTTTATTTAATACTAGCACAGACCCGTCGTGCGTTCAACGATCTTAGTATAAATGAATAAACTTTAAAAAACCAATAAGCAGTATGTTTTAAAAACAATTATGCCAGAAACCTTCGCGGAAGTATGCAAAAAAAAATAGTCAAAGTTTCATAGCAAACGGATAAATAAATTTAATAATTAAAAAGTTTACAAAAGAAGAAGCGATATTAAGGGCCCCGGCCCCAAAATGAGTGATAATTTATATATTTTTGATTGCCATTGTACTGAAGCTATATGTCTCAATATCGTGTAGAATTAAATGGGTAATACAATTATTAACGTTCAGTTAAAAAGACAATTTTGGCCCCCATCTCCGAGGGAATGAACATTAGGAGTTTAGTGCCCTATAGTAATTTAATATAGGCTCTAATATTTTTATATACTAAGTTTGGTCAAAATCCAGTTATTTTCGCATTATCTAACACTTAAACTAATTTTGTATATAGCTAATATAGTAAAAATAAACGAGATTAAGGGGCCCTCGGGCCCATCCGGTGCAAGATGTCAATTTAACAAAAATGTTCATTTTAATTCAGTTTCATCGCGTATATATTTATAAAGATCGTTAAAAAGCGAATGGGAAAAATATCTTAAACATTTACGAAAAAAGACATTTGGGGCCACTGGCCCCGAAGAAATTGATACTAGAAGTTCAGTGCCCTTAATTATTTTAATATGGGATACCAAGTTTTTAAATACAAAGTTTGGTTAAGATCCATTCATTTACTTAGTAGCTAACGCATAAACTAAATTTTATACAGCTCATATAAGCAAAAAACGACAATAAGGGCCCCAGGTCCCATTTTGTGCAAGACATAAAGTTCAAAACACCTGTTCGTCTCAATATGGATAATAATGGATACATTTATCATTATTTTGTCAAGATCGTTAATAAACGAATGGGGAATAAATTCTTAAAAGTTTAAGAAAAAAGGCATTTTGGGCCGCCAGGCCCGAAGAAATGGTCATTAGGAGTTTATTGCCCTATAGTAATTTAATATTGGCTATCAAGTTGTTATATACAAAGTTTAGTTAAGATCCATCAATTAACACAGTAGATAACGCTTAAACTAATTTTTATATAGCTCATATAAGCAAAACATGACATTATGGGCCACCGGCGCCCCATGAGTGTTAAATTTCGAAAAAAAAGTAGCCAGTTACCATCCCAGGAGCATACTCAACAGTCTCGAAAAGTTTCATGACGATCGGGTGAATGGTTTAGTCAGCTATAAAGGACATGCACACACACACACACTGACATACTTTGATTTCTATATATATAGATGAACATGCACTATATGTTCATCGTTTAAATGTATTTGTTTTCAAATAAAGTTCAAGTTCATGATTTCATATATCATTAAGTTTTTTTTTAAAATCCCCAAAGAACTATTTTTTATGAGCAATTTTACACAAATTATCTTCAAGAAATTCTTATCAATCAAACACAAATTTACAGAGCCTGTATCGTCAATGGTGTTTGTTTATTGGTGTTTTAAAAGAGGCAGTTGTAACTTATCATATTTTCAACTATTAAATGAAGAATAAAAATGAAAAATGAATAACCATCAGAAAAACGTTTCTCATTAATTTATATTTCCAACACAATGGACTCTTTATTACCGTATGTATCCTAAAGACATACATGAATTTATTTTTGACGAGACAGAGATAATTAAAATGCCATAACTAACAACTTAAAATGAAATTTAAATTTACCAGCAACTTTTTCGCAGACCGCCTTATTTGCTTGAACACAACTGCACTTGAAACAAAGTCAAAGCATCTTCCATAATATGATCTTTTGAAAATATATTCAGCTTTAAAAGAACACCTAAATTCAGACAGTTTAGAAGAAAACACTATGGAACCGTCTCAAGAACACCTTTATTCAGACAGTTTAGAAAGAATGACTGGGGGATGGTCTCAAGAAAAACTTTATTCAGAGAGTGTTGAAGGAAAATCTATGGGACTGTCTCAAGAACATCTATATGCAGACTGTTTAGAAGGAAAGACTGGGGGACCGTCTCAAGATATTAAAAATTAGGGGCTACTGCTATCAAAACAGAATCGCTCCAACTAGAATTAGTATAGAATCCGTCTATTTTCAGAAAATAAATGAACTTAATTCCCTCCTTAGATTGGTAATCAATAGATTAGGAGGGTGGGCATCCGAATTATGGTCAAACAACAGCAACAACTACAAAATATGGAGTTTAAAAATCATATAACCCTGTGGTAAGTGGTTTAAGAAAGAATGGCTGTAACAGATAAGATAAGCTAAGCCTGTGATCAGTCGGTTAAGGCAGTATGGCTGTAACAGATAAGATAAGCTAAGCCTGTGATATGTCGGTTAAGGAATTATTGCTGTACCTCAACATTTAAGAAGTAATGACCGTGGTCAGCATTGCCCCTGGATGACGGAAGGATTGTCGTACAATGAAGTCAGTGGAATACTTGGAGCCAAACCTCGCAAAAACAAATTTGTCAACAAACTTTCTCAATGTTGACCTATCGAAATTTGGGTGGGGGGGGGGAGGCAGACCTACAGTTTGAGGGGAGGGGAGGGGGGCAGACCTACAGTTTGAGGCAGTCATGAAATATGAGCAGCTTATGGAAAATAGCTCATAAACCGGTCGTTGAAATACTCGACTCTCATCTCTAAAAGCAATTGTGTCATGGGATCACTACAGTCATCGTGGTGTTAATTGTGAACAACAATTGTAAACCGATCCACCAGCGTTTACATGAAGGTCTCGAGACAGGGGGCTGTCCGTAAATGACGTCACGCGATTATGGCCGAATTTTGACCCCTACCCCTCCCCCTCTTCACACTTCATCACAAAAACTTAGACCCCCCTACAATATTACGTCAAAAAGCTTTGACCCCACAAAATAAGCCGTATTTTCTAATTGACAACAAGCATGTTTCAAATATCTTTTTTGACATTTAAATATGTATACAGTGTAAGTCTGCAATCTATTTAATATCGTAACTAGGGGTGTACCGGAGGATTCAAATTTTTAAAATACGATGGAGCCGGATTCGGACAGATTTATGAAATGAAATCCGGCTGCAGCCGAAGCCGGGTCAGATTTGTAAAAATGGCCGGATTCCGGATTTTCCGGGGCCATTATATATATATATATATATATATATATATATGTATATATATATATATATATATATATATATATATATATATATATATATATATTATGGCTTTATGGCCAACCAGATTTGGCCGGATTTATGAAGTGAAATTTTTCTGGAGCCGAAGCCGGAGCAAGATTTGTAAAAATGGCCAGATTCCGGATTTGCCGGAGCCGAAATTCGGTACATGCCTAATCATATCTATGGCTGTCAATATTGTTGATAAAAGCTGCGCGGGTACTCGTCCAAAACGCCGCAAAATTTTCGCGGTAAAGCGGCTATAGAGTGCAACCTAGCCACCATCCATGCACCTCATTTCACACAGTAGCTAACAGCATACTTCCAAAAACATACTATTGTGCTCTACAAACTTTTATTCCTGATTTAAATGCATTCGCCATACTCATAAACTAAAACTACAGTAAACTGAACATTCAAACAAAAGGTTATCAACAATGACGAAACATTTAGTCAGATCACAGGGCCCAGCAGCTTGAATGTTAATGTCCGCTAGGCGGCGGTCAATGTTTCCTCTAAGGTTCGTGTGAAACTGCAAAGTAAATCAAAGTCCTGAGCAAAGTTGCACAGCATCCATTTTTTGTGCAATACAACACATTTGCTAAGCGGTTATTCTAAACCTCTGCGTGGCGTCGGCCAGAGAACTGCGCGGCCGCGAAACCACGCAGATTAAAGGAACATTGGCGGCGGTAGTAACTTTTTAACTGATAAACTTTACATACTGGCAACTTTGTACGTCTTATTAAAATCAGTTTTTCTGTTAGGCATACACAAGAAACACAAGTTGAATGGGTGGGAGTTTGTTAATTTTTTTTCAGTAAGGCGCGTCAACACCTGTGGGCGAATGGTAACAGTTATTACATCACCAACCATTTACAAACCAAACCTTTAACTTAAAAAAATTTAAATCAAGCCCAAATTATTTTTAAAAAAAACAACAAACTTTCATATATATATATATATATATATATATATATATATATATATATATATATATATATATATATATATATATATATATATATATATATATATATATTTGTTATTACAGTAAATATCTTTGAACAAATAAAATATACTTAAAATTTTTTTTAGAGTAGGTAATTTGTTAACATGGTCGCGATGGGAGTGGAGAAGGGAATGAGAGGGGGTTAAAAAAAAACAACAACCCAACATTGGCTCGTCTCAACTGATAACTACCGTATATAATCGTTCTATAGCCCGTTCGCCGTTCGTCCATAAGCCAACTCTCTCTTTTGGAAGAGACTCGTATTAAAAGTGTCAAACCCGCTCGTAAGCCGACCCCAAAAAATAAAAGGAAAGAGTAAACAAAATGGTACACTTTTTTTCAAACTAAAAACTAAATCGGTCATAACAATTGTTTACTTTGTACTACCAATCTCTGTCTTTGGACACTTTGTTAGGCAAGAGTTACCGAGTAACCGATTTTGATTTTTTGGGGTTTATTTTTGGGTCTGTGTAAAAAGTGGCGAAAGCACGTACTTTAAAATTCGTTGTTGAAAACAAAATTTGTAAAACAATTTATTAATAAAACATTAACAAAAATAAATAAAATGATTAAATAAGGTAAGTGTAAATGTTTAATAATATTTTATAGCTTCTGGTAGAGCTGTCGAATCTTGTAGAATTGCAAGCAATGAATTACGGTAGTTAAGTTAACATTTTATTTAAAGATGCGCGTTTTTTTTAATGATGTGACGTCACATTTCTTTAACCCCCCTCCCCATCGTCACACATCGTCACAAATGCTAAACTCCCTTCACCATCTAGGCGCATGACGTCATATACGGACTGCCCCAAGGGCACAGTGAGATATTGAGCCGGACTTTATCAATGGTTTTATACCTTCAAGAGAAGAAATGTGTCATTCCAGCCTCGTGTAAACTGATGATAATTCGGGTAAGAAGCTGAAAATCATAATCAGTTTTATTTGTAGTAATTTGTAGTAAACAAAGGCTTTTCAGGAAGAAATATCATGAAGTATAGACAACATGATAAGTCAGACTAGCGACCACACACATCATAGGCACCAGTTTGTCAGACTAGCGACCACACACACCATAGACAACATGATAAGTCAGACTAGCGACCACACACACCATAGACAACATGATAAGTCAGACTAGCGACCACACACACCATAGACAACATGATAAGTCAGACTAGCGACCACACACACCATAGACAACATGATAAGTCAGACTAGCGACCACACACACCATAGACAACATGATAAGTCAGACTAGCGACCACAGACATAGACATAGACACCAGTTTGTAAGACGAGCGACCACACACATCATAGACACCAGTTTGTCAGACTAGCGACCACACACATCATAGACACCAGTTTTTCAGACTAGCGACCACACACATCATAGACACCAGTTTGTCAGACTAGCGACCACACATACCATAGACACCAGTTTGTCAGACTAGCGACCACACACCATAGACACCAGTTTGTCAGACTAGCGACCACACACATCATAGACACCAGTTTGTAAGACGAGCGACCACACACACCATAGACACCATTTTGTCAGACGAGCGAACACACACACCATAGACACCAGTTTGTCAGACGAGCGACCACACACATCATAGACACCATTTTGTCAGACGAGCGACCACACACACCAGTTTGTCAGACGAGCGACCACACACACCATAGACACCATTTTGTCAGACGAGCGACCACACACACCATAGACACCAGTTTGTCAGACGAGCGACCACACACATCATAGACACCATTTTGTCAGACGAGCGACCACACACACCATAGACACCAGTTTGTAAGACGAGCGACCACACACACCAGTTTGTCAGACTAGCGACCACACACACGATTATAGACACCAGTTTGTCAGACGAGCGACCACACACACCATAGACACCAGTTTGTCTCTTTTAAGTAGTTTATATAATCAGTGGCGTAGCGAGGGGGGCAGGGGGGTACATATGTCCCCGGGCGCCACGTTAGGGGGCGCCAAAATGAGTATTAAATAATATTATTTTACTTTATTTTGATGTAAAATTAATTATGTATCCAAAATACGCTTGCAAGATTGAATTTTGAAGCTCCGAAAATATCTTCATTACAAGCCAGTTGGCAAGCATGATTTTGGCGTCCCAATTGAGCATTAAGGGCGCCATTCTACGCATAAATAAATTACACATCCACAATGTAGGATTGCTGATGACGTTACTTTAAAAAAAAATGAGTTGTTGGGAGTAAATCGCTCGTGGATATTATATTCACCAATTAATAAAGCTGCTTAGTGTTTCTGCGGCTGGATAGCGAAGTCAATAGCACTCTTATCTTATCTTATCTTATCTGTTTACAGATGCTCCTTCTATACAGAAGATTATTGCGTCCTACGCTTATCTATGGTTTGTGTTTAGTCCTGCATTTTTATTAGAGATTTAAATGTTGATAAAGTGTTGGTTTTCCTGGATTCTTCAGGCAACCCATTCCACGCCCGAATTCCGGACGGGAAGAAGGAAAACTTGTATGTGTTTGTTCTTGCATACGGAATAAGAAAGGTGTTTTTATCCTTATGTCTATCTGAGGGTTGTATTAAGTTATCTTTGTGTTGTATTTCTAAATTAGAAATAATTGCTTTATGTATGATTATTACTTTGCTCTTGGTTCTTCTATCCTCTAGTGTTTCAAGGTTTAATGATTTAACTAATGGTGTTACTCTTGTCAGTTTCGAATATTCTCCAGTAATGAATCTGGCAGCTCTTTTTTGAATTTGTTCTAGTTTATCAATGTTTTCTTTGGTGGATGGGTCCCATACAGAAGATGCATATTCTAGTACAGGTCTCACCAAAGTGAGGTAGCATTTTAGTTTTATATCTCTATTACATTTGTTAAAGTTCCTTTTTATAAAGCCTAAGGTTTTGTTTGATTGTTTAATAACTTCATTGACATGGGGATTCCATGATAGTTTCTCATTTATTAAGACTCCTAAGTATTTTGCATCTTTAGTTTGGGTCAGCTCTTTTCCATGAGGGGCTTGGGATCGAGCCCACGTTAAAGCCACAATAAAAATGATGAGTTACTAACGCTAAGAAAGTCCTCCACTGACCTGGAAGGGTGATGGGGCGCCCACCAATGTCTACAAAGCCCCTAGAAAGTTCTAATGGAAACATTAGGACCACCTACGACTAGTGGCGTCACTATGGGGATGCGATTGGGGCGGGCCGCCCCAGATGACACCATCAGGGGTGTGACACCAAAATCTTAAATGTTACTGTGTACGATTTTATGTTAAAAAAAAAGAGGCAACATTTTTTTTCACTTAGAAAAAAACAACAACCAACAAACAAACAAACAAACCAAATACAATGAAATACGTTAAACGTGAAAACTTTAAGTGGGGAATGCGAGGGGTGTAGAACGCACCAGGGTGACACCAAAATGTAAAACTCTGTATGTTCCCGTTACTTGGCACTGAAAGACTCGGAGGAGGTATATGCGTTAAGTCATGAAGGGGTGACACCATGAGCTACCATCCCGGGTGAAACCAACCCTAGTTACGCCTCTTTCTACGAACATCGGTTACATCATCAAGTTCAAACTCAAAATCTTCATTGAAGTTAGCAAATGGTTTAAACAAATGGAGAAAGCCAAAAAAAACTACAGTCTCATGAAAACAGTCTTGGCCACCGCAGAGTTTTTACTACGTGGAAGGAAGCCGAGTGGAGGATACTTGATAAAACTGGAATTGATGTCCAAGTACAAGCTCAAATTCAATTGAAAAAACAACGTTGGCGCGATATTTTGAGAAGAATACTTACCTGTATAAAGTTTCTAGTTTCACAAAATTTGGCACTGCGTGGCCATGGAGATCATCTGCATAAGGACGAGGATAAGAATGTTGGAAACTATCTCTCTGTAATCATTCAACATCCCCGAGAAAATCCAGGTTCTGTATCTTATTTATCCCTGGAAATCCAAAATGAGTTTATCCACCTACTTAATCCACTGTAAGGAATCAGCTGTTGAGTTAAATCAGCAAAACACAAGTATTAAGGTATTTTACATGACTCAACACCCGATCTAGGACACCGGGAAACGCTTTCTCAAGACATCAGATTTGTGGATGTGGATTTTTCAAACTAAAAAAGTAACAATCAAAGAATCATTTTTAGGTTTTGTTCAGATACATTCCAAAGACGCAGCAAGCCTTGAAAGATTTATCGTAGAGAAACTGGAAGCTGATAAAATACCTCTAGCCAACTGTCGGTTACAATGTTATGACTATGCTGCTGTAATTACTGGGCATATATCCGGCGTTAAACAGCGAATATGTGCTAGAAATCACAGAACAGTTGAAAGTATATTTGTTTTTCTCTCGTTCAACAACTCGTTGGGAAGAATAAAAAAGAGTTGTGCCAATGACAGTGAAGAGGGATTCTGAAACACGCTGGAGTGCACGATCAGAAGCTGTTTATGAAGAACTAGATGAACTAGTAGGGCTGTTAAAAAAATTATCAGAAGATGCAACTATGACGCCTGACACCAGAAGTGATGCAGAAACTTTGCTGGCAGGTAAATTGAACTTTAACTTTCTAGTTTTGTTACATTTCTGGAACATCATACTTGGAAAAATTGATCGTGTCCAGAAACAGTTGCAGGATCCTACTATGAATTTCAAGGAAGTAGCATCTTATCTTGAATCGCTGGAGCAAGAAATTGTCAAAATTTGTGATAATTTGAGCCAGGTTGCGGTAGACAATGGAAAAACAAGATGCACAACTTGGGGAATCGAGGTGGACAGAAGGATTAGTTGGCATAAGATGATACCTGGAGAATTAGCAAGAGATGCAGGACTTTCTGCAGAAGAAGAAATTGCACGTGTTATGAACAGCGTAATTGATAGACTCCAACAGCAGATATCAATACGGTTTTTTGCGTCTAAAAAACCTAAACACCAAAATGTGGATTTTTACTAGACGTCAAAACTCCTCTCGCTGTCGTCAAAATTGCTTAGATTTTGGAAATTTCTACGACATTGACGTCAATGGTCATGAATTTTGCACAGAAATCGGAGCAAAATGCTGCTCAGTACACGGACTGAAGTTCTATACCGGAAACTCTTTTGGATCTTCTTGGTTTTATGGAGATGACTTATTTCCGAATCTGCGCATTTCACTGCAAACACTTCTAACAATTGCTGTTTCAATTGCAAGCTGTGAGCGGTCCTACAGAAAACTGAAGCTTATTTAGTCTTGTTTACGTGCTTCAATTGGACAAGATCGTATGAGTGATCTTGCACTTCTTAGCATCGAAAGAGAAACACTTGAGAATATTAATTTTGACAACGTGATTGACGCGTTTGCGACAGTCAAATCAATGAGGATCAATTTGTTGTAGACTATGCCTATTCCAGTCATGTATAATTAGTAGAATATATATTTTTTTCAAATGAATTGTAAACAATCGTAGAGAATTATTAGTCTGTATTCTATTTCATTAAAATACCAGATGCTTTGAAAATGAATCATATAAACAGTAAAATTTCAAAAATTTCTTGGGGGCTCAGTGAGCCCCCAGAATATGTCGGTCCAAAAAGGGGCGCAGACTTGGTGTCATGTCCCCGGGCGCAGATGACCCTAGCTACGCCACTGTATATAATATATATAATATATATATATATTTTTCTTAATAAAATAATTTTAATATGGAGCGAATAAACATCAAGATTATAATGGACATAGAGAATGGAAAAAAGGAGAGAGAGAGAGAGAGAGAGAGAGAGAGAGAGAGAGAGAGAGAGAGAGAGAGAGAGAGAGAGAGAGAGAGAGAGATATCGAGCAGATGTAATAAAGAAACCGAGGTAAGAAATTTAATTTCCAACATACAGTCATAAAAATAAGTATCAATGACTTTATTCAGGAGGAAATAACCCTGAGAATGTTCAACGTGGATAACACTTACATCATTGACATAGACAGTTGTATTGTAACATCATTGAACATAGACAGTTGTATTGTTACATCATTGAACATAGACAGTTGTATTGTTACATCATTGAACATAGACAGTTGTATTGTTACATCATTGAACATAGACCGTTTTGTTGTGTGACATCATTGAACATAGACAGTTGTGTTGTTACATCATTGAACATAGACAGTTGTATTGTTACATCATTGAACATAGAAAGTTGTATTGTTACATCATTGAACATAGACAGTTGTATTGTTACATCATTGAACATAGACAGTTGTATTGTTACATCATTGAACATAGACAGTTGTATTGTTACATCATTGAACATAGACAGTTGTATTGTAACATCATTGAACATAGACAGTTGTATTGTTACATCATTGAACATAGACAGTTGTATTGTAACATCATTGAACATAGACAGTTGTATTGTTACATCATTGAACATAGACAGTTGTATTGTTACATCATTGAACATAGACAGTTGTATGGCTTTGCCTAACTACTTTTCCATGGCAGATGACAAAACAGGAAAAGACATCGCCATTGTATCGTTTATCAGCGCTAAAGCTGAGGTGTGACTTGTGCTCGTAGTAAGGGCAGTTGTCCATGCCAGGTTTGGAGACCATGGATGCCGTCGTTTTAATTTGATTACGATGTGGATAGCTGTAGTCAACGAAGTGTCCACGACTGGTTTTACGTCCGAATCGCCAATCAAATACGACGTCTTTAGGACCCTAGAGAAATATGTACGCGTTATAAAACTAAGTTAAGATTTTTATATTTTATCCATTCTTCGGCAAAATAAAAATAAAAACGTTAATAATTTTGGTATAATTTGACGTCATCGTATTTTGTACTCTAAACTACACATAACTTTGGATTTTCTTATAAATATTATGTCATCGTTACAGAAAAAAGTACCAAAAAAAAAGATTAAATATTAATTGTGTGACTTGAGTCACGGGCCAATTATAATTTAAACGTGGTCTGTATTTGGCCCGCTGGCCGAATTTTGGACACCCAAGCTGTAGACAATCATTACATTTTTCTTAAATGTATTTGGCAAATATGGACACCCCAGGAGTTATGATGAGCTCAAAAATAAAAGCGGGGAAACCAAGCATGGACAATCAAAGGTATGAGTACTAGTAATGAAAAACAATGTGGACTCATAATGATGAGAATTATGTGACAACCTATGCCAACATACAACATATTACATGTACGACAAATCTTTAAGGCGATGAAATTCCACTGAATAATCCTGAACACATGCAGGATATCAATCTTGACAACCAATGTGCTTGCCATCCGCGCTTTTATTTGCAGAGACATTAGAAAATTTATTTTGTCCTTGTTAGTACCTTGGAATCAAAACGTGTTTAAAAAAATCCCTTTTACACCCATTGTTAGTTACCGATTTTTAATTTTACATTTTAAAAAAAAATGTATTTGCACATGTCTCTGTCGCTACCGTGTTTTAACAGGTCTTAATCTGTGCTGGGAGCTCACTCTTTCATGAAATATACAATTTAAAAAAATGTATCATTTCCCTTTGCAGACATTGAGTTAATGGTAAGTTTTTTGCACCAAAATGCAAATAAAATGACAGCCGACTGAGCAAATTAAATTAAACTTTTGAACATTGTATTGTCACCGAAGATACAGGTTTCTGGCCAAATGTCAGCTCAATCCCGCAATGCAAAGTGCGTCAAAATGACGTAAAAATGACGTTGCACGATATGTAACGCTAAAATACTGACACGCAGTAAATCAAATTTAATAGAAGCATGTAAATAGAATTTTAAATAGGTTAAATCTGTTTTGTTTTATGAAAAATGTATCCATTATTTCAAAAAAAATCGTATTTTGGGTTTATATCCTTAATTAATTTTGACTAATTGTATTCTGTGTGCATTTTTAACCCTTCTTAAAATTGTAATATTGTTTTCTACAAAAGAGTCTTTGTAAAATTTAGGGGATTTTTTAAAGAGACAATCTCAATCTTTAAATTTATGATTTTTCCGGACCGGAAAATGTCATATCTCATTACGCCATGCCACTATTTTTAGACAAAACAACCAACCAACAACCTTTATGGAACACATCATTCTTATCCTTGCTCCTTCAGGGTAGTTGCCACCACCTTCACGTGAAAACACGTCAAAAGCAAACTCGTCCAAAGGCGCTGAAACAGTTGATAAAATATACAAGACATTTGTCAACAATTTTAACAATTAAAGTCATGCGTTGTACGGTTAGACATCATCATTACATTTTTAACCAATCGCTAAACTAAAACGATAGAAGGTCCATTTTTTGTGTGTCAACATACCAGTAACTAAATTCTCTCGATGTGATTTTCTGATAGATAGGAAACAACAGGACATCAAACAATAGAACTTATAAATTATATACGTAATTATTGTTTAGAGTTTAGACAGATGAATATGTTAAGAAAAGAAATAGAAAATGTGATCATATTAATGTTAAAAGACTAGATCAGAGGTAGTTGTATGATAGAAAGAGTAGAGAAGATCATGTTTCAGAGAGGTGATGTTCAATTGGTTTCTATATCTGATCTATGTTAAGTGGAGAAAATTTCAGTCAAAGAATATTTTAGGATTAACATCTTTATCATTTCTTATGAACCATATTCGAATAAAGCGTTTGTGAAACCCAAAGAAAACCCCCTCTCCTGCCATGACAGTCCTTAATGTAACAGTCCTAAATGTGATGGTCCTAAATGTGACATTCCTAAATGTGACAGTCCTAAATGTGACATTTCTAAAAATGACATTCCTAAATGTGATAGCCCTAAATGTGACAGTCTTTAACGTGACAGTCCTAAATGTGACAGTCTTAAATGTGACAGCTCTAAATGTGACAGCCCTAAATGTGACAGTCTTTAATGTGTCAGTCCTAAAGTAACAGTCCTAAATGTGGCAGTCCTAAATGTGACATTTCCATAAAATGACATTCCTAAATGTGAAAGTCCTAAATGTGACCGTCCTAAATGTGACATTTCCATAAAATGACATTCCTAAATGTGATAGCCCTAAATGTGAATGTCTTTAACGCGACAGTCCTAAATGTGACAGTCTTAAATAAGACATTCCTAAATGTGTTAGTCCTAAATGTGTCAGACCTAAATGTGCCATTCCTAAATGTGACAGACCTAAATGTGACAGTCCTAAATGTAACAGTCCAAAATGTGACAGTCTTAAATATTACAGTCCTAAATGTGAGAGCCCAAAATGTGACAGTCGTAAATGTGACAGACCTAAATGTAAAAGTCTTAAATGTGACAGTCCTAAATGTAACAATCCTAAATGTGACATTCCTAAATTTGACATACCCAAATCTGACAGTCCTAAATGTAACAGTCCAAAATGTTACAGTCCTCAATGTGACGCTCCTAAATGTAACATTCCTAATTGTGACATACCTAAATGTGACAGTCCTAAATGTGACAGTCCTAAATGTGATATTTCTAAATGCGATAGCCCTAAATGTGACAGTCTTTAATGTGACAGTCCTAAATGTGACAGCCCTAAATGTGAAAATATTTAATGTGACAGTCCTAAATGTGACAGTCCTGAATGTGACAGTCCTGAATGTGACAGTCCATATGGCAGGGGTGTCGAAAGTCTGGCCCACATTAAAAAGTTTTACTGGCAAGCAGCCTCATCTTAAATAATTGTTTTCTGGAAGAGTGTGTTCTTTTCGATGACAATGAATTATTTTTAAAATGCAAAATTTTGCACTTTGAGTACAAAATACGATGACATCATAATGAGGCATAGATTGATAACCTCTATTGTTTACAAACGTGGATATCGATTTAAAAAAGTCAATAAAGTTACGTACTGTTATGTGTACGAAATTCGATGATGTCCGATTTTAAAATAAACCGTACATGTAATATTAATTTGTTTTGGAAATGAATGTGTTGCTGGAGTACCTATAATTGTTGGATAAGTTGTACAACAAACCTTTTTACACCAACATTTTGGACGAAGCCATATTTCAACAGATTTTATATATTTTAAGGTATGTATTATAAAATACATATATTTTTATTAAATAATTTTGATATTATTTATCCATATTAACTAACTTTTAATTAAGGAATAAAATAATTTTAAAGTCTATATAACTATAATCACAATACAAACTGTCATAAATCTTGGGGACCCCCAACCCGCCTGCCCCCTCCCCCCTAAAAGTTCGTCACACTTTCGAATTTTTTTCTTAATGAGCACCTAATTAATATATTTAAGTTAATTCTTAAAATACACTTTACTATTAAGCTCCCTCACCCCAAGAAATGCTTCAATGGCTTGCGACTCTAATCGCCTCTGGCAGCCAAATCCAGCTCCTGGCCTTCACGTGTGGCTTGCCAAACAAGCCCAGCGAAGCCTGTTCCCAACTAACAGGAGAAGGGGTGCAAGGCGGACCACTGGTGCCTCAAAACCAGTTGCTTCGGGCAGATGAGGCTCGGCAGCTTTAGATGGCCGCTCATCTAGGAGAAGGAAAACTCTGACTCCAAACCTCCGCTGCCTTGCGGCCATACTCACTCATGAGAAAGGCTAGGGGAGTAAACCTCGATCACAAATCAGGAGCCGGAATCCCGAAGGCAGTCTGGCGTCATTGCTTACAACGTCTCTCTGGCAATTCCTGCGACGTAGTTGATACCAAGATGTACTGGCTCTGCCTCTCCCTTGGACCACTCAGCTGCGTGGAGAGAGGGAGTCTGCTGCACGGGCAACAGCTGACTCTCATCACCACCTGCCCAGGCCTGTGCTCTGGAGAGGACACTCCAGCTTCGCCTCACAGAGTCGACACAACACGGGAAGTAGTAGTGACCGGTTATAAGCCACCCGCTCAATTGGCGTAGAGCTGGCACCAGGGATTGCTTCCGACGGTGGGAGAGATATCTTTGTCTCATTGGACAGCTACCGCCCGACTCAAGCTGGGCAGCCCCCAGTCAATAAGGTGTTGTCCCGCCACAGTCTGCCTGCCCTACTGGGTGCGTAGGGCTTAGGGTGCACACATGCCTGACAAGTAGACTGTAAACTCATGTACCAACCAATACAAATATAAATAAAAAAGCGAAAAGGAAAACCCGCAATCCTCAAGCTGGGGACCTGGAATGTACGAACGCTGACACACGGGATGTCAGACGACCTTAACGATATCAGCGATGCCAGGAAAACATCTGTAATAAACAACGAACTGGCAAGACTGCATGTAGACATAGCCACCTTACAAGAGACACGGCTGTCAGGTTCTGGTTCATTAAGAGAAAAGGACTACACGTTCTTCTGGCAGAGCAAAAGCGAGGAAGAGTATGGTGTTGGATTTGCTGTCCGAAACACCCTCTTGGGAATGGTAGCACCCTGCCAACAGGGAACTGAAAGGCTTCTCACACTTCGCCTACACACCACAACAGGGCCCACCTACCTAATTAGTGCATATGCTCCCACACTCAATGCAACCATGCAGACGAAAGATGAGTTCTACAACCAGTTGGGCTCACTGTTAAGCTCGATATCCAAAGATGAGCACGTGATACTGCTGGGTGACTTTAACGCTAGAGTGGGTGCAGACTACACCTCTTGGCCCTCTTGTCTGGGAAGATTTGGCACAGGAAAACTGAACGAAAACGGACAGAGACTACTGGAACTATGCTCTTACCACGATCTATGCATCACCAATACTTTCTTTCAGACAAAGCCGCAGCATAGAGTGTCCTGGAGACATCCCCGCTCTAAGCACTGGCACCAGCTGGACCTAATTATTACCAGGCGCTCTGCACTGAAACATGTCCTCCTCACTCGAACTTTCCACAGTGCCGACTGTGACACATATCACTCACTGGTATGTTGCAAGCTGAGGTTACTGCCCAAGAAAACTCACCGTTCCAGACCAGTAGGCAGACCCCACATTGATGTGAGTAAGACTTCTCACCCAGATAAGAAAGCCGAGTTCATAGAAGCTCTCTCCAACTCCACTAGACTCTGACCCGCCAGGCAACAGCACCAAAGAAAAGTGGGAACATCTCAGACTGACCATCCACAGCACAGCCATGCAGATATTCGGAAGAAAAAGGAACCAAAACAATGACTGGTTTGAGGCCAACTCAGCCACACTCACCCCTGCCGTAGAAGAAAGACGAAGTGCCCACCAAAAATACAGGCACTCCCAAACCCACAGACACTGCAGGCGTACAGATTAGCCAGGAGCAATGTTCAGAGATTAGCTAGGCAATGCGCAAACGACTACTGGCTCCAACTCTGTCAGAGCATCCAGCTAGCGGCCGACACCGGTAATATTAGGGGGATGTATGACGGCATTAAAAAAGCCATGGGGCCTTCTAAGAAAGTCATAGCCCCATTGAAGTCCTCAACTGGAGAAATAATCCGCGACAGGGCTAAACAGATGGACATATGGGTGGAGCACTATTCAGAACTTTACTCCCAACAAAATCATGTAACCCAAGTGCCATCGATGCCATCCAAAGCTTCCCCCTCATGGCAGAACTGGACGACATACCCACCCTAGCAGAACTAAAAGAAGCTATTGAGCGATTACCAATAGCCAAGGCCCCCGGTCAGGACGGAATACCACCAGAGATCATCAAGTGCGGCAGTAGTGTATTGCTGGAACACCTGCATGGCCTCCTCTGCCAGTGCTGGGAAGAAGGAGCTGTACCAGAGGATATGAGAAATGCCAATATTATCACGCTGTATAAAAATAAAGGAGACAGAAGTGACTGTAACAACTACAGAGGCATTTATCTCCTTAGCATCGTGGGTAAAGTCTTTGCACGCGTTGTTTTAAATAAACTGCAAAGACTTGCTGAAAGAGTATATCCTGAATCACAGTGCGGTTTCCGGGCAGAAAAGTCAACAATCGACATGATCTTTTCTTTAAGACAACTTCAAGAAAAGTGCCGAGAGCAACACATGCCCCTTTACCTGGCCTTCATTGATTTAACAAAGGCTTTTGACCTGGTCAGCAGAGATGGTCTGTTTACAGTCTTGGCAAAAGTTGGCTGCCCACCAAAACTGCTTAGCATTATACAGTCATTCCACGATGGTATGAAAAGCACGGTGCAGTATGACGGTTTAACTTCCCCTCAATTTGATATCCTCAGTGGAGTCAAACAGGGCTGCGTCCTCGCCCCGACACTCTTTGGCATCTTTTTTGCCTGCCTGTTGAAACATGCCTTTGGATCCTCAACCGAGGGGATCTATCTTCATACACGTTCTGATGGTTAAACTATTTAATCTGGACAGGCTGAAGGCAAAGACGAAGATCCGAGAAACGGTCATCAGGGACTTGGTTTTTGCAGACGACGCTGCCATTGAAACTCACAACGAAGCTGATTTGCAAATCCTGATGGACCGCTTTGCCAAGGCCGCCAGGGACTTCCGACTAACCATCAGCCTCAAAAAGACCAACGTGATGGCTCAAGACGCTGACCCACCCAACATCACCATTGATGGCTGCCAACTTGAGGCCGTGTAACGTTTTAAATACCTTGGCTCCAACATCACCAACAACCTGTCCTTGATTCAGACCTAGACGTAAGGATCGGCAAGGCCTCCACAACCATGGCCAGGCTCTCAAAAAGAGTATGGAGCAACAAAAAGCTGACCATCAATACCAAAATTGCTATTTACAGGGCATGTGTGCTAAGCACTCTCCTTTATGCCAGTGAATCCTGGACCCTATACTCCAGACAAGAAAGGAGATTGAGCGCTTTCCACATGCGCTGTCTTCGGCGCATCCTGGGAATCACCTGGCAGGACCATGTCACCAACAATGAGGTGCTACACCGGGAAAAAATCCAAAGCATGACAACTCTTCTTCGCCAGCGTCGGCTTAGGTGGTTGGGACATATGCGCAGATTGGAGGATGGTAGAATCCCAAAGGACATCCTCTATTCTGAGCTAGCCAAAGGAAAGAGGACCACAGGCAGGCCTCACCTCCGTTACAAAGATGTGTGCAAGAGAGACCTCAAAGCCATTGACATTGACATAAATAGCTGGGAGGAACTCGCTGGGGGCAGGTGCAGTTGGAGACAGGCATTGACTGCTGGGCTAGAAGCAGGAGAAAGAAACCTGCAACAGGTCGCAGACGAAACTCGCCTAAAGAGGAAAAACAGAGCAATTCAGCCAACCACTAGCCCTACTTTTCAGTGTCAGAAGTGCAGCAAAGGCTGCCATTCGCGAGTTGGTTTGAACAGCCACAGCAGAAGCTGCAAGATCACGTGCGTAAATCCCACATAAGGAAGCCAAACATAACACTATTAAAATGTATAAAAATTACCACTTAAAATTAGGGATTTACAGAAATCAAACTAATGAAATCCGGCCGGTGTCGGAGTCAGATTTGTTTAAATGGCCGGATTCCAGATTCGCCGGAGCCATTATGAATATAAGGGAACAGCCACATATGTTTTTTTTTACTATTTGCCGGATCCGGATAGTTTGACCCTAATATTTGCCGAATCCGGATATCTCCACATTTAAATGTAAGAGCTAATAAGGTGTACTTCACTACTTTTTATCAGGTATTTAATACTATTTATTAAAATATTTATTATCCTAAAAATGAGAGCATCTGCTATCTACGTTGTGACAGTTTACAATGAACATTTTACAATTATTTGAATGAACGAACTTGAACGAAGTTCAACGAATTTTTAGTGTGTACCAAGCGAACAGTGTTGTACTGAGTGTGTAGTGTGGTGTACAAAAAGTCGTGATCTGGAGCCATAGTGCAAACTGTTTTTTTTATTCATATGATTTAAGTTTAATATGTTGTTAGTTAACTTAGTTTGTTATCTTATGTAGTAAAGTAATATCTATACTTGTGGCTTTTTAACTTACTATTTTTTTCTCGTATTGAAATTGATTGTTTTACTATATTTTGCATGGATTTGAAAGATTTTATGATTGACGCTTGTTAATTTCTTTATTTTGTTATATATTTATAATTTAATGTATTAATTAATTTGTTACTTAATTTATTTTGTATAATTATAATATTTACAATAGACTAGAGTTTTAAAATTATAAGACTGAATAAGATATAACACGTGAGACAAGCAACATTTTTAGTTTTAAGTTCGCAAATCAAATCACAATTACAACTGCCATTTAAAGTTTAACCGGAAAAAAACAAATTTAAAATTATTACAACTTATATATCTTATATCATATAAGTAAAATGTTTAAATGTAAATACTGAATAGAAAGTATTTAATGATTGACTTCTGTCAACGTATTAGTCAATAACAAAGAAATTAAAAACGAAAGCCAATACTTAGCATGTCCCTGTTTCTAAGGTTCCTGTTTGACTATAAATATCAAAGTATAAACTAACTAGCGTATCACCCGTCAAAAATGACGGAAGTTTTCAGTTGAAATCTATTTATTTTTACGGCGCCGACCTTTTTCAAAAGCCCAACTAACTTGTCCTTGTTTGATAAATACGAAATATTAAACTTTCTGAAATTCACACAAAGTATTTTATAATAGGGGTTGTAGGGCGCCTACTGCGACCTCTTTGTTTTTTTAATTTTATAATTAACCATCATCAAATCCTCTTTTTACATTGTTCCCATTTCCAAAATTAAAATATGAACTAAAACAATGACGTCATATAATATTTTTTCAAAGCGCATCTTTAATTTTCACACCTTTTGATGCATTGGTGCAGTAATTTGGTGCGCTGCTTTCTAAAATTAGTAGCGTCACGGACAGACACTACAGACGTGACAGAGAATGCAAATTATGTATGTTGACTAGCTTATCACCCGTAAAAAATGAAGGAAGTTTTCAGCTGAAATCTATTTATTTTGAAAAAATGCACTTTTTTTTAGGGAGCCTATGGCGCCGACCTTTTCAAAAGCCCAACTAACTTGTCCTTGTTTGATAAATACGAAATATTAAACTTTCTGAAATACACACAAAGTATTTTACAATAGGAGTTGTAGGTAACCTACGATTCCCTCTTTGTTTTTTAATTTATAATTAACCATCATCAAATCCTCTTTTTAAATCCTTTATATTAACTCGTGGTATCTGGTTGCTTGCTTGTGCCCTAGTCGCCAAAAGTTTGGATCGATTTTTAACCCACTTTCTCGTAAACTAAAGAGCTGAAATTTTGCAGGCAGTTTGGTACCGATGATAAAAACAATGTATCAAAATTTCAGATCGACGCATGTACCGTAATTTAATTATTGAATTTTTAGATTATTTTATTTATCTCTATGTATCATGTTATTTTTTTAGATAGAGTGTCTCGGTGCGTATTATATTGAACGACTTTTCTGTCGCACTATAAGGTGCGTATTTTATTGACACCACTTTTTATAAATATATTCCTGATCGGTGTGCATTATATTAAAAATGTTTTACGACACAACTGCAATTTTTTTTGTTGGATGGTCTTGCGCTGCGTATTATAATAAACATTCTTTCAGTTATGTCTCGTACATAAAGGATTTATAGTCAAAAACTTGGTTTTTAAATCCTTTATATTAACTCGTGGTGTCTGCTTGCTTGCGCCCTTGCGCCCTTGTCGCCAAAACTTTGGATCGATTTTTACCCACTTCCTGGTAAGCTAGCGAGCTGAAATTTTGAAGGCGGTTTTGTACCGATGATAAAAACAATGTATCAAAATTTGGGATTAATTGCATGTACCGTAATTAAATTATTGAATTATTAGATCATTTTATTTTATCTCTATGTATCATGTTAAATTTTTTTGCTATAGTGTCGCGGTGCGTATTATATTGAACGACCTTTCCTGTCGCGCAATAAAGTGCGTATTTTATTGACAACACTTTTTATAAACATATTCAACTACAATTTTTTTATTTTTGGATGATCTTGCGTTGCGTATTATAATGAACATTCTTTTAGTTACGTCTCGTACATAAAGGATTTATAGTCAAAAACTTGTTTTTAAAGTTTTTTTTATTTATTACATTGTCCCTTTTCAAAAATTAAAATATGAGCTAAAACAATGACGTCATATAATATTTTTACAGCGTATCTTTAATTTGCACACCTTTTGATGCATTGGTGCAGTAATTTGGTGCGCTGCGTTCTAAAAGTAGCGTCCCGGACAGACACTACAGACGTGACATTGCAAATTAAATTGTTTATTAATACTTTCAAATTAAACTTAAAATCATTATTTTTTAACATAAAATTATTCTTTTAACTTAAAATTAAAATATCAGTTATAACAATGAAAATAATTTAATGACTTGAGTAAATATAATAGTTAGTAGTTAGTAGTTACTAGCAGTGGCGTTTCTAGCACTTTTGCCGCTCAGGGCGGTCTCCAATCTGCCGCCCTTTTTAGGCACGTCACGCACCTGGGGCGGGGAGGGGAGTCATACACTTGTGACGATGCGTGACGAGGGGGGGTGTTTGAGAAATGTGACATCCCGTCAAAACGCACACTTTAAATAAAATTTCAACTTAAATGTTGATTACTGACACTTTATTTAATGACGTTTACGTAAAACGCGTGTTACGATATTAGAGTGCAGCCTTGCACTAAAAAAATACTTGCTTATTTTCTAGGGCTGTGGAAATTAACGCTTAATTTCTCGATTAATCTTTAAAAATTTAAACGATTAAATTTTTTAACGATTAATCGACCCACCACTTATAATTGTAATGGAAGTCAAAAAGTAAAATATTTCGGTTTTTATATATAAACTAATTTCCGGACGATTAGACGAACATTTTGGTTTAAAACTATTGACTGACGTGAATGCACAAAATGTTGATAAAGGTTATTGTGTCCATTGAGAGAAATCTTTTGCCTACCATGCAATGTTTCCTCTAAGTCTAAGCTTCGTTGCTCCATGTGCAACGTTAAAAAAAATCGTGTGCAAAGTTGCACAACGTCCATTTTTTTTGTTGCAATATTTTACAAAATTTGCTGCGCGATGATTCTAAATTCCTGCGTGGCGTCGGTCAAATATCTGCGCAGCCGCGCGTCTTAAAGGGAACATTTCTAACATGGTTCTACAACTTCACTTACATATCACCTGCAAACCAAACATCCACTACAGTATCAGAAACTTTAGCTGAGACAATCTAAATCTATGTGAACGATTGTTCAGCTCGGCTGGTTAAAATTGTCAATAAGACCGCTTATCACTTGAACCAAATAATGTCAATACACTTGTCAGTTTGCGTTGTTGGTTAAAAGATGTCATATAAAAAAGACATTCCAGTGTATTTTAATAAATGTTAGTTATGCCACCATAAATTTCAATTTATGGCTTTAATCGAAATTAACGATTAATTAATCGTTAATTTTTCAAAAGATAACGATTAAATTTAAATTAATCGTTACCAGCCCTATTATTTTCACATAGAAATTACTGTTGAATAAATTTTAATAGATCAATGGGGCCTTTTCCCCCGTTTTTTCTAACATAATGCTTCTTCTTGTAGTGTAGGTACAGCCATACAAACCTGGATCCTTTTTCTTTCAATATTGAACTGTTCTTCATCAATGTCAATAAAGTTATTTATTTGATGTTCAAATGCTTCATTTAGTAGGTTACAGGGTATTATATACGAATATTTTCTTGCAAGGACTTTCAATTCATCAAAGAGTTCTTTTATTTTCTGTTATAATTCCATCCATGGATAAAAACATTTCTAGTTGTACTCCTCGATCTAAAGATAGAACCACGTCTTCATAATTTTCCCCACTCATATTTTTTCTCCTTCTAACGCAGCGTTCAGTTGATATCTTCAACTCTTCACAAATTGTTTGACTGATATAACAGCGTTTTGTATTAGCACATTTCGTTGTTTCGGTTTCCCATAAATTAGATAACACAGAAAAGAAAAAGGTTGCATTTAATGAGTAAAATTTAAGCATCTTATCTAATTTTACTATTTACCTCTTCAGGTGTCAATTTTTCCAAGACGCTTGAAATTTTTAAGTATGTCTTTTTCGAAATTATTTATGCCTATTGTGGTGTTTATTAACGGAGAAATTTGAATATTTTCATGTTCTTGCCATAAATCCTAAAATTTTTCCATAAAATAGACGAATTCAAAATATTTACACATTACTTTAAGTGGATAGTGGATAGGCGTAACATGTTTAATGTATAACCGTATTTTAATGAAAAACACAAAAATATTTGTGCTACTTTAATGAAATAAAAACAAAATAAATTTAATTTTTAATAACGTACATTATAATAATTTTCTGAAAACTCAAACTGTAATATAAATTACACATATTTTATATGAATTACTATTTGCAAGTTAAACACAAAATTTGCACCACCATGAATTGTAGGTACTTGTTCGCGCATCATTCTGCGAATGTCGAAATTCCACGCAAAAACCATCATGGCGATATTAATAGCACATTATTGGGTTCAGCGGTGATGTGTTTTTTGTGTAGTTTTCTTATAAAAGCGTCATTTGGTCGTACCGTATACCGATTAATTTTCCAAACAAATCGATACCTTTCTAGAGTGATTTTAAATTTTATGAACTGTTTTGCGTTACTTCCACACATCTACTATGTAAGCAAACAAATGTTGTGGAATCCGTTAATTATGACTAGAAATTACAATTGTTTTTGTTTCACCTTGGTTTACCCCCTTCAAAGGCAAAAGGGTGGTTGTCGGAATAGGTTGCACTTTTCAAATGCCCACAAATGCCGCTCCTAAATGCGTGCCGCCCGGGGCGGACCGCCCCCACCACCCCCCTCTAGCTACACCACTGGTTACTAGTAAGTTGTAACATGGTACTCAGCAGTACTTGTTACCTTTAAGTTTGTATTTTGTTTCTTCAAATTTTATGTTTCGAAAAATTAAAGTGTTTATCATACCCAAATTCTTTTTCAAGAATAATAACTTCCCAAGTATATTTGGTGACAAGCGAGAATGATTATCCTCATTTATCTGCCCGGCTGTGCTGAATGCTCTCTCACTATCCATTCTTGTTAAATGTACTGATTTTTGGTTATTTTTACTTTTTATATACTTGTGTATAAACTTATTAATATAGATTTAATTTGATTAAAATAATTCTTTACTACATTGATATCCGGATACTATCCGGATCTGCCATAATATCCTTAACACATACTTTGCATCATCATTTTCTGCCTCAGGCGACAATGAAGTTTTAATAAATATAAATAAGATGGATGAAATAGGTAACATAACTGTAGACGAGATAGGTATACATGCACTCCTAAAAAACTTAAAAATGAACAAAGCTACTGACCCAGATGAAATGCCTGCCAGGTTATTAAAAGAAATAAGCAATGAACTGTCCCCCATCCTTGTAGTTCTTTTTCAAGCTTCTCTAAACCAGGGTTAAGTGCCCCAGCATTGGAAATTAACTAACGTAACTCCACTCTTTAAGAAAGGTGATAAATCAGACCCGGGTAATTACAGACCTGTATCACTTAATAGTATCATCTTTAAATTACTAGAACACATAATATATAGTAGAATAGCTAACCACCTTGACAAATATAATGTCATATGCCCACATCAACATGGCTTTTAAAAAAAAGATCACGTGAAACACAATTAATAGGTCTAATAGATGTAACTATCAAAAGGCTTAGACAATAATGATCAAATAGATACAATATTACTAGACTTCTCAAAAGCATTTGACAAAGTTCGCCACCTTAGTTTACTTAAAAAACTTAACTACTATGGAATCTCATTTCCCTTACATCACTGGATCCAATACTTCCTTTTGGGTAGGGAGCAAACTGTAATAATTAATGGATCTAAATCTGCACCAATAAAGATTAACTCAGGATTTCCACAAGGAACTGTATAAGGTCCTTTAATCTTTTTAATTTATATAAATGATTTTTTCCAACAACATCTCAACAGGAACCAAAGTTAGGTTATTTACTGATTATTGTAAAATCTACAGAACAATTAAATCAGAACAAGATATCAAAATTTTACAAAAAGACTTGTCTTTCCAACCACAAGGAGTGTCAACTGCTATGAGTAATAAAGAAAAAGAAACAAATATATTCAAAATATGTGGGAAGCCCATGGTCCCCGGATAATCACCGCAAGATTTAGGACCAAAAAGCAAGAAGTCAATATGGATCCTCTTCAGGTATACGCTCCTACTAACGACAGTAAAGAAGAGGACAAAGAGGACTTCTACAACAGACTGAGAACCCTTATCCAAAAGTGTCCTAGGAGCAATGTGATTATACTAATTTGCGACCTAAATGCAAAAATAGGCAGCAACAATAATGGATATGAGGAATGCATGGGGACACACGGCTTTGGAGAGATGAATGAAAATGGTGAAAAGCTAGCAGATCTATGTGCTGCAGATGGACTAGTCATCGGTGGAAGCCTCTTTATGCATAGAAATATCCACAATGCAACATGGATATCACCAGATATGTCAAAGTCTAACCAAATCGACGATATCTGTACCTGCAAAAAGTTTAGAAGATCTCTCCAAGATGTAAAGGTAAAAAGGGGGGGGGGCAGATTTACCCTCAGATCATCATCTACTGATGTCCAAACTAAGGCTCAAATTGAAAAAGAATTAGACAAGTGAGGGAAGCAAGCGCCAACATTTTAACACTACTGTTTTGAAAGGGGAACCAAAACGTAATGAGTTCAAACACACTAACAAACATATTCCAGATCTTACAAGAACTAGGCAACGACGAAACAGTTGACTAAAACTGGAAAAGCTTCAAAGAAATACTTACGACCACCTGTGAAGAAGTTTGGTCCCAGACAAAAAACGCATAAAGAATGGATTTCTAATGAAACCATGGAGAAAATCCAACAGAGGGAAAAGAAGAAGGCAAATCTAAACAACAGCCGCACCAGAACCGAAAAAGCTAGAGCATCAGCAGAATACTCAGAAGCCAATAAAGACGTTAATCGTAGTATAAAGCCAGATAAAAAGAACTACATAGAAGGATTAGCACTTGAAGCAGAAGAGGCAGCTTACCATGGAAACACAAGAGAACTATTCAGTACAATAAAAAAGCTATCCGGAAAGTTCAAAATCCAGAGAGACCTATTAAAACAAAAAATGGGAAATATATACCTGATGAAGAGGGTCAGAAAAAAAGATGGATAGAACATTATGAAGAACTCCTCAACCAAACAGCCCCAAAATACAAACTCAACATAGAGCCAACGAAACAAGACCTAGAAATAGACTGCAGCACACCCACAAAACAAGAGATAAGCAGAGCAATTAAACAACTAAATGAATGCAAAGCGGCTGGTCCAGACAGAATACCAGCAGAAGCCTTGACAGCAGATATTACGAATAGCTCTGCAATGCTACACATTCTTTTCAAGAAAATATGGGAGGAAGAACATATTCTGATGGAGTGGAAAGAAGGACATCTCATTAAGCTCCCAAAGAAAGGAGATCTTAGCTCTTGCTCCAACTATAGAGGAATAACTCTGCTATCCATACCAAGCAAATTATTTAACAGAGTGCTGCTAAACAGAATGAGGGACGCAATAGACACCCATCTTAGAGACCAACAAGCAGGTTTTAGAAAAGATAGATCATGCACTGACCAGATTGCCAATCTGAGAATTATATTGGAACAATCCCTGGAGTGGAACTCACAACTATATATTAACTTTATTGACTATGAGAAGGCTTTCGATAGTGTTGACAGGCCAACCCTGTCAAAGTTACTAAGACACTACGGGATACTACAAAAACTGACTGACATAATTAAGGCTTCATACGGAGGACTTGCATGTAGAATTGTTCATGGCCAACAAGCAACAGCGGCTTTTGGGGTACATACCGGAGTCTGCCCTTCACCATTCTTATTTCTGCTAACCATCGACTGGATAATGAAAATGTCTACAGAGCAGAAGAGAAATGGTATCCATGGACACTATGGAAACAACTTGATGACCTGGACTTTGCGGATGATCTGGCCTTAATATCGCACTCACAGCAACACATGCAGGAGAAAATCAACTATGTAGCACATTTCTCTGCTTGAATTGGCCTGAACATCCATAAGGGAAAAAGCAAAGTCCTTAAAATAAATACATCAAGCGACACTTCAATAAAACACTGGAAGGAAAAAAATCTTGAGGAGCTGGATAGCTTCACATACCTTGGTAGCATCATTGACACACAAGGAGGGACAGAAGCCGATGTAAGAATGATAATCGGCAAAGCAAGAACAGCATTTAAACAGCTAAAAAAAAGTTTGTAACTGCACTAATTTGACTCTCCATACCAAGGTCAGGATATTTAACACCACAATAAAGCCTGTCTTGCTGTATGGAGCAGAAAGATGGCAAATAACAGCAGCCATTTCAAAGAACCTTCAAGCTTTTATAAACACGTGTCTCCGAACAATTCTCCGAATCCGCTGGCACAATGTCATCACCAACGAGGACCTCTGGCAACGCACACAACAAGAGCCAGTGGAAGAGCTAATACGCCAGCACAGATGGAGATGGATTGGCCACACTCTCAGAAAGCCTACATCCAGCATTGTCAGACAAGCCCTCACAAGGAACCCCCAAGGCAAGAGAAAAAGAGGTCGTCCCAAAATGTCATGGAGAAATGAACTGGAGGCAGACACCAAAATGAGCGGGCACAGCTGGGGGCAGATATAGAGGTTGGCGCAGGACCGGGATGCCTGGAGAGCCTTTGTTCATAGCCTATGCCCCAGATGGGACGAAGGGCGATGATGATGATGATTTCATTCATGGAAAAGAACAACAACCCAAACAAAAGATGCAAAATATTTAGGAGTCATAATAAATGAGAAAATATCATGGAATCCCCATGTCAAAGAAGTTATTAAAAAATCAAACAAAACCTTAGGCTTTATAAAAAGAAACTTTAACAAATGTAAGAGAGTTATAAAACTAAAATGCTACCTCCATTTGGTGAGACCTGTACTAGAATATGCATCTTCTATATGGGACCTATCCACCAAAGAAAACATTGATACATTAGAACAAATTCAAAAAAGAGCTGCCAGATTCATTACTGGAGAAAATTCAAAACTGACAAGAATAATACCATTAGTTAAATCATTAAACCTTAAAACACTAGAGCAGTGGTTCCCAAACTTTTTTTACCCGTGGACCCCTTTTACATTCAAAAATGTCCCACGGACCCCCAAATGAAAACGCTACATAAATGCAAGGTATACAAATTCACTAATTAAAAAAAAACATTGTGTTGAAGATTAATTAATTTAAATATAACTTTTGTTTAAAATTTAAAAAAAATAATGACTTGATTGAACTTGATGAGATTTTATGAGTCTATTTATGTCCGGCTCAATGTTTGTGAGTAACAATCGCAAATCTCCACGCACACTAATGGCTAGCCGGTTTCTTTTGTTTGTGATGAGGTTCATTACGGCACTGAATCCACGTTCTACCAAATAGGTAGACGGGAAAGCAGTCAACAACTTCTGTACAATAACCCATAATGCAGGATATAAAATTGGGATCTCTTTTTGTAACCAGAATTTGTGGTATCGTTCTTCAAACATTGCTTTAAGTTCCTCATTTGTGGATAGTTCAATAAGTAGCTCCTGTATTAGTATGGAGTCATCTATGTCTGGGATCTGAGTTTTTTCCCCAGCAAAAGGGTTCAACACCCAGTCGGGAATATCCATGCGAAGAATGTCTTCAAATTTTTTGTTCAGGTCTGCAAGAAGAGCCGTTAAGTGTTGACAGTAGGCAAGCACGTCTTCATCTCTATTTTGCAATTTCGAAAGATTTTGAAAATGAGAACATTCTCCTCTCCCCAAATTTTGATTTCACAGAAAATTTTATGCAACAAAAGCAGATAATACGGTTTTAGTTTTGATTAAATTTATTTGGTCACCTTGTAGTTTCATATTAGTTTCATTAAATTTGGCAAATAAATCTGTCATGTAGGCTATGTTATTATTATTAATTTTTTTTTGAGGTAATTAAATTTTGTCTCAAATCATTGTCTTTGCCTTCCACGAATTCCAGCACTGAATCAAAGAGAGCATAAAATCGATTTAAACATGCACTTTTAGATAACCAACGTACTTCTGTGTGAAGTAGTACATGATTATAGTCTTCATCATTTTCTAAACAAAGTTTAGCAAATAATCTCTCATTGATGGCATTCCTTTTGATTTTATTAACTGCTCTAATGACATAATCTAGTGATCCATGCAAACTTCACTAAGACTTTTTGCGACTAAATGATGTCGATGAATGCACTGAACATACATTTGGTACAGCTTCTTTTAAGTATGCCAGAAAGCCCCGGTATCTTCCAACAATTGCCGGAGCACCGTCAGTAGTAACAGAAATGATATTAGTCAAGGGTACAGCTTTTTCATCGAAAAATCTTTTTAATTCAGTAAATAACGTATCTCCTTTCGTATCGGTTTCCAAACATTTAGAAAACAACAGTTCTTGGCAAAATTGTTCTTCTTTTACAAGTTTTACATTTGCCTCGTTTCCTAGTAAAGTTGACTCCTCAAGCTGTAGGGAAAATTCAGAATTTTTAAAGTACTCATACAAAGAATTTTGAACACACTGAGCCATTTCGTCAATCTTTCTTTGGACTGAATTATTGCTAAGTGGAATTCTTTTTGGGAAGTCGAAAGCTGGTTTGTGCCACACAGTGCTTATCACCTCACTTACAGCTGGTAAAATAAGTTCTTCACCAATCGTGTTGGGCTTCCCAGACTTTGCAATCAGTAAATAAATATTATATGAAGCACGCAGTCCATCGTCATCTCATTTAGATGTTGTCCCCATGTATTGTTGAAGTGATGGGGTTTTCAAATATTTTTTTGACTGCTTTAAAAAAAAACATATCTTTATCGTTTTATCACTTTGGATTTTCATCAAATGTTCCTTAAGCTTGGAAGGTTTCATAGAATCATTCGACAAAGTTTTATTACACAAAAGACACATTGATAAAATACTATTTCCTAGTGAGGAAATAAAGACATACTTCAAATATTCAACACTGTACTCTGTGTGTACTGTCTGCATTTTTTCTTCGCTCACTCATCTATTTAAAAAGGGCACAAAAGTATAAGAAAAATTGTATATAAAATGTTTTATTTGAAAGTTTAATTAACTATTAAATATTACATTTTTCAATGGAACGCTGCAGTAAAATCCTTTAGAATTATTTTACGTAAGATGTAAGGAAACAATTCTATTTATTTATTTTTTTAAACTTACGATTCCTTCCAATTTTTTTTATTTTCATTTTTTAAATTATTTTTTTTATTTTTATTAACGTTAAGGTATTACTATATTGAAAATGAAAAAAAAATTCAAAAGATATCACTTTTATTCAAATATTATATTTACATACGTTCAAAAGTACACTATCTGGATAACAATACAAAATTCAACTATATCAAAACTTCCAACTAACAATACTAAATTTCTTTGCCTAAGAATGGGAAAATTTGTTTATACACTTCTCATCAGCATTACATAAAAGTAAATTATCGATTACGTGGGTGACTCTTTTAGACTTTATGTTGTAGACAAGTTATGCATGTAGCAGCATAATTGCGTTGCTGTATAAAACTATTTTTGGTAGTCTGTCTCACACCGTGCCATGTTTTTTATTAACTTAAATAGTTGGCGTCATCTAAAAATTTGAAAAGGGGGGGGGGTGCGGTTGAGAAATCGGCCAAAAATTCTAAGTTTCAAGTATTTCTATGTTTTAATTTATTAGTTTTCTAAAACAATTCTTTTTATTGTTAATTACATTTAAAAAATATCATTACATATTAAAAAGTATTTTAAAATATTATTTTGCTAACCCTACAAAAATGTTTGGTCGAATTTTGAAGAAGGAAAACTTGTTTTTTTTTGCTGACTCAATTCCTGTATTTGGTATCGTCCAACATATCAAATGTGGTATCAATGGAAAGCTTGATTCTTCCTGCTTTAGATAAATATAACTTCCCGACACGTCAACATTTACCCAACCCTGCAATCATCGTCATTTCCGTTAAAAATTGTATTTTTATGACCTACATATAGGGTCTCCGCCTTTCTCACGCATCAAACTTTCAATAAACCAAACATTTTGATTGGTCACAGCTGTGGAAATATTGTTATACTTTTGTTTCTAGGTCAAGCCAATTTATTTTACTCAGGACCTAAAAATCGCTACTATAGTTTTCATTGTTCTTTATTTTATTTCGGTAATAATCAAAAGGAACATAATTTAATTATTTTTATACTAAACCTTGCGCGGACCCCCTGACGTTGTCCAGGGACCCCCAAATCAATTTTAATTTTCCACGGACCCCCTGAATGGCTCCGCGGACCCCTGGGGGTCCGTACGGACCACTTTGGGAACCACTGCACTAGAGGATAGAAGAACAAATAGAAATACAACACAAAGATAACTTAAAAGAACCCTCAGATAGCCATAAAACACCTTTCTTATTCCGTATGCAAGAAGAAACACATGCAAGTTTTTTTTCTTCTCGTCCGGAATTCGGGCGTGGATTGGGTTGCCTGAAGAAACCAGGAAAGCCAAAACTTTATCATCATTTAAAACTCTAATAAGAATGCAGTACTAAACACAAACCATAGATAAGCGTAAGACGCAATAATCTTCTGTATAGAAGGAGCGTCTGTAAAAGATAAGATAAGATCTGCAAATGTAAATGTTAGTAATTGCTATTCTTTCTCGCGATGCGCACTGTATTAAATGTTTTATAACCATTTTCACGGGATCAAATCGAGCTGAAATTTAGCAGGCAGACTGTAGTAGTTTTTTTTTATAATAATATATATATATATATGTGTGTGTGTGTGTGTGTGCATGTCCTTTATAGCTGACTAAACCATTCATCCGATCGTCATGAAATTTTTGGAGACTGTTAAGTACCTAACTGGGATGGTAACTGGCAACTTTGTTTTCTAAATTTAACACTCATGGGGCACCGGGGGCCCATAGTGTCATTTTTTGCTAATATGAGCTATATAAAAATTAGTTTAAGCGCTAGCTACTGTGTAAATTGTTGGATCATAACCAAACTTTGTATATGACAATTTGATAGCCAATATTAAAATACTATAGGGCACTGAACTTCAAATAGTCATTCCTTTAGGGGCTGGGGGCCAAAAAATTCACATTTCTTGAACGTTTAAGATTTTATTCACCATTCAGTCATTAACAATCTTGACAAATAATGACACATGTATCAATTATTATACAAATTGAAATGAACAGGGGTTTTGAACTTTATATCTTGCACAGAAAGGGCCCCGGGGCCCTTAATGTCTTTTTTGGTTATATATGATATATAAAAATTAGATAATGCGTTAGCTACTGACTAAATGAATGGATCTTAACCAAAATTTGAAATACAAAAACTTGGTAGCCCATATTAAAATACTGTAGGCACATAACTTCAAATGTCCATTCCTACGGGGCCAGGGACAGCAAATGTCTTCTCATCGGATATGTTTAATGTATTTTCCCCAACCCAATTTTTCAATTTTTCACGATCTTGAGGAATATATCTATGAGGAAACTTAATTAAAATGAAAAGGTTTTTGAAATTTACATCTTTCACCGAATGGGCCCACGGGCCCCTAAATGTCGTTTTTTTCTTATATTAGCTGTATAAAAATTAGTATTAGATTAAAATACTGAGACAATTAATGTATCTTAACCCATTTTAGTATATAAAAAATCAAGGGTCTATATTCTATTACGATAGGGCACTGAACTCCTAATTTTCATTCCCACGGGGCAGGGGGCCCAAACTGTCTATTTTAGTAAATGTTTAATATTTTATAGTCCATTCAAATTTTTTAACAATATTGAGAAAATATAAATAAATGTATGTATTTTGAAATTTTTTCAAATGAACATATGTTTCGCACTATATTTCTTGCAATAATTGGGCCCTGGGGCCCTTAATGTCGTTTTTTGCTATACGAGCTTTATAAAAACAGTTTATGCGTTAGCTACAGAGTAAATGATTGGATCTTAACCAAACTTTGTATACAAAAACTTGGTAGCCCATATTAAAATACTTAAAGTTTCTGAACTTTTCATTTCGATTTCTTCGGGGCCGGGGGCCCCAAATGTATTTTTTCATATATGTTAAGATATTTTTCCGTTCAGATTTTAATGTTCTTGATAAACCTGATGCAATTGAATTAAAATGAAAAGATTTTTTAAATTGACATCTCGCACCGAATAGGCCCGGGCCCCCTTTATGTCGTTTTATTTCACTATATCTATAATTATAAAAATCAAATTATATCTGTGTGTGTCTGTGTGTGTCTGTGCATGTCCTTTATAGCTGACTAAACCATTCACCCGATCGTCATGAACCTTTTTGAGACGGTTTAGTATGCTACCGGGATGGTAACTGGCAACTTTTTTCGAAATTTAACACTCATCGGACGACGGGGCCCCAAAATGACATGTTTTGCTTAAATGAGCTATATAAAAATTAGTTTAAGCGTTAGCTACTGTGTTAACTAATGGATCTTAACTAAACTTTGCATATAAAAACTTGACAGCCAATACTAAAATACTATAGGGAAATAAACTCCTAATGACCATTCCTTCGGGTCTGGGGCACAAAATGCCATTTTTCTTCAACTTTTAAGAATTTATTTCCCATATATTTATTAAAGATCTTGAAAAATAATGATAAATGCATCCATTATTATCGATATTGAAACGAACAGTGTTTTAAAATTTATGTCTTGCAAATAATAGGCCCTGGGGCCCTTAGTGTCGTTGTTTGCTTATATCAGCTATTTAAAATGTAGTTTATGCGTTAGGTACTAAGTGAATGAATGGATCTTAACCAAACTTTGTTTTCAAAAACTTGGTATCCCATATTAAAATACTTAAGGGCACATAACTTCTAATGTCAATTTCTTCGGGGCCGGGGGCCCAAAATATCTTTTTATATGTTTAAGATATTTTCCCCATTCACGTTGTAACGATCTTGAGAAATATATATCCATGATGAAACTAAATTAAAATGAAAAGGTTTTTGAAATTGACATCTTGCACCGCATAGGCCTGGGGGCCCCTTAATTTCTTTTATTTTTTCCTATATTGGCTAGATACAAAAATTAGTTTAAGTGTTAAATAATGCGAAAATAACTGGATTTTGACCAAACTTAGTATATAAAAACTTTAGAGCCTATATTACATTACTATATGGCACTTAACTCCTAATGTCCATTCCCTCGGAGATGGGGCCCTAAATGTCTTTTTAACTGAACGTTATTAATTGCATTACCCATTTAATTTTACGCGATATTGAGAAATATAGCTTGAGTACAATAGCAATAAAAATATAATGTATCACTCATTTTGGGGCCGGGGCCCTTAGTATCGTTTCTTCTTTTGTACGCTATTTAATTATTAATTTATTTATCCGTTTGCTATGAAACTTGAATATTTTTTTCACACTTCCACTAAGGTTTCTTCAGAATTGTTTTTAAACATACGTCTCATTGGTTTCTTTAAATTTATTCCTTTTTACTTTGATCGTTGCAACGCACGACGGGTCTGCTAGTATATATATATAAAGCAAAGTATGCATGTATGTTTGTCCTTTATAGCTGACTAAACCATTCATCCGATCACCATGAAACTTTAGGTTATTGTTGAGTATGCTTCTGGGATGGTAACTGGCAACTTTTGTTTTCAAAATGTATCACTCATTGGGCGCCGGAGGCCCAAAATGCCCTTTTTTGCGTATATGAGCTATATAAAAATTAGTTTAAGTGCTAGCTACTGTATAAATTGATGGATCTTAACAAAACTTTGTATATAAAAACTTGATAGCCAATATTAAAATACTATATAGCACTGAACTCCTAATGGCTATTCCTTCGGGGCCGGGAGCCCAAAATATATTTTATATTAAACCTTTAACATTTTATTCACCATTCAATCATTAATTATCTTTATTGGTTTCTCAGAAGTTTCTGGCATAATTGTTTTTAAAACGTACCACTCATTGGTTTATCTGAATTTATTTCTTTTTACTGAGATCGTGCAACGCACGTCCGGTCTGCTAGTCCTTTACATATTTGAGAAATAATTAAAATTTTGGAGTTTTGCATTGTCGTGCGATGCATATTATAATAAACATTCTTTTAGTTATGTATCGTATGTAAAGGATTCATAGTCAAAAACTTTGTTTTTTTACGTTTTTTCATTTATTTCTTAATTAATGTTATGCCATTTTTGACTTCGAAAATGAATTCTCCATGATAATATTCCTACTCAGTATAATTATCAGCTATGCATACATTAAATTCTTTGAAGTGACACCTCTGTATATATATATATATATATATATATATATATATATATATATATATATATATTAGAACTCTGTACACACCTCTGTATATATATTTTAATACTCTTAATAAAGAGTCACATAGAGATGAAAAATGTGTGGCTTGAAAAATTGGCATTAGTGTCTGTCCTTGTGTCCATTTTGTTTATGTACATATAAGCCGACCCCCTGATTTCAGTATTGTATTTTATAGGTATAAATGCGGCTTATATGAGAGCATAGACGGTAGTTTAAAGACGTTTTAACCATTTTTGTTAACTATAACCCCAAAGAATTTTCCGCCTTGTGAACGCACAAGCGACATTTTGGGCACGGCACTAAACCATTTGCCTGTTTTAATATAATATCTTTTAAAAAGCACGCACAACATTTTCAATGTCTGAATAATGAGATCGTTTAAAATTGGTGATATACAGGGACACTACTCCCCACTTTGGGGTGATATACAGGGACACTACAGCCCACTTTGGGGTGATATACAGGGACACTACCGCCCACTTTGGGGTGATATACAGGGACACTACTGCCCACTTTGGGGTGATATACAGGGACACTACCGCCCACTTTGGTTGGCTTGTAATACATTGAAATACTCTCCTCCACACAATCTGATACTTCAAAGTATTTTTTGAAAGCATGTAAAGAAAACATTGCATCTATTACCGCGGTACGGAAAAGATCACTGAAGCATACACTTCTAATTTACTATTGCTTGAAAGGCTCAACTTAAGCAGCCTCATTTAAAATGTGTTTTCCAAATAATTCTGATGCGTAAATCTTCATTTATTAGACAATACAAATGTCCGCGAATCTCCATTTATTATGACAATATCTATAAATATCTTAATTTATTAGAGAATACAAAGCTGATCAAACTAAGCGAAATGTTAACAAAACTTGCATAGCCAATAATGAATTAACTTTAAAGTCTCTGGAAGCCAACTAATAATATTATTATTTTAAATCTTTCAGGGGAGCGTTTATAGTTTATAATGTACACAGGTAACAATTAGAGATCACTATCTATATGTTCTTGCTATTAAACTAAAAAAAAATGACATGCGATCTGTTAAACGTACTTGCTATTAAAAGCCTCGAACAAAATTCCAATGTTTTCGTTTACCTGTCAATTTAATTTTAAATTATTTTTTTACCTTGAACGACAACTTCCGCTGGAGTACAAAGTGGCAAAGCGCAAACTTTGCTATCCTGATCATGACATAGATAAACTCCCCAACATATGTAAATCCCAGAATCACTGCACTTGGCGTTTGTCACCTCCAACTTAAAAGACGAATTTTTATCTTGATAATATTCCCATTTATCGTCATGCCATTCTTTCCAAGAACGTTCGTTGATCAGGGGAGACTTTAAAAAATAAAAATTGTATGAGCATACTCTTAAAGGAGGAAGAAATGCAAACTATTGCAAAGCCAAAGCGCACTACTTCAATATTGGTAATTGTATCTATTACAAAATCTCCCTAATTTACATAAGATTATTTCGCCCTACGCTTATCAATTTTTCTTTATTCATGTGTTATGAAGTTGTAATTTCTTTTGTATTGGTAACTATAAAAACAAAAGTAACTAACAAATTGAAAGTCTCTTGTTATTCTTAACAAAGAAACCCACGATTTTAATTCTAATTGTCGCGTATTTTAATGTATCCAGATTTTGAAATAAACTCCTAGGAAATAATGTCCAGTCTGCAAAAATTAAACCTTTAGTGGCTTACCGAACATTTTGAGTACAAGCAGGTATCTATAGTTCTTTAATCTAGATTTACATCTGGAAAAATTTTTGAGTAGATCATCAAAGTTAATATTGCGCAACAAGTCTGTCTCAATCATCAGCAGAGGTAAGGAATCAAGCCCTTATTGTTTCATTTTTTGCTAATTGGATTTTTTGTACGTTTCAAATGACAAGAAGAGCGCTCGGTTGAAACATTCGTTAACATTAATGTTAAAAATATGCGCATGGCCATTTCTACATTTGGAAAAGCAAACTCCATATTGTCTCTATTACTTTTTATAATTCTACATGATTGAACGTGTTGTTATCATATTTTGATGCACGAAACTGGTGTCGAATATATGAGAGGAACTGTTGTAGTTCAGTATATAATTTATTGTTCAGATCTTAAGAATAAGCATTTATTAGTCCTTCACAACACTGAGATGTTTGTGGTACATCGACTAAACAAGAAAATCGAGCTGCTATATCAATATATACATGGCCTCATCTACTCATCACTGTCTCAAGTTTGTCAACAATGGCGTAGAAAGCAGATATACGAAATTTGTCTCTGGCATTCAGAGATACCTCAGGGGCATTACCATCAATGAATGAACTGTGTTTCGATAATGGGTCAAAGTTTCATTCCTAGATTCATGCAAGTGATCTGCTAGTGAAGAATACAAATCAGCATACGTTTTCAAGTTCACGTGCTCATTTTGTAGACTTTGACTAACCATGTGAAAATGTTGTAACACTTCTTCCCAAAGACAATCATGAGAGCAAATTCTAATTCTTGCATATTCTTTGCAATGTTTTCTGCTTCTCTTCTGGTGTCCGCCTTCTGTGACTAGTCTTCTTGTAAACATTCTAAAGTTTCTATAATCTTAAGATGAGAAATTAGAATAGTTTCAGTTCAACAGCATGTGCTTCCCATCTGGTATCGAAAAGAGACTTTACCAGCGTTTAAAGTTTAATTCACAAAGCATCCATTCACAATCTTCAATCTTTTGCTTGAATCTGAGAAAAAAGTATAGATCAGTTGCACTGTATGGAAGAAGTTTACTGCCTCTAAAAAAGAGTCAACGGCACTTCTGCCTAACCAGATTTAGAAAATGGGCAGCACAGGGTTTGTATATAGCAAACTCATTTTCCTCTAGAATTTTGTTCTGTATGCCCATGTAGCACCAAGACAAATTAGTTGCGTTATCTTAGGACTGACCTCTGCATTTGGAAAAATCAATATTGCAATCTTCACTAAGTATTGCAAAACTTGCTTAGTCATATTTTCACCCACGTTGAGACTTTGCAGCTCCAAGAAGGTAATAAAACAAACCCGTAAAAACAAAGTTTTTGAATATAAATCCCTTATATATGAGACATAATTTAAAGTATTGATTATGCTCAAACACGACAAACATTTACAGACTGAATCTGTCTTAACTCCACTTTGCTTTATAACCCTGGGGGGGGGGAAAGGTCTGGTCACCGATCGCTGGACCGAGCACAGCGTGACACGTAAAATGTAAACAAAAGCACGCCGGTACATCGACGATGTGGCGTCAACGCGCGAAATGACCTGTCACGTGAAAAAAACAATGACAAACCGTGAAATTGAAGTACATTTGTCGTATAGAGATAAACTAAAAATGCATTAATTTAATTACAGTACATTCGATCGATCTGAAATTATGATACGATGCATTGTTAGGTGAATCGAGTCTATGTGCCAAATGTCAGCTCGATGGCATTACGGGAAGTGGGTCATTTTTGACTTTTGTTTTTCCGCCTGCCCGATGACGACGAACGACAGACAGAGAAGGACGGCGGTGAAGTTAATATAAGGGATTTAAAAACAAAGTTTTTTACTATAAATCCCTTATATATGAGACAGAACATAAAGTATTGGTTATATTCCAACGCGACAAATATTTACAGCCTTAAACTTAATGAATTATCCCTGGTAAAAACACGAGATGGTCATCCATGGCTGGCGTGAACTATAGTCACCCATAAAATGTAAACAATAGCGACTGTTACATATGGTTTTATATAGATAAACTAAAAATGCATTAATTTAATGACGGTACGATCGATCGATCTGAAATTTTGATACGATGAATTGTTAGGTGACAGGGGTCCGTATGACAAATTTCAGCTCGATGGCATCACGGAAAGTGGGTCATTTTTAAATCCCTTATATTAACTTCGCGGCCGTCTCATCATCTCATCATCTCATGTGCTGGGCGGGCGGAAAAAGAAAAGTCGAAAATGACCCACTTTCAGTTATTCGATCGAGCTGAAATTTGGCACACGGACCTGACTCATCTAACAATGCATCGTATCAAAATTTCAGATCGATCGATCCTACCGTAATTAAATTAATGCATTTTTATTTTATCCTTATATGAGGTATGTAATTCAAATTCACTGTTTGTTATTGTTTTTTTTCCACGTAAAAGTTTGAGTAGACGCGTTGAGGCGGCCCATCGAAGCACCGCGGCGCTTTTGTTTACATTTTACGTGTCACGCTGAGCTCGGTCAAGCGAATCTTTGACCAGACTTTTCCCTTCTCACCCTCCCCCCCCCCTGGGTTATGAAGCAAACTTGAGTTAAGACAGATTCAGTTAGTTATGTCTCATATATAAGGGATTTATAGTCAAAAACTTTGTTTTTACGGGTTTGTTTTATTTACTTTTGTTTTTCTGCCCCCCGACGACGAATTACAGACAGAGAGACACGGCGGTGAAGTTAATATAAGGGATTTAATTAAAAAAAAACTGTAAAAAAAGTTTTTGACTTTAAATCCCTTATATATAAGACAGAACTTAAAGTCTTGATTATGTTCCAACGCGACAAACATTTACAGCCTTAAACTGAGTGAATTCACCCTGGTTAAAACACGAGATGGTCATCCATGGTTGGCGTGAATTCAAGTGACCCGTAAAATGTAAACAATAGTAATAGCGACTGCTACCTATAGTTTTATATAGATAAACTAAAAATGCATTAATTTAAATACGGTACGTTCGATTGATCTGAAATTTTGATACGATGAATTGTTAGATGACAGGGTTCCGTGTGACAAATTTAAGCTCGATGGCATCACGGGAAGTGTGTCATTTTTTACTTTTTTTTTCTGCCACCCCCCCCCCGACAACGAAAGACAGACAGAGAGACAGAGAAAGACGGCGGTGAAGTTAATATAAAGGATTTAGTAAAAGAACCATGTAAAAAGGTTTTGACTATAAATCCCTTATATATGAGATATAACTTAAAGTATTGATTATGTTCCAACGCGACAAACATTTACAGCCTTAAACTGAGTGAATTCTCACTGGTTAAAACACCAGATGGTCATCCATGGCTGGCGTGAATTCAAGTGAACCGTAAAATGTAAACAATCGCGACTGCTTCATATAGTTTAATATAGATTGAGTAAAAATGCATTAATTTAATTACAGTACGTTCGATCGATCTGAAACTTTGACACAATGCGTAGTTAGGTTACCCAAATCTATGTGCCAAATTTCAGCTCGATGGCATTACGGGAAGTGGGTCATTGTTTACTTGTGCTTTTCTGCCCGCCCGACGACGAACGACAGACAGAGAGACAGAGACGGTGGTGAAGTTGATATAAGGGATTTAAAAAGACCCGTAATAAAACAAACCCGTAAAAACAAAGTTTTTGACTATAAATCCCTTACATATGAGACAAAACTAACAGTATTGATAATGTTCAAACGCGACAAACATTTACAGACTGAATCTGTCTTAACTCCCCTTTGCTTTATAACCCGGGGGGGGGGAAAGGTCTGGTCACCGATCGCTGGACCGAGCACAGCATGACATGTAAAATGTAAACAAAAGCACGCTGGTGCATCGACGATATGGCGTCAACGCGCGAAATGAACTGTCACGTGAAAAAAACAATAACAAACCGTGAAATTGAAGTACATATGTCGTATAGAGATAAACTAAAAATGCATTAATTTAATTACGGTACTTTTATTGATCTGAAATTTTATACGATGCATTGTTAGGTGACACGAGACTATGTGCAAAATTTCAGCTTGATAGCAGCACGGGAAGTGGGTAATTTTTTACTTTTGTTTTTTCCGCCTGCCCGACCAAGACAGAGACGGCGGTGAAGTTAATATAAGGGATTTAATAAAAATAAGTTTTTAAAAAATATGTTAAATGCCCTCCTATGCTTCTAACTTTTACCAAAATATATGTATCAAGCTAAAAATTTAACATATTAAACTACTAATGCATCATAGAATGGGTTGTAAGAAATGAAAGTTTTAAATATTAAATTACAGACAAGAAACAACATTAGCAGTCGCAACGAAAGTATTTTCTTAAATTTCCATGAAAACTTCTTTAAAAATGATAAATGATTGTAAACATGTTCAATTATAAAACCTCCAAAGTTACACACATAAAAGTTACCTTGCCGAACCGAAACTATTTTGTCAGTGGATTCTCAATGTATAGGAAAATAGAACAACTTAGAAAACTTTAAAGAGTATTTTACTTGATCGTCGATAGGCATTCATTATGTCTGTCTTTGGTCTTTGAAATAATGACAATGCTAAGATATTTCTTTCTTCATTATAGATTAGATGTTTTTAACAAATATACTTATTTCTGTGATACAAAACAGTGCAAAGTTTAATATTTTCATAAAATTGTGTGCACCATAAAATTCATGCCAACTGTTTTTAACTTACTAATACAGTGGTTCCTAACCTTTTGGGGTCCATGCACCCCTTCAGATGTCCAAAAAAGTTCATGCACCCCCTCGTGAAACTTGCAGAAAATGCATAATAAACTATGTTTATTTTAGGAACACAACAGTTTTGACCATAGGCAACAGGGAATTTAATGAGAGATCTGCTGCTTCTTATGATCAATCAGCGATTTAAATTTGGGGACTGTTTTGGACAAAGCAACTCTCATGTCATCCTCTGCATTCAACTTATTCCTTTCCTTGGTTTTAATCGTCAAAGGTGTGGAGAATCCTGCTTCACAGAGATAGGTTGTGGCAAATGGAAGGAGAGTCAGTACTGCCCTCTTGGCTAGATGCGGGTAGAAATCTAGCTGGGCGCACAAAAATTCAATCAAGGTATTGCAACTGAAGGCACTCCTCAGTAATTCTCTGGTTCTCAAATCAATCAGGTCATCTTTAGCAAAGTCACTGTCATCAATGTTGTCCAAGTCACAGAGAAAAGGATTGCGAATCCAAAGATCTTTCCTAGCAATGTCTTGACAGAAATACCCATCAAAGGACCTTTGCAATGTTGAAAGGTGCTCTGGAATTTCCCCTTTGATGTTGTCAGGCAGTGATCCCTCAGTGCTACCTTCTGTACCAGATATTATAACTTCATCTAAGAGTGGAAAGTTGGCAAAGTTGGACTTTTCTAGACGTCGTTGGAATAGTGGCACTTTGTTAAGAAAGGCTTGCAATCTCTCAGTAGCATCCATTACAGTCACAGCAGGTCCTTGGAGAGATGTGTTCAACTCATTCAAGATGATGAAGATTTCAGCCAGGTATGCCAAGCAATGAATGAAATTTGGACAGTCAAACTTGTCAGCAAGGTCTCTCTCTTTTTCTCACAAGAAAATGTCAAGCTCCACTCTCAGTTCTACTAACCGAGAAAGTATCCATCCCCTGGACAACCAGGGCACCTCAGTGTGGTAGAGCAGAACTTCATTCTCAGAGCCACCTCCTGACAGAACAACTTGAAGAGGCAGTGGTTCAAGGCATGTGATCGGATAAAATTTACTACTTGGACTGCAGTAGAAAGAACTGCCTTCAAGGTTGGAGGTAGAGTTTTGCATGCCAGTGCCTGACGATGAAGAATAAAGTGTGTAGTGACAATATCTGAAACTTCTTTCTTTACCAGTGCTGAAAATCCTGACTTATTACCGAGCATGGAGGAAGCACCACTTGTGCAAATTGAAGAGATTCTTGAAGTCAAGTCAAACTGGTTTTCAATGAAGAGTGCCCTGACTAGCAGCAGCACATCAGCAGCTTTGGTAGTAGCTAGGAGTGGCTTACAAAAGAGAAATTCCTCCTTCAGCAATCCACTGAGAACATATCTAAGAAATACAAGAATCTGACTGCATTGTGCTACATCAGTAGATTCATCCAGCTGCATGCTAAATGGAAAAGGACTGCTTCTTATCTCGCACAAGACTTGATCCAGAATGTCTGCAGCCATGTCACTAATCCTGGAATAAATAGTGTCATTGGACAAATGAACTTTCTCAACCTGTTTCCTCTGCTGGTGACCACACATCAGTTCAACCATCTCCAGAGCACAAGGCTTCCCCAAAGGTCTCCAATGGTGTGGGGCTTCTTGTTCTTTTTAATAAGATATGCAACCTTGAATGATGCCTCCAGTGCAGATTTCTGTGACAAAGAAAATCCAAGCTTTGGCAAGGTACCTGAGGTCAAGAAGCGAGCTCTCTTCTGCTTGAAGACCTCAACACTGTCCTTGGAATTGGATGGATTGACTTTCTCCAAGTGCTCTCGTAGTCTAACAGACTTCATGTTGTCATTGCACAGGATTTTTCCACAGTGGAAGCACTGAGGCTTTCGAGTTCCATCTCTCTCTCTCTCTTTTTTATTATTTATTATCCATTTTGAGGGGGGTGATGACAATCGGAAAGTCATACCAGTCACAGGCAAATTTTTAACTGACGAAGTTAATGTTTTTAATGACCGGAATCGGATGCTCAACTCAAGATTTTAGGTTTGAATGACGAATAATGGCTTACATTTAACGTTTTTAAGACCTTTGCAGCTTACTGAGCAATAAAAGTGAAGGAAAATAAATCCACTCAAAACAGTTAGAGGGTCACCGGAAGAGATATATCTGACGTATTTGATGACAAAATTAAATTATTTTGAGAAAACTGTGACGTAAAACACGAAATTCCGAGGAACACGTAGAGCGAACCGTTCATTTTGCGAAAGTTTTTCCGTCAATTTTCGACATGCGCAGAACGATGCGTGGACGAGTTAAAAAAAGGTTGTATTGGCACCCTTTAACGCGGCATGCCTTGCTTATGGTTTACATTTTCAGAATATCAGTTTTTCTGTCTTTGTGTTCCTTCTTCTTTTTTTTTCTTCCTCCATTTTTCCCCTCTGAATGGTTCATGCACCCCCTGGAACCTGCTCATGCACCCCTTGGGGGTGCATGCACCACTGGTTAGGAACCCCTGTACTAATAGAACAAAGCTTTTATGTGCAGTTGTAACTCAGAACGGGGACTTTTAAAAATTACCTAAGCTACGGTTTGGCAGCAGGGTTGCCAGATTATAATTTGGGTAAAAGGCCAAAATGTCGGTCAAAAAAAGGCCAACGTATGTTATATGAAAAATGTACACAAAAATGACGTCACCCACCTAGGGGGCTGCAAGGGTCACAGATTTGTGATGATGTATGATGAGGGGGAGGGGGCTTTTAAGAACTGTGACATCACATCAAAACGTGCAACTCTAAATAAAAGCTATTAAATATTAAATACCGCTTTTAGTGGGGATGGACTTTGTGACGTTATATTGGAGGGGGGTGTAGCTCTTTATTACGTGTGAAAATGCAGTGAGAAAATCTGCCAAAATCGCGTGACTTCATTTATGGATATATAAAGGCTGAAAATTAGTTACCTATTGAAAATTAAGGTTTAACCATGAGAAAAAGGTTAATAAATGTGTAAATGCCAATGTTCTTATGTATGGTTATATTTACAAAATAAATAGACTATGATACTAACATACACATTTGAAAGAAAAGCTCCAGGATTTTCCTTTTCCTATAGACTGCTATTTGCAGTATTATAAACTGTATCAGATGTCAAGTCATCAGCATTCTTTTTGACACGACGAAGTCCTTACAGTATTTATTTGTAAGAAAAATCTCAGCCATGACTTTAAAAGTGTAAGCTGCATTCAATATCTAACTTTGTCTTAATGGCCTCTTCGTTAAACTGTAAAGACTGGTTAACATCACGTAAGCTATTCAAAAATAGAAAATTAATAAAGTTATGGACTTAAGGTGGATTATTATTATTTTTTTGTGATAA